>CM046001.1:4327227-4329228 GCA_025175895.1 Wurfbainia villosa | reverse complement strand
AAACCCTAAACTCCTAAACCCTAAACCCTAAACCCTAAACCCTAAACCCTAAACCCTAAACCCTAAACCCTAAACCCTAAACCCTAAACCCTAAACCCTAAACCCTAAACTCAAACCCTAAAACCCTAAACCCTAAACCCTAAACCCTAAACCCTAAACCCTAAACCCTAAACCCTAAACCCTAAACCCTAAACCCTAAACCCTAAACCCTAAAACCCTAAACCCTAAACCCTAAACCCTAAACCCTAAAACCCTAAACCCTAAACCCTAAACCCTAAACCCTAAACCCTAAACCCTAAACCCTAAACCCTAAACCCTAAACCCTAAACCCTAAACCCTAAACCCTAAACCCTAAACCCTAAACCCTAAACCCTAAACCCTAAACCCTAAACCCTAAACCCTAAACCCTAAACCCTAAACCCTAAACCCTAAACCCTAAACCCTAAAACCCTAAACCCTAAACCCTAAACCCTAAACCCTAAACCCTAAACCCTAAACCCTAAACCCTAAACCCTAAACCCTAAACCCTAAACCCTAAACCCTAAACCCTAAACCCTAAACCCTAAACCCTAAACCCTAAAACCCTAAACCCTAAAACCCTAAACCCTAAACCCTAAACCCTAAACCCTAAACCCTAAACCCTAAACCCTAAACCCTAAACCCTAAACCCTAAAACCCTAAACCCTAAACCCTAAACCCTAAAACCCTAAACCCTAAACCCTAAACCCTAAACCCTAAACCCTAAACCCTAAAACCCTAAACCCTAAACCCTAAACCCTAAACCCTAAACCCTAAACCCTAAAACCCTAAACCCTAAACCCTAAACCCTAAACCCTAAACCCTAAACCCTAAACCCTAAACCCTAAACCCTAAACCCTAAAACCCTAAACCCTAAACCCTAAACCCTAAACCCTAAACCCTAAACCCTAAAACCCTAAACCCTAAAACCCTAAACCCTAAACCCTAAACCCTAAACCCTAAACCCTAAACCCTAAACCCTAAACCCTAAACCCTAAACCCTAAACCCTAAACCCTAAACCCTAAAACCCTAAACCCTAAACCCTAAACCCTAAACCCTAAACCCTAAACCCTAAACCCTAAAACCCTAAACCCTAAACCCTAAACCCTAAACCCTAAACCCTAAACCCTAAACCCTAAACCCTAAACCCTAAACCCTAAAAACTAAACCCTAAAACCCTAAACCCTAAACCCTAAACCCTAAACCCTAAACCCTAAACCCTAAACCCTAAACCCTAAACCCTAAACCCTAAACCCTAAACCCTAAACCCTAAACCCTAAACCCTAAACCCTAAACCCTAAAACCCTAAACCCTAAACCCTAAACCCTAAACCCTAAACCCTAAACCCTAAACCCTAAACCCTAAACCCTAAAACCCTAAACCAAAAACCCTAAACCCTAAACCCTAAACCCTAAACCCTAAACCCTAAACCCTAAACCCTAAACCCTAAACCCTAAACCCTAAACCCTAAACCCTAAACCCTAAACCCTAAACCCTAAACCCTAAACCCTAAACCCTAAACCCTAAACCCTAAACCCTAAAAACCCTAAACCCTAAACCCTAAACCCTAAACCCTAAACCCTAAACCCTAAACCCTAAAACCCTAAACCCTAAACCCTAAACCCTAAACCCTAAACCCTAAACCCTAAACCCTAAACCCTAAACCCTAAACCCTAAACCCTATAAACCCTAAACCCTAAACCCTAAACCCTAAACCCTAAACCCTAAACCCTAAACCCTAAACCCTAAACCCTAAACCCTAAACCCTAAAACCCTAAACCCTAAACCCTAAACCCTAAACCCTAAACCCTAAACCCTAAACCCTAAACCCTAAACCCTAAACCCTAAACCCTAAACCCTAAACCCTAAACCCTAAACCCTAAACCCTAAACCCTAAACCCTAAACCCCTAAACCCTAAACCCTAAACCCTAAACCCTAAACCCTAAACCCTAAACCCTAAACCCTAAACCCAAAAACCCTA
>CM046001.1:3999727-4317227 GCA_025175895.1 Wurfbainia villosa | reverse complement strand
AAAATAACGTGGTTGGCCTCCTTGCCCCCCGATGACAGCAGAAGCTAAAAGCCTAATAGCAAAAGGTCATAGCATCCCCGGTCAAACTAATTTCTTCATTAATCTACAATGATGGTTACAATGAAACTAATTAACAATTGAGAAAATTCATGTGAACTATCAATATTCAAGAGATAGAAAATTCAATGGAAAAACAATCAAGTGAACTATCAATATTTAATAATGAGTGACAGTGATATTGTCTTAAAAATGTACCAAAATGCATAGATCAATATGACATAATATTAAGTGACAGAGATTCTAGCAATGAGAAGAATGCTTGAAACATTCAAAGTTCAAATAGCTGTAGGATGATTAGGAGTGAACAAGTACCATATTATTTGACTTTTTTTCCCTCTGATCTTTCTCTTGGTTCTGTAAGTTTTGGAATGTACATGACAGCTTCAGCTTTCTCATCAGCATCAATACATCCTTCCACGAACACTTTATAACCTGACATTTGAGTAACAATACGCTATCCCCACATTTTGATTGCATACAAATGTATAAGCTCTTGAATCTCCTTTTACCAACAAGTAGCTTTCGTATAAGCATACTAAATAAGACCATGATGTGGTTGCAATAGTAGGAAATTTATTTTCTGTAGTCATGATTGATAACAAGCTAAAGCTGTACAGTTGAGAATGATGTTGACTTGGATTTTGGGGTCACATTTTGTCAATCGCCTCAGGAGGCATGTTCAGATCAAATAGAGGAGCACCACCATGAGCATCTTTTCTGGTCGTTTTATGAGAAGACCCACCCCACCCGCTTTCATCAGAACTTGTGGACCGACAGATTTTGCATATGGTGGCTGCATTTCAGTGTTAATGTTTGTTAAATGTGTTTACCAATGATAATACTTGGTACCAGTTCCATTGGGAGTTGAATCTGTTTGTGCATCCTGAACAATTTTCATATCAGAGCTCAGATCAGAGTCCCCACAAAACGAATAGTTCCGATGCCCTCTCAGGACCTTTTGATTAATATGGAGCTATGTTGTGAGTTGCTCCCTGAAGGGCATACAACAAGTCATCCTCAATGCACTGGTACCTGACAAGTACATAAAGAAAAACAACTTGTCCAGCCAAACATGTATAAAGCAAAAAATACTTACATTTACTGGCAAAGCCTGTCAACGGCATGTGTCGCATAATATCCATGACCTCATCATCAGAAAAGCTTGGAAAATCTTCCAGGAACATAGATAGCTTCTCAACATTGGATTCTGGATGTTGTTGCTGGTCCTCAAACAAATTCTGCTTCAGCTCTCAATCCTCTGTTGTCATCTCACATCCTTAAGGAATTCGTCTCCAAACATGTAGAATGCAAATGGAAACTAATATGAAAGGACCCATCTTGTTTTGAAGAGCCTATTCAGTCCATTCATCACCCAACTGTAGTCTGATTTTAGATTGCTTGTTCTCTGAAATGAAAATCTTCCTCCGAATGGTTTTCTTGAGATTCTTTTCCTGCTTGAGAGAATTTGTATAAGCCTTCTGTCTATTACGATAGTCATGCCTTCATCTTCTTTGAAGTGACCACAATTGTGACCTGTGATATAAGACCACATATGATCTCTTCCCGTAGCCCCACCACACAAATAACTGCATTGCATCAACAAATGAAATAAAGAAAAGAAGTCATGAGCATTAAATAACTCTCATTGAATGTTAAAGAAGAAACTTTAAGATGCATGAATGTTAAAGAAGCAACCTTAAAATGCCTTAACAAAAGCACTACACATGTAAACAAACAAACAAAACTCTAAAACAAAAATTTGCAAAGGAGGCATCTTTTTCGATAAGTGAATAAACAACTCAATATGAGATGCTGAAGAAATCCCATCTGAGAGAAGATACGAAAACCGATCCGACTCGTGCAAAGGTAGCTGGAAGCATGCACTAAACAGAATCATTGAATGATTTTGCCATGTGAATATCAAAATACAATTCACAAAACAAACACTGACAAACTATGGAATTGACAAAATAAAAACATATAGTCAAAAGGGTGTAAGGCCAAATGGCAACATCATAAATTATCCATCTAGGTGGATACGGATAGGCAAGAGGGAACTAACTAGAGATTTAGTAGGGAGGCCAAATCATCCCACTGCTTCTACAAGAAGGCCCACCCAATTTTATGGTAGTGGGTGTGACTCAACGAAAACGTTAATCCATCCACACAACTCACTAAGAAAAGATCTTGAGACTAACTTGGTCGATCTCAAAAAAATGATAAATATCAATTTGCTTGTGTCACCGGATTTTTCCGACAACCATCAACATTGTCCACAAAATTCTTATAGTTAGTCAATCTCGACAATAGCTCATTCTGTTAATCAATCTGACTCTGCATTATCCTTCAGTGGTCCAACTACATACTCTACTATTAAACAAACAATTCTAATAAATTAGAAAAAAAAAATTCCATATTACATTCCAACTGGATTAAGGTTAACTGTAAAAGAAATGCAATTGTTATTTAATCAAACAAATCCATCCGCCATAGACCAAATAAGGTCCTAAATTATACTAATTCCAAAAAGGATCCCAATGCATATATGATTGAGAGAGAGGTGCAAGATATGAAGATAAGAATCAACTTGATGCCAAAGAATCTAACAAATGAACAAAATAAACTAGCAAAATAAAGATAATCTCATACGCTAAATGGGAGTTGATTCTACATCAGTAAAGAACATCCATCCTATTTGGTCAGATGCAGTTAGGGATCTTTGTTAGCTCATGAGAATCAGTGATACTACATTGTTTTAGGGTTTTCCGATGCCCTCTCAAGGCCAAAAACACCAAAAGTGGTGTTTAAACTGAGGATGCCTATAGAATTCAAAACTAGAAAATGCAGGAACATTATAGATATCAGATTTAATTACACCAATTGCGAGTTCAGGTTCATTCATGTTTTTAATGCTAGAGAGAACATGCACTACTAGTATTTATGAATGCATTGAGTAAACAACACATCACCAAAAGTGACATTTAAATTGAAGATGCCTATTTAATTCAAAACTAAAAAATGCAGGAACGTTATAGATACCAGATTCAATTGCACTAATTGCAGCTTCAGGTTCATTCCAATTTGTAATGCTAGAGGGAACATGCACTACTAGCATTTGGGAATGCATTAGAGTAAACAACGCATCACCAAAGGTGACCTTTAAACTGAGGATGCCTATCTAATTCAAAACTAGAAAATGCAAGAACGTAAGTTCATTCCAATTTGTAGTGTTAGAGAGAACATGCACTATTAGTATTTATGAATGCATCAAACAACACATGAGCATGTTAACTTAAAACAGTTCATGGTGATCATTATCATCATCATAGAAAGCACAGAAAGCATAAAGAGATGCAATGTTAAATATATCAAATAGATGAATTGCAATGTTATGCATTCTTTCACATTATGTGACTCTAAGTAGTAAGCATGTTTCTGAATTCTGAACATATTAACTGAGATCACCTGTTCCAATAAATAGCAAAATGTACTTGAAAAGGCTATTAATTTTAATGTCTTTGAAAAATGTAGGTTATTATTCCATCGATTGATGAACGAGTAATGATCATTGGAGAAGAAAATAAAACAAAAGTAGGTGTTGGTAAGTAAAGAACTAAGAAGTTGGGGTATTAACGGGAAAAAGACTGAAAAACTAAATGACAAGAAAATCAAGCAACAAGATCTAGCATCCTAGCTAGCAAAGAACAAATTTTTGTGGCTTCAACTAAAATAAGGATTAAAATGTTTGTTAACTGTGAAAAGCAATCTAGAAGACAATGTTCTCAATAAAACTAAATTATAGAAAACTTCTTTTCGATTTCAATAACAATTTAACAGAAAATCGAGTAAAATTTAACAGGGTTGATAGGCAATGCTGGCTGATTAGATTATCTAATTGCCAACCACTGTGTTACTTAGTACTTTTCAAACATGCAACTATTTAATTAAACAGATATATCTGTACATTTCTGCTTGGGCTGAAATTTGGTTGTGTTTCTTCTCTGGTTTAATGTCAGGTCTCCTACAAAACATTAAACGGAGAATTTAATTATCTGCTCTGCTTTTTTAACGTTTAAATTGATGTCAAGAGGCCGAACACTGATTTAATTAAATTTTCTCTCACGAAATCTTTCATATATTGTTTTACAACAGACGTGACATGACAGGTTGTGTTTAAGAAACACAACCAGATTTCAGCCTCAGCAGAAATGTACAGGCACAAAATACCATGATTCAAAGAAACAAGTGTAGAAAAACCTTCCTCAAAATTAAGTCTAAGCCAAAATTACCCCAAACGTCTTGGTCTTCAGGCCTACAAGTCAAATCCTAACTAGTCTCTGCCATACAGTCCCCGCTCGACTCCAAACCCTAAATCAGCCAATACCACTCATCAAACACTGCGAAAAACAGAAAAAAAAAACAAAGTATAATTAAATCAGATCAGATCTGATCCTAGATAAACATCTTCTTCAACGCATCGCTTCTCAAACACACAAAATGCAATGAGGAGATTGAAGAATACAAATAATCTGAAGCTATAAAAAAGAAATAAGCACAAACAAAACGTTTACCGTCACTTCTATAACTCGGCGCAACAAGTTCGTCGCCTCCAAACCCTAGGTCTGCTTCGATGGAGAGACGGCAGGGAAAGAAGAAGAGACCACTGCTGCGGATTACTCCAAATCTAATCCCAAACAAACATCACCTTCAACACATCACTTCCTTAGCAGACGTCACAGAATAATTCACATTTTCATCCTCCAACTCGTCCATTATACCTTCCTTATCGCCGTCGAGGTAGATCTACTGCTCGGACTGCGATGATTTGCAGATCAGTGTTTCGGTCTCATTTTCACACGGCGTCAAAACCAACCCCATAAGAAACCAGTCATAATCGCTTAAAATAGACAAAATAAACCAAAAACAATCAAAGTACCGTCGACTCGGCGAATACTTGAACAACCCTAGCGATGCGTAGGTAAAAAAGGAACGAGGGCAAACCCCAAGTGGTAAATCAACAGCAGGAGAAATAGAAAAGATAGCAACACATTTGCACATGAATCGATCCATGCTAGAGATGGGAAGAACACGAAAAAGGGAAGAAAGAGTATGAGAAGGCGATCGAGCTTACTAGAGGGCGATGGATCCGGAAAAGAAGAGCTGGAGAAACGGTATCGCTTACCGTAGGAGAAGTTACTCGCCACAGCGAGCTCCACTTCAAAAACGGATTGCTTTGCTTTAGAAGCATGATATATAGGGCGTGCGATGGTCGTAACGAACATTGGACGCCCATGATCAATGAGCTTTTGCTGTGATTAATAACGGCGGTAGGATCGTGAGGACTGTCTCGGTTAGTCCGGCTATAGTGTAGTGTAAGTCAAGAAATATTTGAATCTATATGTATTTATAGATATTTTTTTCAAATAAAATTTTATTTTTTGGGATATTAAGGGAGCATTTGATTAGTAGAAAAAAATTTATTTTTTATTTTTATTTTTTTTAGAAAATAGAAATTATTTTTTTTTAATTTTTCAAAAAATAGTTTTTTATTTTCTGAAAAATAAAAATTGAAATGGAAAATATTTTTTTTTGTGTTTTCTATAAAATGTTCTTTTATTTTTTGAAAAACAAAAATAGAAAATACCAACCAAATATATTTTCTTATTTTTTTAAAAACTATAAACAAAAAATAAAAAATTTTCTATGAATCATACACCCTTAAATCTATTAAGTCAGTTATGTTGAAATTTACTGAGCACATCTGTTAAAAAAATTACGTCCTAAAGTATGTTTTCTATTTTATTTAATATTGACTTTTTAAAAAAAAAATACTGTCAGTCCTTAAATTAAAAATAACAAATTTAATTTTGAAAAAATAATTGAGTGCCTAATTATTAAAAACTAATTAAAATAAAAAACAAAATTTATAGATAAAAATAAAATTAAATAATAAATTATGCATTTTATTGTCATCTAAATTTTTAATGCTTAACCAATTAAATTCTAATATATTTAATTGAATAAAATAATAATAATAATTTTATATTAATTTATTTTCTATTTTAATATAGTTTAGTCAAACTTAAAGTGCCAAAATATAATTAGCACTCAACAAATTAAAGAATGAGAATCAACTTTCATCTTCACCATATTTAATATTTAATGATATTATAATAATATGACTAAGTGATGAAAATGCCTAATCAAATTGAAGTCATGCTATGAAGCATGACATAAATTTAAAAAAAAATTTAACTTAAGAAAATCTTGAAAGATCAAAAAGAACCCAATGTTAAGTGCTTCATAGCATGACTTCAACCAAAAACAAATTGATAAAATACAAAGAGTTTTAGCAAACATGTTTTGCTAACAAAATTCTCTTCACAATTTGAAGATAAATCAAAGATTTGCGTAAGACAACCACCTTGACCATTGTCTCATGCAAAGCAGACTTCTCATGACACACTCACTTTCGTTGTTGCGTATTGCTGTCACATATCACTAGAGTAATCAAGTTACGAGAATTACATATTTACTAAGAACACAATCCTACATTACTAGAAATAAATGGTGTGAACCTGTAAATCCTCATTGTTACCTATACCTGAAAAGACATCAACCCAATTTGAAGGTTCAGTATTATTTCGGGTTTCCCTCTCCTTTCATTGATGTTCAACACACCTGCTTTATCTTCATTAGCTACATATTCACTATGGCTGAGGATCGATCCCTGGTGAGATTATTTCTCCTAGTGAATAAATATTCTTCCGCCTAGGAGGCCATTCGGTCACCATAATTTATCCCTATTAAGGTACTGTGGGATCAGTCCGAAGGGGCATTAAATGGCTTAGGAGATCAAGAATCATTATCTATTTTAAAATGTAGCTGATTCCTTGAGATTATGCACCAATTCAGATGTAAATTTTAGAAGAGAAACAGAAAAAGGCCCAGGTTTACTTATATCATAATCTGGTTGATTATTGTAGATCCTCGAGTATCCATAACTGTCGATGGCGAATGACTAGTCGCGAGGGTTTCGAGCACAGAACATTGGAGAGTCGACTGATTGGCTTGATCACTCGACTGTTGGCTCCATCAGTTGACTGATGGGAAGATCAGTCGACTGATGTGGGAGTCGTTGGTTGGAATCCAATGTGGAAGAAGTCGTTGCGAGGCAACGGCTACAGCAGCAGTCGATTGATGGTTGCATCAGTCGACTGCTTGGTGCCCAATGGGAAGAAAGACTTCTTCTCTATAAAAAGGACCCTTGAGTCATCTTGGATGGTTAGTGCTTAACCTCTAAACATCTCTCAAATGGCCAACACGATTTTCCTCCTCTTCCTTGTGTTTAATTTCGATTCTTGTAAGAAAGGTTACCTCCACCTAACTTTGTGCAAAGGAGATATTAGTGGAATTGTTGTAGGCGTGATTCACCTTAGACGAATCGGGTCATGGACTAGCGGTAAGGGTCGTGAACCACGTTATATCGGTTTGTTAGTGCTTGTTTCTTAATTGTATTTATTACTAGTATTTCCGTTGCGCTAATCTTGCTTGTAGACGATTAAGAGCGATCGACTTCCATCGTACGCGATAAAAAGTTATTCACCCCCCTCTAACCGGCCACTAACGATCCAACAGAAAAGTCCAAGAATGGTTGGTGGGCGGAGTCTTGGCAAGTAAAGAGTCTCGGGGTAGAGTCTTTACTAGGCGTGTTTCAGTCGTAGAGCTGACTAAAACAATGGGTCTTAAGGAGAACAATAAGTTGACATCTCAATTGTTGCCCTTACTGCATTCATCAGGTAGAGAAACTTGTCATCGTCAAGGTACAATCGAGTCAGCGCCTCGACTGCTCCGAAACAGTCGAGGTGGCAACTTGACTGATCGTGTGTAGTGGCCAACGGTGAGAGTCGAAGCTCGATTGTTGCAGAACAAGTCGCAGTCGAGGCAACGCCTCGACTGATCCTGAGCTGAAGGTTATAGATGCAAGTCACACTCACCCAGTGCCTCGACTGATGCAAGACAGATTTGTTAACCTTAACAGGTTCGACTAGTGCAGTCGAGACAACGCCTCAACTAGTCCTAGGCAGTTGTAGACAGAAGCGAGGCCAGCTCAACTGACACCTCGACTATAGTCCATAGTCTCGATCCAAGACTGAGTCACGCTCAAATCAGCCTCTCCGCAGAATAATGTGAACCCGCTTTTCATCGACTTTGCTAAATCGGGAATCCGAGCTCGTGCCGTAGCCACATCGGTAGGATGAGTAGAGGCCATCGCAGAAGCTGGCGGAACTACTGTAGATGGTGCCACTGCATACGCAGGGGAAGATACCGAGTGAGGGTCGACCGACACCACTGATGGGCCTGTCGGGTCTGCTGTAGCAGACCCTACTGGCGGGGGTGTCGGGTGTGTAGCAGCAGGGTCTCCCGATGGTACATCGGATACCCCAGAAGTGGGTATCTCTGGAGGAGGAACCGTCGAGGACTGAGGATCCACGACACCCACAACACCATGTGGAATCTGACCCTGATCAACATGCTCACCCTCAATAGATCTCTCTGGCAACTCCGTCGCCAGAGATCTCAATGTCCTCTGGCATGGTCGCCTCGCACCACGTCTCGGTGCAGGAGCACGCCCACCTCGTCTCATATCTATTAAATTATTACCAGATGTTACTATAAGTAAAACCATATAAAATTAATCATCATACCTATTTTGCCGCCAGGAGAGGTCCCGTCGTCGCCAAATCCCCAAATTGATCTCGTCAATAATACCTCGAATTTTCGAAACATAAAAATCATCGGAAATCCATACCAAATCCAAAATTTTCCAAATTGACTCGCAAAAACCTGCCAAACGTGGCAAACTCCGAAAAGTCCAAAAACCCCTAGGAACTCCAAAACCTAGGCGCTCTGATACCAAATAAATTATCACTCCCCGAGGGAGTCCCCACCAGACAAAAATCCCGCAGCATCTCCCCTGTACGGGAGACAATATAAAACTTACATACAAGGCCTACACGACCCACTATACCTCGGTCAACACGACCGGAACAAATACTATACACGCAGATCATAAATAGGCCTCAGGCCAACAATCAAAGTAAATAACAAAAGTTTATCACATCTAGACTTACCCCTTCTGTCATCTGGGCAGGAATACACAACCAAATCCAATCAAATAAAAATACGAATAACGGTCCATAAGGACATGTCAAATATCACCAAAACATCCACGTGTACATAAATCAAACACCAGTCCTAAACATATCTTCTAATCAATACCAAAACCATAAATCAAATAACAAGTAAAACCATTATGACGAGGGGATTTGACAGTTGGACTCTCCTGACAGTTTCATCCTGAAATAGATATAAAGCAACGGGGTAGGTTCAATGTGAACTCAGCGGATAATAGTCGATATACATAGTAAGATATAACTAACAATAATAATAATGCCCGTACAGTCTCATATATAGGATATGCAAGAAAGAAATGCGAAAAGACTGTACTTACTTGAATCTCTTATCCTGACATAGAAACATGTGTCATACTAGCAGAAATAAAGTCGTCAAACCAAATACAAAAAATGTATCTTGTATGCATGTCAATCATATGCAACATCCAAGGCAACAATCAAAATGTAGCAAACACAATACAAATGTCATCCATGCAATATGCATGCGATGCAAATGACATGGTCACCCCTGACGCCAGTCTGCCGCCTCACACACGATGGTGAAGCCGAGTGGGTAGGGCTATGACAACTGTGCACTCTACCATCACTGCTCCTGAGTGACTGAGTGGACAGGATGTTGTCGGAGTACACCTATCCTCCTGCCCCAAACAGAGTGGGGAGCAAAGCTCTCATCTCTCGGTGTCGTACACCAGAGGAGGGATCTCTGTCCGCTACCACGCTGCCTCATCGCTACCCATGAGCGGACCAGCGGATCCTGACAGAGCTACTGCACACACCCTCCTGATGTACCACTAACCCATGAGTGGCAGCGTGTGCAGACTATGTAACTGGCTGCGGGCTCAACTACAAAGGAACCCCGTCCAACCAGCATGCAATCATGCAAGATGGTGCATGACACTAAAGCATGTAACACCAACTAAAATATGTCTCCGAATAATATGCACAACAAATAGATACATATCAATGACCTAAGTAAAACAGGAAAGATATAACTAAAAGCTAATCCAATGCATGTATCAAGTAGGCACAATAACATACAAGGCAGTTAAACATAAAAATTATTGCAAGCTATACCCACTAAACATATCAATATGACATTATATAAAAGATAAGTCAAAATATCCGCCTGATAAAATACTCGAAAAATGAAATCGTCATGCCCGTGGACCTGCTCGTGACCGAAACCTGCATACAACATAACTATTGTTAAGCACAAAAATGCAATCCACTGTCAAATCGAATACTTAATCGATTTCTTACATAACCAATTAACCCAAAGGCCTAATAAAATCTCGATCACCTTCCACCTAATATAACTGTCTTTTCGTCCAATTACTCGAATATGATTTCACAACCCCTATCATCATGTGTACAACATTCAAACAAAACCTCACAGCTAACTCACCCAAAGTAAATCCAATTTAATTGCCAATATTCTAACTATCTTACTAATCTTTTCTTACCAAAAATATCCATACAATTATTCTAGCCCACTAAATCAATTGATCAAAATTTTGATTAATTAATCATAAGCTAATTAATCAATTAAATCTGATTGATCCGCATTTTAACAACCTAAGTCAAATAAATAAAATCCTATGGCTTTTAATTTATTAATTAATTGTACCAATCTAATTACCCAATAAATTCCTAATCAACTAACCTAATTCATCACCTACAGCAAAATAATCAAGATCCCATCTCACCAGTGCGATTGACGGCGGACAGCGGCGCTGTAGACGCGGTCGACAATGGCCCGCGTGTGCTACGGCTACGATGGTAACGCAGCCGGGCGCGGTTCGCAGTGGTCGGTGATGGACGACAGGTGGTCCCGACCGCTGGCATTGGCGGCAGCGGACGCACGGGTGGCAGGACGCATGACTCGTGTGAAGCAACGCGAAGGGGGCGGCGAATCGGCGACAAGGTGAGACGACGAAGAGAGGCGCGACTGGGATTGAAGGGGAGCGCGATCGAGAAACCACTCGGGAGAAAGAAATGGCGAAGAGAAAGGGAAACAGCTGAACATTCGCGCGGAGAAGTTGTCGCGAGAGAGAAACCGCAAAGGAGAGGTGTGGTCGCGAGAGGAAGAGGGCGTCGAGGCGCGGCGGGGAAAGAAAAGGAAAAATTTAGGTTTTCTATTTAGGTTAATACCATCTATTAACCCCCTTAAATAGATTTCACCAAAGCCTATTTATTTTATCCCCATAATTATCTCGTATAGGCCCCGTTTAAATCCAGAAAAAATTCGAAAAAATTTCTAAAATTCCCTAAAAATCCCGAAAAATTTCCAGGATTATTTTTCTTAAATTTTGGCCATAAAATTTTATATTTTAAATTTTTTATATTTAATATTCTCTCCCACTAATAAAAATTTGGTCCCCAAATTTCCTACTCAAATGCATAATGAGTAAGAGATACCATAAGTATCGAAAATATATCTCACGTACCTTAAGTAAACAGGTGGGGGTATTGAGCTCTGATCTTTTCCTCAAGCTCCCAAGTAGCCTCCTCATCGGTGTGGTGACTTCACCCGACCTTGACAAGTCGCACAATCTTGTTCCGCAACTGTCGTTCCTTGTGATCCAGAATTCGTACCAAAACCTCTGCGTAAGTAGCATCAGGTTGAATGGAACCTGACACATCTGACAGAATATGTGTAGAGTCTGGCACATACTTCCTCAGCATGGACACATGAAACACATCATGAATACCCGTCAAAGATGGTGGTAGCGTTAGGCGGTAAGTGACTGCTCCAATCCTCTCCAAAATCTCAAACGGACCAATGTACCTAGGAGCTAGCTTACCACGGAGGTCAAATCTCTCTACCCCTTTCGTGGGTGAAACTCGCAGGAATACATGATCACCAATAGAGAACTCCAGAGCTCTCCGACTCCGATCTGCATAACTCTTCTGACGATCCTGCGCCTCTGCCATCCTACGTCTGACAGTACGGACCAACTCTGCCTCATGCTGAGCTCTCTAGGGTCCTAGCAACTGAGCCTCCCCAGCCTCCTCCCAGAGGGTGGGTGTACGACACTATCTACCATACAATGCTTCAAACAGGGCCATTTGGATAGTCGAATGATAGCTGTTGTTGTAGGCGAATTCCACTAACGGCAAGTGGTCCTTCCAGTTGCCCTCGAAATCCATAACATAAGACCTCAGCAAATCCTCTAGAGTTTGAATGGTCTGCTCAGACTATCCATCTATCTACGGATGGAATGCAGTACTAAAACAAAGTTGCGTGCCTAAGGTCTGCTGCAGACTCTGTCAGAACCGGGACATGAACCGGGGATCTCTATCTGATATAATGCTCAAAGGAACACCATGCAATATGATGATCTCCCGACAATATAACTCTGCCAAGCAATCCAGAGAGTCGGTCTTCCGAATCGCTAAGAAGTGCGTGGATTTGGTTAGTCGGTCTACGACTACCCAAATCGCGTCATGGCCTTGATGTGTCCTAGGCAAACCCACCACAAAATCCATGGTAATATGATCCCACTTCCACTCAGGAATAGGAATCCTCTGAAGTAGTACAGCTGGTCTCTGGTATTCAGCCTTCACCTGTTGATAAACTAGACATCTAGCAACAAAATCTGCGATGTCTTTCTTCATGCCGTTCCACCAATACAAACGCTTTAAATCTCGATACATGCGGGTTCCGCCTGGGTGGATCGCAAATCGAGAGTGATGAGCCTCCTGAAGTAACTCCTCCATGACCGAGTGAGATTGAGGTACGCATAATCTGCTCCGGAAATAAATTATACCTTCATCATCTCGGGTGAACTCGGTCTGCTGTCCAGAAGTTATGTGACTGCTAATGAACTGTAAATGCTGATCACTGGCCTGAGCCTCCTGGACTCTCATCCGGATAGACGACTGAGCAACCATGGTAATCAGAACGCCCTGCTCTATCGGTCCCTGCTCCTCAAGGCCCAACTCGGAGAAACCCTGAATCAAATCCGTGACTAAAACTCGGTAGGAAGATAAAGTCCCTTGGGACTTCCGGCTAAGTGCATCGACAGCCACATTGGCTTTCCCTGGGTGGTAGCTAATGGTACAGTCATAATCCTTCAGGAACTCCATCCATCTCCTTTGTCGGAGATTGAGTTCCTTCTGCATAAATAAATATTTGAGACTCTTATGATCAGTGAGAATCTCAAACGTAATACCATACAGATGATGCCTCCAAATCTTCAAGGCAAAGATAATAGCAACTAACTCTAGATCATGTACTGGGTAGTTTTTCTCATGCTCCTTCAACTGGCGAGAAGCATAAGAGACTACCCTGCCGTGTTGCATCAATATTGCACCTAAACCCTGCAGAGACACATCGGTATAAAGGACGAAACTGTCGTCCCCTGATGGCAATACCAGAATCGATGCTGACACCAGTCTCTTCTTCAACTCCTGGAAACTGGTCTCGCACGCCTTTGACCACGTGAACTTCACGCCCTTCCTGGTAAGGCGTATCAATGGCATAGCAATGCTATAGAAACCCTCAACAAATCGTCTATAATAACCGGCTAAGCCTAAGAAACTGCGAACCTCCTAAACTGATTTCGGCTGCTTCCAACTGGTGACAGCCTCATTTTTCTGGGGGTCAACTGAAATGCCTCTACTAGAAACCACATGTCTCAGAAAACTGACTGAGGATAACCAGATGTGCGTGTTCCTCTTCGGAATGAGAATAGAACAGAATATCGTCAATAAAGACAATGACGAACCGATCTAGAAAATCTATAAATTCACGGTTCATCAGATCCATGAATACCGCTGGAGCATTGGTAAGCCCAAATGACATTATCAAAAACTCATAGTGTCCATATCTGGTACGGAATGTTGTCTTCTGAATGTCATAATCTCTAACCCTTAATTGATGATATCCGGATCGTAGATCAATCTTAGAATATACTGATGTACCTCTGAGCTGATCAAACAAGTCCTCAATATGTGGCAGGGGTATTTATTCTTGATAGTGACGACGTTCAACTGCCTGTAGTCGATGCATAATCTCATCGAACCGTCTTTCTTCTTCACAAAAAGAATCGGAGAACCCCAGGGTGATACACTAGGGCAGATAAAACTTCTGTCCAAAAGCTCCTGGAGTTGGACCTTTAACTCGTCCAACTCTCTCGGGGTCATACGATAAGGAGCTTTCGATGTCGGCGACGTCCCAAGAATTAAATCAATCGTGAACTCCACTTGTCTTCTGGGAGGCAGGCTCGGTAACTCCTCTAGAAAGACATCCGAATATTCTCGGACAATATGAATGTCAGCGATCTGAGAGTCACCACTGTCTTCTACATTGATCATAGATAATAGAAAACCCTGGCAACCGTGCAATAAAAGCTTCTGAGCCTGAATCGTAGAAATGGTCGATATGACGTCGTCTCGGATGCCAGTGAAATCCCACGAGAGTTGGTTCGGAGGTCTGAATGTAACCACCCTCGTCTGACAATCAACTGTGGCATGATATGCTGATAGTCAATCCATGCCAAGGATAATGTCGAACTCGACCATGTCTAGTACCAATAAATCTACAGTAAGTATAATGTTACCGAAATCTAAGGGACAACCTCAGGCCTCCTGGGTAACATCCAACGTATCATCGGACGGTAGGGAGATGGTTAATCGCTGTGATCTAATAGTAGGTAATCTACCAATCTCCCTCATAAATGCATGAGAAATAAACGAATGTGAACTGCCAGTATCAATTAGCATAATAGCTGAAAATGCATAAAGTGAAATCGTATTGGCTCGTTGTGCATCCTCTCTAGTAATTGCATGAATCCGCCCAGTCTCCGGTGGAGGTGGAGGTGGTAGCACTGCCAGAGGTGGCTGTGTCTGGGCCTGAGACTAATACGAAGGCTGGTACAAAGGCTGATACGAAGCCTACGACTGGTATTGTACACAGACGCGCTGGTCTGAACCAATGGCGGAGCCGAGTGATACTAAATCGCTGGTCGAGGCCGCGATGCATCGCATACCTGGCCGGGTGACTGAGCATCGAGGTCCTGAAACAGAACCCTGTGACATCGTACGAGCACTGGAGTACTCCTGTCCATGCATGTCATATGCAACTCCTATAGAGGGAGTTGTCCTCTGCTGGCATTGTGAAGGTTTAGTTGTTTGCCCCCCTCTCTGAGTCCCAGACTGACGAAACTGTCCTCCCTGGATAGAAACCCCGGAAGCCACATGCTGAGCCTTCAATGAACAATCTCGGCTCAGGTGACCAGCCAGTTTGCAATATTAGCAAACTGACTGTCCCAAGGTGCAGGCTTAGATGGTAAGCTCTCTCGACCCACAACGAGTACAGTAAGTGTCACTAATGGGCGGCCTCTGGCTCTGCTGAGAAGATCGGGAGGGTCCAACTGAAGATCGTCCTGATTTCTGAGGCCGTCTAGATGCCCCAGAGTAACTCTGACCCGATTGATTGCGGGCCACTTGTCGTTGTCCAAGAGTCCGTGGTTCCGGGTCTGCTTCGTGATTCGCTTCTGCCTGCTTTCCTCTTCGCCAAGATTAGCTCTCTATTGAGCCGACTCAATCAACAGAGCTCTATCCAATGCCTCTCGGTAGGAAGAACTGTCAAATCCTGCCATCTTGACCTGAAGATGCCCATCTAGTCCCTGAACAAATTGAATCATACGTGACCTGTCCTCAGCGACTAACTCTGGACAAAATCTGGCTAATCGATTAAATTCTGCATTATACTCCATCACTGTGCGATTATTCTGTCGAAGACTCAGAAAATCCTAACGGCGCATCATCTGATATGACCATGGGAAGTACTGACTCTCAAAAGCCTCTCTGAATCTCACCCAGGTAATCTGTTGCTCGCCGATGATCGAGCGCTGCGTGTCCCACCAAACCTTGGCCTCTCCTCGTAAATAGAAGGCCGCCAACTCTGCCTTCTCCCACTCAGAGCAAACCATATAAAGGAAAGTACGCTCCATAGTCTCGATCCAAGACTGAGCCATGCTCGGATCAGCCTCTCCACAGAATAATGTGAACCGACTTTTCATCGACTTTGCTAAACCGGGAATCCGAGCTCGTGCCACAGCCACATCAGTAGGATGAGTAGAGGTCGTCGCAGAAGCTGGCGGAACTACTGTAGATGGTGCCGCTACATACGCAGGGGCAGATACCGAGTGAGGGCCGACCAGCACCACTGATGGGCCTGTCGGGTTTGTTGTAGCAGGCCCTACTGGCAGGGGTGTCGGGTGTGTAGCAGCAAGGTCTCCCGATGGTACATCGGATACCCCAGAAGTGGGTATCTCTGGAGGAGGAACTGTTAGTTATAGCCCTAAGAACCAATCATGTGATGGTTGAATAGGGAACATTTTGTATCATATTCTATAAAGGCAAAGGATTGGTTATTATATTTAAGTCTTGCTTGTGCCAGCTAAATTAAATATAGTAATGCCCTAGAAAAGTAGGTTCTTGTCTACAACACATCAATTGGCAGAATTGATTATGAGAGGCTGTAGAGAACACTTTCTAAATGTTCCTAGTCAAGTATTAATATGCAAGGGCAATATTAATATATAAAGACTAGCATGTAGGTCAATTGATGACTTGATCTCACAAGTCATGGATATATGATATCAAGTTGACACATGGGTATATATTAGAGAATATATACTGAACTGACCCGCCATGAGAAAGTTTCATGGATCGTTATATGAGTGTCATAAACTTTCTCATGTGACTATTGGTATGAATAGTCCTCAGACCTGAAGTCACTACGGTTCCCTACATAAGGAGTTATGTACTTTGGTATCGTCAAACGTCACCCGTAACAGGGTGGACCATAAAGGCGATTACTGGGTATATAACAAATTATGCGGAGGGATGTGAGTGATGTAGATGGGATCTATCCCTCTCATATGACGAGAGTGATATCGGTGGGCCCCTTGATTGAGTAGAACTACTAAAACACATGGCCATGCTCGAATGAGTCAATATGAGATATTGAGCTCATTTGTTTGAGTTAGTTTACTCAGGGATCAAGAAACACATAGATTGATCGAGGATGACACGGTCTATGCCTCATTGATCAATCTGATATCAAGGATAGAAGGACACGGTCATATAATATAGTAGTCACGGAAAGGTTAGTCGGATCTTGACTTATCTCATAACTTGGGTAGCAATGATGTATTGCTAGATGCCGCTCATTGCTTGTGTATCTAAAAGAGTTTAGGTCCACTGCCAACGTTATGAGAGCCTATAGGGTCACACACAAAGAGCATGATGATTAGAGGAATTAGAGTATTCTAGTTTGACTAGAATAATTTGGGAATAAGCTTAAGTACAAAATGGATTTTGGACTTTAAGCTTAATGAGAATTTTAGCTAATTGATTTAATGAGATTAATTCAATATGTTACCTCATTGATTTAATAAGATTAATTCAATATGATAACATAAGCTTAATTGAATTAATAAGATTAATTCAATATGATAACATAAGCTTAATTGAATTAATAAGATTAATTCAATATGATAACATAAGCTTAATTGAATTAATAAGATTAATTCAACATGCATGAATGCCACATAAGCATGCCACCTAAGCATCCACCTAAGCTAGATAAGGTGGAAGGAAACAAAATGGTTTTGTCTCCTTAAGTGGCCGGCCAAACAAAGGTCCCAATGCAATGGATTGCATTGAATGTGTGGAGGTGAAAGGGTTTTTCCAACCCTATAAAAGACCCCATGGAGTGGCCGGCCAAAGCAATTGTTGGTGTGGTTGTTGGGAGCTTGAGGCTTGGAGAGAGCTTGAGAGCTTATTGTTGTGTGGCTTTTGTGAGTGTAGCAAGAAGAGTAGTCTTCTTCTTCCCTTCTCTTTTCCCTAGCTTCCTCTCCTTTAGGGACTTCTCTAGCAAGAAGTAAAGGAGAGCTCCTCTAGTTTTCTTTTGTGAGACAAGAGCTTGCTCGTGTGGATACATATAGAGGCACGGACACTTGAACGTGCTAAAGATCCAACAAACAAAAGGAAGAAGCGGATTAACAAGGGCACGCAACAAAGGTAATCCTCTCCTATAAGATAGGCTTGGTTTAGAGAAATTTATTTTATACGAGTTTGCTTTTGCATGGATCACTTGGAAGGATCCTAATTTTTCCGTACATATGCCATTTGGCATAAAGAATTCCCTACAGGGTATCAGAGCCACTTAAAAGATCGTATAAAATAGGTTTTCTATTTTATATGTGATATAGGATAATTTTTATTATGAGTTGATAATTGCATTAGCAATTGTCAAACATAATAAAATATCCAATGTCTTTTAAAAGTTAAAATGACATGGTGCATGGTTATGGCCTAGTCCCAAAAAAAAAAAAAGTTTGTGAATGTGTGTGTGTTGTAATTCTTAACACTACGGCTTGGTCGTGCCTTCCTCCTAAAATTCTTGTTGTATAATTAGTTTTAGACTCGAATGTAACTCGAGTATTTCTACTTTTGTAATGTACAAAACAAAGATGGAGGGTCCATTGGAAGATGAGGTTACAAGGAGGAAGTCAACACACAAGACAACCAAAAGGAAGCACTTAGGAGAAGATGTTGTCCCTAGGTTGACCAATCAATCTTTTCATTGGCTTGAGAAGATTGTAGAATAAGGGCCATAACCATGACACGCTTAGTTTAATATGTATGTGATGCATGTTAGTTTAGCTTGTATGTGATGCATGATTAGTTTAGCTTATATGTGATGTATGCTAATATGTATATGATACCTGTTTATTTCTTAATAAGTCAAAAACGATATGCCTACTAAAGCTTGGTACTCACTACTTCCTCGATCATTTGTTATTGGGTTTCAAAAGCAAAGCAATGCATTTTATCTTGGAAGAGTGCGAGTGGACAATCGTGATGTCCCGCTATCAAACTTGGTTAAGACTTAATTAAGTTTTCTTAATTAGTTAAGAAAGTAGAGGCATATATTAGCTTTGAACATAAGTTTTAAAATTAGTTTTATGTGATTTCCGAACATCGACTTTGTCTTAGAAGTGGTCGTTGCTCGATATCCAAGAAGGCCCTCGCGGCTCGCCATACCGAAGTCAGGTTTAGGAATAAACACTAAACTAATCTAAAACTTAACCAAAGCTATTAAAGAGTTACATCGATGTAATTGGCAAAGATTGCCTACCTAATTATACTACGTCTTGGGCGATTAGCCAAAGCTAACTCAAGACGAATTATGATGTGGATCTTTATCCCATATAAATTTATAGCTAAATAGTAGCTATGAGAATTTAGTGGGAGCCTCATTTAATTAAAGACCTAATTAAATGATTTAGGTATGATACTTAACTTTGCATTTTAATGTTGTAGATCACCATGTCATCTAACACGACACACCCCCTCACTTGCGATCCGTCCCTGAGAAGGACAAGCAATGGAGCGAACTTTCTTGATCGGTATAGGAACTTGAGGATTATCCTCAAACAAGAACGCAAATCTGTATGTCCTAGAGCCTACCCTCAAACACCCGCCACGCGCCACTGCGTCTTGAAAAGGATGCTTATAAGAAGCATCAAGATGACGCATTAGATGTGTTATGCCTTATGCTTGCCACCATGATCTCTGAGCTTCAGAAGCTACATGTGAACATGGATGCCTATGATATGGTTGAGCATTTGAAACAACTATATCAAGGACAAGCTAGGCACGAGCGTTTTGAAGTGTCTAAGGCTCTTTTTGCATGCAAGATGCAAGAAGGAACACTGTAGGAACTCACGTACTCAAAATGATTGGAGTACGTTGAGAACCTTGAAAGACTAGGTTTTCCAGAGCCAAGAATTGGCAACCGATGTTATCCTCGCAATCGTTGCGGAAGCATATAATCAATTCATGAATTATAACATGAATGAAATTGATAAACCTTTGCTGAGATTCTCGGCATGTTAAGAGCTATGAACCAAATCTCAAAAGAAAGTTAGCAATGTACTAATGGTCAAGAAGGGCAAAGGTAAGCGCAGGCAAGGGTAAGACCAAGCCAAAGGCAAGGCCAATTCATCCACTTCAAAGGGTAAAGGTAAAGTACCTAAGGAAGGGATTTGCTTCCATTGCGGTGAGATGACACCGGAAGCGGGCTGCAAAGTCTACCTTGAGGAAGTAAAGAATAAAAGAAGTGGGACTTCGCCTCGGTATACACGTTATAGAAGTTAATCTATCTATTTCTTCTACATGGGTATTAGATCTGGATGTGCATCTCACATTTGTAATAATGTGCAGGGGGGAGAAATAGTAGACAAATGACAAAGGAAGTAGACCTACAGTGAGTAGGCAATGGCGCAAAAGTTCTTTCTGTATGTAAGAACATATTCTTTGTCTTTGCCCATCGGGCTTATCTTAGAACTAGAGGAGTGCTTATATGTACTGCATTGACAAAGAACATAATTTACGTATCTTGTTTAGACAAGAAAAACTTTTCTTTTATAATAAAGGACAAATGTTGTTCCATTTATTTGAATGAAATGTTCTATTGTAATGCACCACTTATGAATGGTCTCTATGTTCTAGATTTAGAAAACCCAATTTATAACGTAAATACCAAGCGGTTCAAATCGAATGATTTGAACCAAACATATCTCGCAATCGCCTAGGTCACATAAATGAAAAACATATCCCAACTCCATAAAGATGGATTATTGGACTCATTTGATTTTGAATCATATGAGGTATGCGAATCTTGCCTTTTAGGAAAGATGACTAAAACTCTATTTAGTGGACATGGAGAGAGAGCGACAGACTTGTTAGGACTCATACATACTGATGTATGTGGGCCTTTCAATGTCGAAGCGGAGGAGGCTATAAGTACTTTATTACTTTCAGCGATGATATGAGTAGATTTGGCTACTTATATTTGATGAGACATAAGTCAATCCTTTGAAAAGTTCAAAGCATTCAAGAATGAAGTACAAAACCAACTTGGTAAGCGTATTCGCTACTTCGATCGGATCGAGGTGGTGAATACCTTAGTCAAGAGTTTCGTGATCACTGGTGAGTGTGGGATAATATCCCAACTCCCCCTGGAACACCACAATGGAATGGTGTATCTGAGAGGAGAAATCATACTCTATTAGATATGGTACGATCAATGATGAGCCAGACTGATCTACCTACTTCCTTTTGGGGTTTAGCTCTAGAGACAGCCGCTTTCACACTTAATCGCGTCCCATCAAAAGCCGTAGAAAAGACACCATATACGATATGGACGAAGAGTCCCAAAATGTCTTTTATAAAGATTTGGGGTTGTGAAGCTTATGTAAGACGTCAAGTCTCAGATAAACTAGGACCCAAATCAGATAAGTGTTATTTTGTAGGATATCCCAAGGAAACTAAGGGATATTACTTTTACAATCCCACACTTGGCAAGGTGTTTGTTGCCAGAAATGTTGTCTTTCTAGAAAGAGAATTTATTTCTAGAAAAACTAGTGGGAGTAAAATTCATCTTGAAGAAGTTCAAGATGACGATAACACTAAGGCTTCGATGGAAAATGAACAGGAACCACAAAGTGTTGTGGATGAGGAAATTGTTGCCCGAGTTGTGGAACAAACACCTGTTCAAGTAGACCAACCTCTTCGTAGATCTGACAGGATCCATCGTCAACCCGAGAGATATTCTTTTCTCTTGACTGACAATGGTGATGTATTGCTTGTCGATCTTGACGAGCCTACATCCTATCAAGAAGCTATGATGAGCCCAGATTCCGAGAAATGGCTAGAGGCCATGAGATCTGAAATGGAATCCATGTACACTAACCAAGTATGGACCTTGGTTGATCCACCTGAAGGGGTAAAACCCATTGGGTGTAAGTGGGTCTTTAAAGTAAAGACTGACATGGATGGTAATAAGCATACCTATAAAGGTAGATTGGTGGCTAAAGGATTCAAACAAATTCATGGTATTGACTATGATGAAACCTTTTCACCAGTTGCGATGCTTAAATCCATTCGGATCATACTTGCTATTGCAGCCTACCACGATTATGAGATCTGGCAGATGGATGTCAAAACCGCTTTTCTGAATGGAAAGCTACTCGAGGATGTGTACATGACACAGCCTGAGGGTTTTGAAGATCCAAAGCATCCTGGAAAGGTATGCAAACTGCAAAGGTCCATTTATGGACTAAAGCAAGCCTCTCAAAGCTGGAATCTTCGATTCGATGATGCAATCAAAGAGTTTGGTTTCATCAAGAATGAAGATGAACCTTGTGTCTACAAGAGAAATAGTGGGAGCACAGTTGTATTTCTTGTCTTGTATGTAGATGACATACTTCTCATCGGAAATGATATTCCCTCACTCCAATCTGTGAAGATGTGGTTAGGGAATTGTTTCTCGATGAAAGACTTAGGTGAAGCTGCCTATATTCTAGGCATCAAGATCTATAGAGATAGATCTAAAAGATTACTTGGCCTAAGTCAGTACATTACATTGATAAAGTGCTAGATCGTTTGCTATGCAAAATTCCAAGAAAGGATTTACGCCTTTATCACATGGTGTGAGTCTTTCAAGACTCAATGTCCCTCTTCTAAGGAGGAGAGAGATCGCATGGATAAGATCCCTTATGCATGCGCCATAGGGTCTATCATATGCGCGTACTTTGTACTGCTCGTCGACGCCTCGTATGCTTTGAGCATGACGAGTAAATACGGTCGGATCGGTGAAAGTCATCTTTGGATAGCGATCAAAAATATTCTTAAATACTTACGAAGAACGAAGAATATTTCCCGATATTTGGAGGCAATGAGGAGCTAGGCAGTAAAGGGTTACGATGATGCAAGCTTCCAAATGTGACAAGGATGACTATAGATCGCAATCGGTACGTGTTTTGCCTCGAATGGTGGAGCCGTGAGTGGTGGAAGAGTTCAAAGCGTAACACAATTGTCGATTCTACAACAGTAGAGTATATTCTTGCATCCGATGCAAGAAAGGAGGTCGTTTGGCTCAAGTTCATCGTGAACTTGGGGTAGTTCCTAGCATTGCAGATCCAATAGACCTCTATTGTGACAACAATGAGGCTATTACGAGCTAAGGAACCTCGATCACATCGGACCAAACACATCTTGCGGCGCTTCCATCTCATTCGAAGATCATCGATAGAGGAGATGTGAGGATATGCAGTATGCATGGAAGCTAACATTGCAGATCCATTGACCAAAGCTTTGTACAGAGGAAGCATGATGGTCACACTAGGTCACTAGGTATTAGATATCATAGTGATTGGTACTAGTGCTAGTGGGAGATTGTTAGTTATAGCCCTAAGAACCAATCATGTGATGGTTGAATAGGGAACATTTTGTATCATATTCTATAAAGGCAAAGGATTGGTTATTATATTTAAGTCTTGCTTGTGCCTAAATTAAATATAGTAATGCCCTAGAAAAGTAGGTTCTTGTCTTACTCTGACACATCAATTGGCGAATTGATTATGAGAGGTCAGAGAACACTTTCTAAATGTTCCTAGTCAAGTATTAATATGCAAGGGCAATATTAATACATAAAGACTAGCATGTAGGTCAATTGATGACTTGATCTCACAAGTCATGGATATATGATATCAAGTTGACACATGGGTATATATTAGAGAATATATCTACCCGCCATGAGAAAGTTTCATGGATCGTTATATGAGTGTCATAAACTTTCTCATGTGACTATTGGTATGAATAGTCCTCGGACCAAGTCACTACGGTTCCCTACATAAGGAGTTATGTACTTTGGTATCGTCAAACGTCACCCGTAACAGGGTGGACCATAAAGGCGATTACTGGGTATATAACAAATTATGCGGAGGGATGTGAGTGATGTAGATGAGATCTATCCCTCTCATATGACGAGAGTGATATCGGTGGGCCCCTTGATTGAGTAGAACTACTAAAACGCATGGCCATGCTCGAATGAGTCAATATGAGATATTGAGCTCATTTGTTTGAGTTAGTTTACTCAGGGATCAAGAAACACATAGATTGATCGAGGATGACACGGTCTATGCCTCATTGATCAATCTGATATCAAGGATAGAAGGACACGGTCATATAATATAGTAGTCACGGAAAGGTTAGTCGGATCTTGACTTATCTCATAACTTGGGTAGCAATGATGTATTGCTAGATGCCGCTCATTGCTTGTGTATCTAAAAGAGTTTAGGTCCACTGCCAACGTTATGAGAGCCTATAGGGTCACACACAAAGAGCATGATGATTAGAGGAATTAGAGTATTCTAGTTTGACTAGAATAATTTGGGAATAAGCTTAAGTACAAAATGGATTTTGGACTTTAAGCTTAATGAGAATTTCAGCTAATTGATTTAATGAGATTAATTCAATATGTTACCTCATTGATTTAATAAGATTAATTCAATATGATAACATAAGCTTAATTGAATTAATAAGATTAATTCAATATGATAACATAAGCTTAATTGAATTAATAAGATTAATTCAACATGCATGAATGCCACATAAGCATGCCACCTAAGCATCCACCTAAGCTAGATAAGGTGGAAGGAAACAAAATGGTTTTGTCTCCTTAAGTGGCCGGCCAAACAAATGTCCCAATGCAATGGATTGCATTGAATGTGTGGAGGTGAAAGGGTTTTTCCAACCCTATAAAAGACCCCATGGAGTGGCCGGCCAAAGCAATTGTTGGTGTGGTTGTTGGGAGCTTGAGGCTTGGAGAGAGCTTGAGAGCTTATTGTTGTGTGGCTTTTGTGAGTGTAGCAAGAAGAGTAGTCTTCTTCTTCCCTTCTCTTTTTCCCTAGCTTCCTCTCCTTTAGGGACTTCTCTAGCAAGAAGTAAAGGAGAGCTCCTCTAGTTTTCTTTTGTGAGACAAGAGTTTGCTCGTGTGGATACATATAGAGGCACGGACACTTGAACGTGCTAAAGATCCAACAAACAAAAGGAAGAAGCGGGATTAACAAGGGCACGCAACAAAGGTAATCCTCTCCTATAAGATAGGCTTGGTTTAGAGAAATTTATTTTATACGAGTTTGCTTTCGCATGGATCACTTGGAAGGGATCCTAATTTTTCCGTTGCGCATATGCCATTTGGCATAAAGAATTCCCTATAGGAACCGCCGAGGACTGAGGATCCACGACACCCGCAGCACCATATGAAATCTGACCCTGATCAACATGCTCACCCTCAATAGATCTCTCTGGCAACTCCGTCACCAGAGATCTCAATGTCCTCTGGCGTGGCCGCCCCGCACCACGTCTCGGCGCAGGAGCACGCCCACCTTGTCTCATATCTATTAAATTATTACCAGATATTACTATAAGTAAAACCATATAAAATTAATCATCATACCTATTTTGCCGCCATGAGAGGTCCCGTCGCTGCCAAATCCCCAAATTGACCTCGTCAATAATATCTCGAATTTTCGAAACATAAAAATCATCGAAAATCCATATCAAATCCAAAATTTTCCAGATTGACTCGCAAAAACCTACCAAACGTGGCGAACTCCGAAAAATCCAAAAACCCCTAGGAACTCCAAAACCTAGGCGCTCTGATACCAAATAAATTGTTACGCCCTGAGGGAGTCCCCACCAGACAAAAATCCGGCGGCATCTCCCCTGTACGGGTGACAATATGAAACTTACATACAATGCCTACACGGCCCATTATACCTCGGTCAATACGACCAGAACAAACACTACACATGCAGATCATAAATAGGCCTCAGGCCAACAATCAAAGTAAATAACAAAAGTCTATCACATCTAGACTTACCCCTTCTTCCATCTGGGCAGGAATACATAATCAAATCCAATAAAATAAAAATCCGAATAGAGGTCCATAAGGATATGCCAAATATCACCAAAACATCCATGTGTACATAAATCAAACACCAGTCCTAAACATATCTTCTAGTCAATACCAAAACCATAAATCAAATAACAAGTAAAACCATCATGACAAGGGGATTTGGCAGCTGGACTCTCCTGACAGTTTCATCCTGAAATAGATATAAAGCAACGGGGTAGGTTCAATGTGAACTCAGCGGATAATAGTCGATATGCATAGTAAGATATAACTAACAATAATAATCATGCTCATACAGTCTCATATATAGGATATGCAAGAAAGAAATGCAAAAAGACTGTACTTACTTGAATCTCCTATCCTGACATAGAAGCATGTGTCATACTAGTAGAAATAAAGTCGTCAAACCAAATACAAAAAATGTATCTTGTATGCATGTCAATCATATGCAACATTCAAGGCAGCAATCAAAATGTAGCAAATACAATACAAATGTCATTCATGCAATATGCATGCGATGCAAATGACATGGGCACCCATGACGCTAGTCAGCCACCTCACATGCGATGGCGAAGCCGAGTGGGTAGGGTTATGATAATTGTGCACTTTGTCATCATTGCTCCTGAGTGACCGAGTGGACAGGATGCTGTCGGAGTACACCTATCCTCCTGCCCCAAACAGAGTGGGAGAGCAAAGCTCTCATCTCCCGGTGTCGACGGAGGAGGATCTCGCCTCACCACGCCTCATCGCTACCCATGAGCTATCAATGAGCTCGACAGAGAGCCATCGCACACACCCTCCTGATGTACCACTAACCCATGAGTGGCAGCGTGTGCAGACCATGTAACTGGCTGCGGGCTCAACTACAAAGGAACTCCGTACAACCAGTATGCAATCATGCAAGATGGTGCATGACACTAAAGCATGTAACACTAACTAAAATATGTCTCTGAATAATATGCACAACAAATAGATACATATCAATGACCTAAGTAAAACAGGAAAGGTATAACTAAAAGCTAATCCAATGCATGTATCAAGTAGGCACAATAACATACAAGGCAGTTAAACATAAAAATTATTGCAAGCTATAACCACTAAGCATATCAATATGACATTATCTAAAAGATAAGTCAAAATATCCGCCTGATAAAATGCTCGAAAAATGAAATCGTCACGCCCGTGGACTTGCTCGTGATCGAAATCTGCATAAAATATAACTATTATTAAGCACAAAAATGCAATCCACCGTTAAATCGAATACTTAATCGATTTCTTACATAACCAATTAACCCAAAGGTCTAATAAAATCTCGATCACCTTCCACCTAATATAACCGTCTTTTCGTCCAATTACTCGAATATGATTTCACAACCCCTATCATCATGTGTACAACATCCAAACAAAACCTCACAGCTAACTCACCCAAAGTAAATCCAATTTAATTGCCAATATTCTAACTATCTTACTAATCTTTTCCTACCAAAAATATTCATACAATTATTCTAGCCCACTAAATCAATTGATCAAAATTTTGATTAATTAATCATAAGCTAATTAATTAATTAAATCTGATTGATCCTCATTTTAACAACCTAAGTCAAATAAATAAAATCCTATGGCTTTTAATTTATTAATTAATTGTACCAATCTAATTACCCAATAAATTCCTAATCAACTAACCTAATTCATCACCTACATCAAAATAATCAAGCTCCCATCTCACCAGTGCTGCTGACGGCGGACAGCGGCGCTGCAGACGCGATCGACAATGGCCCGCGTGTGCTATGGCTGCGATGGCAACGCAACCGGGCGCGGTTTACAGTGGTTGGTGATAGACAACAGTTCCCGATCACCGCATCAAGCACGGACGACGGCAAGGTGACACACGACGCGGTGAAAGCAAGGGCGGCGCGAATCGGCGACGAGGTGAGACAACGAAGAGAGGCGCGGCTGGGATTGAAGGGGAGCGCAACCGAGAAACTGCTCGGGAGAAAGAAATGGCGAAGAGAAAGGGAAACGACTGAACGTCCGCGCGGAGAAGTTGTCGCGAGAGAGAAACCGCAAAGGAGAGGTGTGGTCATGAGAGGAAGAGGGCGTCGGGGTGCGACGGGGAAAGAAAAGGAAAAAATCTAGGTTTTCTATTTAGGTTAATACCATCTATTAACCCCCTTAAATAGATTTCACCAAAGCCTATTTATTTTATCCCCGTAATTATCTCGTACATGTCCCATTTAAATCCAAAAAAATTCCGAAAAAATTCCTAAAATTCCCTAAAAATCTCAAAAAATTTCCAGGATTATTTTTCTTAAATTTTGGCCATAAAATTTTATATTTTAAATTTTCCGTATTTAACCGTGTTTGCGTCTTTGTTTTTATATTGTATTTCCATTTCCGTTGGGCTAACAAAAATTGTAGACAAGCAACACGATCGAATTCTAAAAAACGACGAACACGCTATTCACCCCCTCCCCCTCTAGCACTCACCAAAGTTCCAACAAATGTACCTAAAACCCAACTTCTCTAATCCACCACTGCACAGGAATAATAGCATCGGCTAAGACCGAGCTGTAAAAAAAGTGACGATCAGACCCAAGGCTTTGCCTCGTCAGATCGGAATAATTTTTTACTTCCGTCAATCTTCCAGAGTGAATTTATCTTAAACCCGACTCCTCCGATCCGCTACCACACGGGGATAATAACTTCGGCTAAAGCTGAGCTGTAAAAATAGTGACGATCTGACCTAAGACCTTGCCTCATCAAATCGGAATAATTTTTTACTTCTGTCAATCTTTTAGAGTGAATTTATCTTAAACCTAACTCTTCCGATCCGCCATCGCATGGAGATAATAACTTTGGCTAAGGTCGAGCTATAAAAATAGTGATGATCTAACCTAATGCATTGTCTTGTCAGATCGGAATAATTTTTTTACTTCCATCAATCTTTCAGGGTGAATTTATCTTAAACCCGACTCTTCTGATCCGCCGCCACATGGAGATGATAGCTTCGGCTAAGGCCGAGCTGTAAAAATGGTGACGATCTGACCCAAGGCCTTGTCTCGTCAGATCGGAATAATTTTTTTTTACTTTCGTCAATCTTTCATAGTGAATTTACCTTAAACACGACTCCTCTGATCTGCCACCACACGAGGATAATAGCGTCAGCTAAGGGTGAGCTGTAAAAATTGTGACGATCTGACCTAAGGTCTTGCCTTGTCAGATCGGATTAATTTTTTTACTTCCGTCAACCTTTCAGAGTGAATTTATCTTAAATCTGACTCCTCCGATCTGCCACCGTACGGGGATAATAACTTCGACTAAGGCCGAGCTATAAAATTAGTGACAATTTGACCTAAGGCCTCATCTTGTCAAATCGGAATATTTTTTTTACTTCCGTCAATCTTCCAGAGTGAATTTACCTTAAACCCGACTCCTCCGATCCGCTACCACATGAGGATGATAGCTTCGGCTAAGGTTGAGTTGTAAAAAAAATAACAATCTGACCCATAACCTTGCCTCGTTAGATCGGAATAATTTTTTACTTTCGTCAATCTTCTAGAGACCTTAAACTCAACTCCTCCAATCCGTTACTGAACGGGGATAATAGCATCAGCTAAAGCTAGGTTGTAAAAATAGTGATGATCTGACCCAAGACTTCTCCTCATCAGATCGGAATAATTATTTACTTCCATCAATCTTTCAGAGTGAATTCACCTTAAACTCGACTCCTCTGATTTACCATCGCACAGGGATAATGAATTGTTTCAACTCGCCAAAATAAAGCATTCTACAAAAACCCTTCAGCTGCCATGCTCCAGAATTATATTACTTACTGGATAAATAAATAGATAATCAACCCATTAGTGGGCCGCTCCCCAGGCTTCACCCCATGCCTATAGCTTCGATCGAAGGCCCAATTATTCCCCTTAACAAATAATTCACCACCACCCTTTGAAATAGGGTTCCTTGTCTCCTCTTCTTCAATCCTTAGCCTTCCCTAATTTTGAAACTTTTCTGAACACCATCATCCAGTGCAAGAATCCCCCTCCTCCATGTACCACACTATTGTTGGTACAATCGGCCCAGGTCACGATTGACCAGGACTCGAGTTTGACTCGAGTGATATTTTGATATTCGACAAAAACATATGACAATGTAATTGTCATAGGGAAGTCCAAGTCTTGAGTTCTTGGCACGGGAAGTCCAAGTGGGACACTTGGCATTTGACAAAGTCCAAGCATGGGTCTTGGCAAGGTAAAGTCCAAGTCATGGGTACTTGGCATGGAAAGTCCAAGTGGGACACTTGACATTTGGGAAAGTCCAAGTCTTGAGTACTTGGCACAAGGAAAAGTCCAAGCATGGGTCTTGGCATGGAAAGTCCAACATGGGTTGGCAAGGGAAAGTCCAAGCTTGAGTCTTGGCATTTGAGAAGTCCAAGGGAATGGATATTGGCGGCGTAAAGTCCAAGCGGAGTCTTGGCGGCGTAAGTCCAAAGTGTCTTGGCGGTGTAGACACTGTTAGCATGACATAGCCGAGGGAAGCACCTGGAGGCTAGCGCGATGGATGAATAAGTCATGGATGACTTGGAGGGATCCGAGAGGCGTGAGGCTGATGGAGGTGGCTAGAAGGCTTAGGTCTAGGCTAAGGGTGGTCTAGCAAGTATGGGGGCACCATACTTGGGTTAAAACCTCATTTTTGAGGTTGGCAGTCGACTGGCATTATGGCTGGTTCGACTGCCGTGAGTCGACTTGAGTTCGACCGCCGCTTAGAGCCGAAATGCTCGCAATGATCGCTCATTGGAGCAATGATCCGCCAATCGGCCGACGCCATGCGAAGGCGCCCGTGACGACCGGCAGTCGATTACGCGCCGCGGCAATCGATCGCCAATGTTGGCCGATCGCTAAGAGATCCGCTGGAGTTTTTCCAGTGGATCGAGCCGTTGTCTCACGATGATCAATGGGCATCACGACCGATGACTTATGGCGGCCGGATCGACAGCGGAAATCCATCCCGATGCAGGTTAAAAGTAGCTATTCGTGGAGGATTGAAGCAAGGGTTTTCTTGGACGATTTGAAGGGGAATTGTTGGTGCTCTTCCAGTCCTTCAAGGCTAGTCCAAGGCGACCAAAGATCAAGCAACCAAAGTGCTCTTGTAAAGTAGTTTTCTTTACTTGCATTATATTTCATTGTTGTAATTGCTTGTATCTATTTCTTATTATTGTAAGAATAGTTTGTAAGAGGTTTCTCCACCTCCGACTTGTGTCGAGAAGGAGTATTTGTGGTTAGTGATTGCATTGGCATCGCTAGAGCTCTTTAGAGCTCGATTCGTGGAGTAGGAACCGGTTCGGTTCCGAACCATGTTATATCCTTGCGTTTGTGTGTTTGTGTTTTCGTTATTGCTTTATTATCTTTGTTTCCGCTGCGCTAACGAAAATTGTAGATAAGCACGCGAACATTTTCCATCTACGCAAGAGTAAACGCTATTCACCCCCCTCTAGTGGCGTCAAATATCCAACAAGTGGTATCAGAGCCTGGTGGCTCTTCAACGGATTAACAACCGGAGTCAAGACGCTAGAGGAAAAGATGGAAGTTCAAGGACAATTGGGATGGGACATCAACACCCCAATTCCCTATTCCTTCTATGGACGAGAAGGTTTCAATTCTTGGAAGGCGAGAATTGAAGATTTTTTGATGATGAGAGACCTTGTGGAGTGGTCCGCGTTGATGGAAGGATTTGAATATCCTAAGGGACCAAAGGGAGGGTTTCTCAAGAAGAAGAAGTGGAGTGAGGAGCAACTCCAACAATTCGATAAAAACAAGAAGGTAATCAAATTCATTTTTGATTTAATTCCTAATGACCTCTTGTGTAGTCTAGGTGACTATGTGGATGCCAAGGAGCTATGGAGCGATTTGGCCAAGCTCCATGAAAGTCTATCATCGGTCCAAGAAGAAGGACCATCACCCTCTCAAGCTCAAAAAGAAACATCCAAAGAGCTAGAGGATTCAGAGGTTGATAGGGAATCAACATCTGGATCTGAAGAGGTAGAAGCAGTGGAAGAAGTGGAGGAGGCATCCACCTCTAGGTTTGAGGGGGAGAGACCATCCACACCGGAGCCGGAACCAATTCAAGAAGAAGCCTCAATCTCCGGGAGGAATGAAGAATCCACTCCGGCACCCACCACAAATACCCTAGGTAACTCAAGCAATTTAGGTTTAAATAAAAATCACATAACTTGCTTTGAGTGTAGGGAAAGTGGGCATTATAAGAGCAAATGCCCAAAGAGAGTAAGAAAAGCTCCTCCGGCGTCCAAAAGTCAACAAAAGTCAAAGGATGTCGGCGCCTCAAGTCAAAAGAGCAAGGAGCATATCATATGCTTCAAGTGCAACTCAAAGGGACATTACCGGAGTCAATGTCCTAGGGGGAGGAAGAAGACCCAAGAAGGAGCTACACATGTAAGGGAAGCCTCCAAGGCAAACCCTAGGGTAACCTCTAATCTTGCACCTTCTAAATTTCAAAGTCAAAAGCATGCTAGGAGTTTTAATTCTCTTGCTATTATACATGAAAAGCATGCTAGAAATAATAGATATATTTGTTTAGGTGCTAAGAGTGTCCACTTAGGAAATAAGAAGAAATTTGGGACTAATGTCCCTAAAAATATTTTACCTAGGGAATCTATCAAGAAAATAGGAGAACACCTAGGTTTCAATCCTAAATGGACTAGGCATATGCTTAGGAAGTCCAATGCCCAAGATTTAAATCAAAATTCTAAAATTGGGCAATTAGAAAAGGAAAATCAAGTCTTGAGGTCAAGGCTTGAAAAACTTGAAAAGACCCTAAATAAGATACAAAATCAATTTAAAGGGTCTAGTGGTCAAAATCAAGGGTCCAAAAGTCAAAGTCAACACCTAGAACCTAAGAGTCAAAAGTCAACCAAGGGCAAGCAAGGTTTGGGTCACAAACCTAAGCCTAAAGTGACTTATCATAGTATTTCATTTGACTATGGAACACAAACTAGGTCTAGGAAGACCAAGGTCAATAGGGAAGTCATCCCTAGAATTGACCAAAGGGTGTGCCTAGTGGCTAGGGTTTCTAGGAAACCTAGGGTGGCCACTAAGAAGGTTGCAAGGGGAGTTACTGTAACACCCCCCTAGTTTTTCCACTCTCTACCAGGGGAGATGTCACTACTTTACTGTCTCTATCTTCAATTCATGCAATATACTAATGCAATATGCTAACAACTAAAATAATCATAAGGACCTTTACATCACTTAAACAATAAGCAATTCAAGATCTTCACATAACGTACGAGTATTAAAACTAACCCAACATGACTCTAGCATTCTTTGGTCTCAACCATAAGCAATCCAATTGAACTCCAACAATATCAGAAAAAAAAACAATTAAAAACTTAAAATCTGGTTTAGACATCTGCACTCAGGATCTTTTACTTCCACTGTTCCGTCGCCACACACACCCAGCACTTCATCCGCCATGCCACCTTACTGAAGCTTTTCTTTACCTTTATCTGCAGTATAAGGAAATGCAAACTATAAGCAATAACGCTTAGTAAGTACTTTCTATGCTCACAAAAACATGTACTGTATGAAATCATGCAACTAGTTCTCTTACCCTTGATATATTGATACACATGCAAGCACAACTGGAAATCATAATTCTGAATACATGTCTCTTGTATAAACCATGCTCTTAAGTATTTTAAAACTTATAAACAGTATATCTGAACTAGAATTATTAACTTTGAAAACTTTTACTTCTACTTGTACTGATACTTCAAAATAATAATCATCCTGGATATGGGCCCGGCATAGTACCAATGCGCGCATTCCTAATAGGCCGGGGTGGCCAACCACCGAACCTACTAGGGTAACTGAAACTGAGGGCCTCGGCCCGTGGGCGAAACTGATGCCCGGTACATGCCCTGTCAAAAAGTAAAATACTTCCTTTATACTTATATTCTTATACATACTGAAGGAAATGCTCTTAATCCCCTAAATCACAAATGGAGAGCACCATAAAGATCATTATGCTCTTGACCCCCAAAACTGAAATGGGGAGCATACTGAAGATCGTTGTGCTCTTAATCCCTAATTCGAACGGGGAGCATCTTTAAATTTTCTTTATAAAGGAAATATTTTTATATCTTACTCTACATCATGCATATAATTGTAAGCTACAACTCATCTACAACATGCATGATCATAAATCACATTCTTATCTTGGATCTCAACATGATGCTAAATTACCCATAATATAACGGTAAAATCGCGTAACTGAAAACATCATGCATAATTGGAAATAATATGCATAAAAACTGCTCAACCATGTAACTGGAAATAACAAGCACAGAAAAAATATATCAATGACATACGATAACTACTTATACTGCAGGTGAGCAATACTTACCTTCGATTGCTTTAACTTATATTTGTAAAACCTAATGAGATGCAACCTTCTATCCCGCCCTAGCAGCTGCCCTCCAAGGTCTCTTGAATCCCACCTTTCCTTGGATTCGGCGGAGAAGACAACCCTAGGAGAAAATTCTCCTTGATGTGTGGTTCGGCGGTGGAGGGACCAAGAGAGAGTAGAGAGGTGTCCTCTAGGGTATTAGGGAGGTTAAATTTATAACCGTCAAGGCTTAACCTATTCCCTTATAAATTTCCTTAAATCTCTCTCTTTAACAGAATTAATTCCTTCTTCAATTAAATTCGTGATTTCTCCCTAATCATATAAAATTTTTATTCCCTTATAAATTTTCCTTAAATTTCTCTCTTTAAAATAATTTATTCTTTCTTAAATTATATTCGTGACTTCTCCCTAATCATATAAATTTTTTTATTGGATTTTTGGTGACTCACCCCTTCTTGTCCGATTTTCTTTTCTTTTATCTTTTTTTTTTATTTCCTTTAAATCAACGGTTCATGGTTCGAGCCTCGGCTAACGAACCAATTATTTCTTTTATTATTATTATTATTATTCTATTCCTATTTTTATTACTTCTATTCTTATTTCTATTTTCCTCTAATAAAAATATAGGAATTAAAATTTGGGATGTTACAATCCCTTATACCTTAAAAAAGTTTCGTCCTCGAAACTTAGAAAAGCTCATGGTACTTTTGCTTCATGTCATCCTCACGCTCCTGTGTTGCTTCTTCAACCCTTTGACTTTGCCATAAGACTTTTACTAACGGTATTTCTTTGTTTCTTAGTTTCAACGCTCGATCTATTATCCGAATAGGTCAACTTTCATAACTTAGATCCATCAGACTGCACTGTCTGCGTGGCTCAATCACTTGGTTGGTATGCAGGACGTGCTTCTTAAGCATTGAAACATGAAATACATTGTGGATAGCTGACATTTCCTGTGGTAGCTCTAGCTCATAAGCTACCTTACCAACTCTCTTGGTGATCAGGTAGGGGCCTATATATCTGGGACTTAACTTGCCTTTCTTCCCAAATCTCATTACCCCTTTCATAGGAGCTACCTTAATGAAAACTGAATCTCCGACTTGGAACTCTAGGTTCTGTCGGACATCGGCGTAACTCTTACACTTTGGGCAGTCTCTATCCTTTGACGTATGTTCTTTATAGCTTTGGTGGCATCATCTATAAAATCAGTCTTGAGTCCCATTTCTTTCTTCTCGCCACCCTCATACCAACAGATAGGCGATCTGCATCTCCTTCCATACAAGGCTTCATAAGGTGTCATTCCAATTGTGGTTTGATAACTATTATTATAGGCAAACTCTGCCAAACACAAATATTTGCACCAGCTTCCTTTAAAATCCAAGGCACAAGCTCTGAGCATGTCCTCCAAAATCTGATTCACTCTTTCTGTTTGCCCATCTGTCTGAGGATGAAATGCAGTGCTGAATCGTAACTTAGTGCCGAGGGCTTTCTGAACACACTCCCAGAAGTGTGAAGTGAAGCGACTGTCTCTATCAGAGATAATGGTTTTAGGTACTCCATGCAGTCTAATCACTTCCTTGACGTATAACTGGGCTAACTGCTCCATGGAGTATAATATTCTGATAGGCATGAAGTGAGAAGACTTTATCAATCTATCGATAACTACCCAAATAGAATCGTAGTCATTGGTTGTTTTGGGCAGTCATACTATGAAATCCATGGATAGTTTCTCCCACTTCCATTCTAGAATCTGGATAAGCTGTAGAAATCCTCCTGGTCTCTGGTGTTCGGCTTTCATTCTCTGACATGTCAAACAAGTGCTAACATACTTAGCCACGTGCCTCTTCATACCAAGCCACCAGAATTTCCCTTTATATCTTGATACATCTTGGTGGATCCAGGATGCATCGAATATGGGGTCCCATGAGCTTCTTCTAGGATCTTCTTTCTTAAGTCTGGGTCGTTGGGGATACATAGGCGTTCACCCAAATATAATACCCCACTATCAGAGACACGGAATCCTTCATTCTTCCCTTCTTGGATCTCTTGCTTGATCCTTTGGATGCTAGGATCTTTGTCCTGTCTCGCTAATATATCCTCAAATAGTGTAGGTACTATGGTCAAGGCGGAGAGCTGTCCAGAAATGATCTCAACTCCAAAATTCATTATCTCTTTCTCCAGTGGTTGGGATAGTGTTGCTAGGGACATCAAGGTGGCGCATGATTTTCTACTCAGCGCGTCTGCTACTTTGTTTGCCTTTCCAGGATGGTAGTGGATTTCACAGTCATAGTCTTTTACTAGCTCAAGCCATCTACGCTGTCGCATATTCAAATCCTTCTGAGTGAAGAAGTACTTCAGACTCTGGTGATCTGTGTAAATCTTGCATTGGACTCCATATAAGTAATGTCTCCAAACTTTCAGAGCAAAGACCACTGCTGCCAACTCAAGGTCATGAGTGGGGTAATTCTTTTCATAGTCCTTGAGTTGTCTAGATGCATAAGCAATGACTTTACCCTTTTGCATAAATCGCTCCCGAGTCCCATCTTGGATGCATCACTATATAGGTCAAATCCTCATTACTTTACGGAAGGGTAAGCGAGCACTTGTGAGTCTCCTCTAATTAAAGGAAGCTCTTTTCACAATCTTCGGTCCATTCAACTTCTTATTCTTTCTAGTAAGAACCGTCAGCGGTGAAGCTATCCTTGAGAAGTTTTCACAAACTTCCGATAGTACCACGCTAATCGAGGAAACTTCGACTTCATCGCATTCTTTGGTTGACCCCAATTATCTTTGCTTCTATCTTTGTCGGGTCTACCATAACTCCATCTTTTGAAATAACATGACCCAGAAACGATATTCGATCAAGCCAAAACTCACACTTGGATAACTTTGCATATAACTGTCTTTGCTGAAGGGTCTGCAAGACTGTCTTCAAGTGTTCGACATGTTCTTCTTCCGGTTCTCGAGTAGATAAGGATATGTCGCCAATGAAAAATTGTCAAGATACTCCTTAAATATCCGATTCATCAAGTCCATAAACATAGCGGGTGCATTTGTCACTCCGAAGGGCATGACCACGAACTCATAGTGTCCATACCTCGTTCAGAAGGCTATTTTCGGTATATCATCCTCTTTAACTCTTACTTGATGATAACCTAACCGCAAGTCAATCTTGGAGAAAACTGTGGCTCCCCTCAATTGATCAAATAAATCCTCTATCCTTGGCAGAGGATATCTGTTCTTGATCGTCACTTGATTTAAGGCTCGGTAGTCTATGCACATCCTCATAGATCCATCTTTCTTTTTTACGAACAACACCGAGCTCCCATGGGGAATGACTAGGGCAGATGAATCCCTTGTCTAATAACTCCCGTAATTGTTCCTGAAGCTCTTTCAATTCAGCTGGAGCCATACGATAGGGTGCTTTTGAGATTGGGTTGGTACCAGGAATAAGTTCAATCTCAAACTCAACTTCCCTTCTAGGTGCTAGTCCTGGTAGTTCGTCAGGAAATACTTCCGGGTAGTCACATACAATTGGGACTTCTTCTAGCTTTTGGCTTCTTGCTTGCTTAGTATCAACTATATGTGCTAAATACCCCGTGCATCCACTAGCTAGCATCTTCCGAGCTTCCATAGCAGACAAGAACTTCTTAGTCTTTTTCCTTAGTTCTCCAATAAACTCAAATTTGGCCTCGGTCTCGGGTTGGAATACTACCCTTCGCTTACGACACTCAATGGAAGCACCGTACTTGCTAAGAAAGTCCATTCCAAAGATGACATCATAGTCATGCATGTCCAACAAGATCAAATCACTATAAAGCTCTGTCAAATTAAACGACATGCAACCAGTGTGTAGATGTCATTGTTTCACCCGAAGGTAGGGTCGTTAAAAATTGAATATCTAAGATATCCGGAGTTATATCTATCTTCTTAACAAATGTCATAGACATGAAAGAATGGGTTGCCCCAGTATCAAACAATATGGTAGTATGCTGACTAAGGATAGGTATCTGACCTGTAACCACTGTAGAAGCATTTACTACCTCTTCCTTGGTGAGGGAGAAGATCCGACCATTAGGTGTAACTGATGGAGCCTCTAATCTTCCTTGGCTGATGTAAGGACCCTCTAGTGCTCCCTGGTCTTTGTGGGGCACTGTTTGGCGAAGTGTCCCTCGACACCACATATATAACACCCGTTCACGCCCTGGCGGCAAACTCCTGGATGCTTCCTCCCACACTTAGAACATGTAGGATACGTAGGCTGCTTACTGACTGAACCTCCCTTTGCATTATTCCATTGCTTCCTCTTGCCATTGTTGTTTCGCTTCCAATTCAAATTACCGCTCTGAGATTTTCCTCGAACTTCCGCTTTTGCTTTCTACCGAGGCTAGCTTTTGGTTCTTGATACTATTCATGTAATGCTCCGTGATTAGTGCACTGCTGATTAGCTCTTTAGTGGTCTGTGGTCTATTAATTCTACTAGCTACATTCAGAGCTATCTCCGGTCTCAACATCTTTAGCATCAACCTAACTCTTTCCGTCTCAAATCGACGATTCGGACATAACCTATTGAATCTCTTTACCGCTTTGTCTACTGATAAATTCCCTTGTAGGAACTCCGTGAACTCATCATAAGATGATCAAGTGAAACCACTATAAGGCTATTATCACTACTTTTTATCATCTTCACATACATATCTAGATGTGTTCTATTACTTACTGTCCATCATCTTTATATATATATATATATATGCAAGCATGTTTAACTCAAAGAAAACATTCTAGGTGAGCATGTTTAACTTAAAAGTAGCATTCCTTACTACTCATAAAATAAATAAAGCAGATAAATACTTGCTTACTTGGAGGCGGCAGGACTGATGCTCGATGTGTGTGTGACGGAAGGGCGGAACCCGCTCTGATACCATCTTGTAACACCCCCCTAGTTTTTCCACTCTCTACCAGGGGAGATGTCACTACTTTACTGTCTCTATCTTCAATTCATGCAATATACTAATGCAATATGCTAACAACTAAAATAATCATAAGGACCTTTACATCACTTAAACAATAAGCAATTCAAGATCTTCACATAACGTACGAGTATTAAAACTAACCCAACATGACTCTAGCATTCTTTGGTCTCAACCATAAGCAATCCAATTGAACTCCAACAATATCAAAAAAAAACAATTAAAAACTTAAAATCTGGTTTAGACATCTGCACTCAGGATCTTTTACTTCCACTGTTCCGTCGCCACACACACCCAGCACTTCATCCGCCATGCCACCTTACTGAAGCTTTTCTTTACCTTTATCTGCAGTATAAGGAAATGCAAACTATAAACAATAACGCTTAGTAAGTACTTTCTATGCTCACAAAAACATGTACTGTATGAAATCATGCAACTAGTTCTCTTACCCTTGATACATTGATACACATGCAAGCACAACTGGAAATCATAATTCTGAATACATGTCTCTTGTATAAACCATGCTCTTAAGTATTTTAAAACTTATAAACAGTGTATCTGAACTAGAATTATTAACTTTGAAAACTTTTACTTCTACTTGTACTGATACTTCAAAATAATAATCATCCTGGATATGGGCCCGGCATTGTACCAATGCGCGCATTCCTAATAGGCCGGGGTGGCCAACCACCGAACCTACTAGTAATCAAATCGAGGGCCTCTCGCGGCGAAACTGATGCCCGGTACATGCCCTGTCAAAAAGTAAAATACTTCCTTTATACTTATATTCTTATACATACTGAAGGAAATGCTCTTAATCCCCTAAATCACAAATGGGGAGCACCATAAAGATCATTATGCTCTTGACCCCCAAAACTGAAATGGGGAGCATACTGAAGATCGTTGTGCTCTTAATCCCTAATTCGAACGGGGAGCATCTTTAAATTTTCTTTATAAAGGAAATATTTTTATATCTTACTCTACATCATGCATATAATTGTAAGCTACAACTCATCTACAACATGCATGATCATAAATCACATTCTTATCTTGGATCTCAACATGATGCTAAATTACCCATAATATAACGGTAAAATCGCGTAACTGAAAACATCATGCATAATTGGAAATAATATGCATATAAACTGCTCAACCATGTAACTGGAAATAACAAGCACAGAAAAAACATATCAATGACATACGATAACTACTTATACTGCAGGTGAGCAATACTTACCTTCGATTGCTTTAACTTATATTTGTAAAATCTAATGAGATGCAACCTTCTATCCCGCCCTAGCAATGTGCCTCCAAGGTCTCTTGAATCCCACCTTTCCTTGGATTCGGAGAAGACAACCCTAGGAGAAAATTCTCCTTGATGTGTGGTTCAGGAGGGACCAAGAGAGAGTAGAGAGGTGTCCTCTAGGGTATTAGGGAGGTTAAATTTATAACCGTCAAGGCTTAACCTATTCCCTTATAAATTTCCTTAAATCTCTCTCTTTAACAGAATTAATTCCTTCTTCAATTAAATTCGTGATTTCTCCCTAATCATATAAAATTTTTATTCCCTTATAAATTTTCCTTAAATTTCTCTCTTTAACAGAATTAATTCTTTCTTCAATTAAATTCGTGACTTCTCCCTAATCATATAAATTTTTTTATTGGATTTTTGGTGACTCACCCCTTCTTGTCCGGTTTTCTTTTCTTTTATCTTTTTTTTTTATTTCCTTTAAATCAACGGTTCATGGTTCGAGCCTCGGCTAACGAACCAATTATTTCTTTTATTATTATTATTATTATTCTATTCCTATTTTTATTACTTCTATTCTTATTTCTATTTTCCTCTAATAAAAATATAGGAATTAAAATTTGGGATGTTACAGTTACCCCTAGAGTCAACCTAGGTAAGACCCAAATGACCAAGGCTAACAAGCCTAGGAGGGTCATTAGGAAGGTATCTAGGGAGGTTATCCCTAAGGAATACCTAATTAACCCTAGGAGCTCAAATCGGTTTTGGGTTCCTAAGAGCGTGATTGATTCACGATAGATGGGTTTAGGGTGTGTCAACCTTGATTGGATGGGTAGATAACTCAACCATGGTAAAGGTGACACTTTAGGATATTTTCAAGATTATGGTTACCTTGGAAATAGATTTGAATCAATATCCTAAAAGATTTTAGGATGTGCCAATGCACTTTTGAAATTAAGAAAAATCAATTAAATTGGCACAATTTAGGTTTAGAGGTTAGTGTGTCATTTTGGGTTTTTGGCACACTAGGGAGATTAATGATAATATGGCAAAATATATCTAATTATATCAAATGGCAATTAATATTAAAATTTAGGTATTACTATACCTATATATTTTATATGTCATGCTTTGATTGTCATATGTCATGTCATGACATCATGCCTATTTCTATGATTTTATATGTCATGAGTATGCTTAGGTTTTAGGTTAATGTCATGTATGCTTAGTTTTATATCATATGTCATGACATCATGATTATGAGCATATGCTTATCTATATCATTTCTAATGTCGTAATCATTCATGCATTTAAGACAATTTGGTTGAAATTGATATAAGGACTATGACATGACTTGGAGTCCCATTTATAAGGGAATCAAGTAGGGTTGCCTAGAAAAATGCATGAAACACTAGATTAAATGAAACAAAACCCACATCTCACATCCAATCGACATGTATGTGTATTTATACACCCTAGATACATGTGAGATGCTAGGATATGAGTTGAGTTCAAGATGCATAGTTTTTGTATTTAGATGAACTAAAACTCATCTAATTTCATTTGTGGATCATTAGGAAAGCTTATGTACAAGTCATGTACTTAGAGCCCAAGGAATATGATCCAAAATAGGGTTTTGAAAATATTTTAAAATTATTTTGAAAAATCTTGGTGAAGTCTATCTTTTGATAGCAATCCTCATTGATGAGATTGATACAAAGTGAGCTTAAACTTTAAAGTTTTTAGTCACTTTTAGATTTTGTATCAATTTCGGTATTTTATGGGTAAAATAATTTTCAAATATTTTTCACCCATTGTATTGACTATAAGTAATATACGTATCAAATTTCGTGATTTTTCGATATACGTAGAATTACTTATGACTTTTTGAATTTCATTTCTGATAACTGAAAATCGAGATTTTGATTATCGATCGCCTACGTGTGCGATCGATGTGAGTGATCAATGATCGGTAGTGTGAGTCATTGCCAAGGCTGATTTCGGGAAAACTAGGTTTGGTTAGCCCGTGTTCAGCTATGGTAAAGGTCTCTGACCACTCCTAACCCTAAGATATGCTTTGGGAAGCATGATGAAGGGTGAAAATCCATTGGATATGGATTAGGAGAGTTGTTTAGGGTTTGTATCAATTATAAGGTGTTGGAAAGTTCAATGTTGAATTTCTAATCTTAATTTTGATGGTTTAGAGTTCTTATTGGCTTAGGGGCTTCCCAAGGACATTGTTGGTGCAATGGTCAAGGGGGAGCAAGCCTTTAGGGGGAGGCATCCATCTTGGGATGATGGATGTGTTTTTCTCCTTGAAGAGGAGAAGTTATTGGGAGAGTATCATCAATTGGGAAAATTGATGGATTTTTGATACCCAATTTGGAAATTGGGAGAGAGTATAGGATTGTCTCTCTTGAGTGATATGTGACTTATCACTAGGAAGATGGTAGGCATCCTAGGTATTTATTTTTGGATCAAGGGAGAGATTGTAAGATCTCATTAGGACATGAGACATTGACCTCCTTGGAGAGAAGACCTTTTGATGTTAGTCAAAAAGGGGGAGAATGTTTGGGGGAGAACATTTAAGATTACCAATTTGGAATAATTGGTAAGAGACTTGAGTTAGTGGTCTAACTCAAATGATTTGTTTGGTTTTTGTCAAACATCAAAAAGGGGGAGATTGTTGGTGCAATCGGCCCAGGTCACGATTGACCAGGACTCGAGTTTGACTCGAGTGATATTTTGATGTTCGACAAAAACATATGACAATATAATTGTCATAGGGAAGTCCAAGTCTTGAGTATTTGGCATGAGAAGTCCAAGTGGGACACTTGGCATTTGGCAAAGTCCAAGCATAGGTCTTGGCAAGGTAAAGTCCAAGTCATGGGTACTTGGCATGGAAAGTCCAAGTGGGACACTTGGCATTTGGGAAAGTCCAAGTCTTGAGTACTTGGCACAAGGAAAAGTCCAATCATGGGTCTTGGCATGGAAAGTCCAACATGGGTTGGCAAGGGAAAGTCCAAGCTTGAGTCTTGGCATTTGAGAAGTCCAAGGGGATGGATATTGGCGGCGTAAAGTCCAAGCGGAGTCTTGGCGGCGTAAGTCCAATGTGCCTTGGCGGTGTAGACACTGTTAGCATGACATAACCAAGGGAAGCACCTGGAGGCTAGCGCGATGGATGAACAAGTCATGGATGACTTGGAGGGATCCGAGAGGCGTGAGACTGATGGAGGTGGCTAGAAGGCTTAGGTCTAGGCTAAGGGTGGTCTAGCAAGTATGGGGGCACCATACTTGGGTTAAAACTTCATTTTTGAGGTTGGCAGTCGACTGACATTATAGCCGGTTCAACTGTCATGAGTCGACTTGAGTTCGACTGCCAGTTTAGAGTCGAAATGCCGCGGGCCGATCGCCATTGGAGCGATCGGCACGCTAAGGGTCGATCCGATCGCACCCAATGTCGAGCACGAACGCCCGTAGCCGGGCGATCGACTACTGGCGGACACGATCGCCAATGTTGGCGATCGGTCGCTAGAGATCCGTTGGAGTTTTTCCAACGTGGATCGAGCCGTTGTCTCACGACATGATGGCATCACCGACGTGACTTATGGCATGATAGATGTAAATCCACCGATGCAGGGAGTTAAGCACTATTCGTGGAGGATTGAAGCAAGGGTTTTCTTGGGCGATTTGAAGGGGAATTGTTTGTGCTCTTCCAGTCCTTCAAGGCTAGTCCAAGGCAACCAAAGATCAAGCAACCAAAGTGCTCTTGTAAAGTAGTTTTCTTTACTTGCATTATATTTCATTGTTGTAATTGCTTGTATCTATTTCTTATTATTGTAAGAATAGTTTGTAAGAGGTTTCTCCACCTCCGACTTGTGTCGAGAAGGAGTATTTGTGGTTAGTGATTGCATTGGCATCGCTAGAGCTCTTTAGAGCTCGATCCGTGGAGTAGGAACCGATTCAGTTCTGAACCACGTTATATCCTTGCGTTTGTGTGTTTGTGTTTTCGTTATTGCTTTATTATCTTTGTTTCCGCTGCGCTAACGAAAATTGTAGACAACCACGCGAACGTTTTCCATCTACGCAAGAGTAAACGCTATTCACCCCCCCTCTAGCAGCGTCAAATATCCAACAACTATTTCCCTTCCTTCTTCTTTACAAAATGAAAGTCATCTTAAAGAACACCACTCTCTGAAAACTTCGAGAGAAACAGGCCAAAGCCACCCAAATGTTTGACAACCTCACATCACTGTCGGTTGCACTGACCCTCACTGAGCCCCCTTCCCTTGCTCCCATCTCTTCTCTACCATTAACAATGTCGTCTCCAGTCGCCACAACCTTCCGACGCTATTTCCTCCCATGTACTACCATCCGCTCTTTCCCCATGTATACCATCACTAAACCCTAACCCTTCCTCCTCTTCCCCCTCACTTCTGTGTCATCCCGTGTTACCTCCGTTGCCTTTAAACATTAAAGCTTCCATATGAGGAGCCGCTCGTCAAAGAATTCAGGAAGAAAATGCCACCATGGTTGTCCCTTCCCCACTGCTCACTATGTCGACCACTACTGAACTTCCTTCCACCATTCTTCCCTCAACCTCCATTTCTTCACCCCCATTAGTGTCCCCGCCTCTACCTTTGGGCACCACCCCGCTTGTCAACCCACTAGTAGCATCTAATTCCCTTCCTCAATCGTCCGACCCTAACTCTCCTTCCCATGCCCCTTCCTTTTCTAAAAAAACACCTTTGGCCACTGCCTTCTTTCCACCTACTTCCATGTTCTCCCCTATAGAACTCGTCCCTATTTCCACATCACCTTCAACCCCAGTCTCCCCTTTTCCTTCTTCCCCTCCACCTTTAGAGTACATGAACTCTTCTTCTCTAAGACTAAGCCCTAACCCCTTACCTTTTCCTACCTCCTCGGACGTAGAAATGGTTCAAGATGAATGTAATCTGATGGTGTTCACTTCTTTGGCTTGCCAAGATCTCCCTCCCCCTTCTTGTGAATTATTGGATCTGTTACCAAAGAAGGTTAAAGATAAGATAAAGAGATATCTTCCTCTTGATTCACCTCAGATCCTTGGAATAGAGCTAGATCTTCCACTTTGTGAGAAGGAGTATTAGAGATGGGTCGGCTTCCCGGCATGACCACTCTGACGCTCAAGTCAGTAAGAGTATGAAGAAAAATAGTAATGCAGAAAGAATGAATAAGAAGAAGTGAGAAGAAGATCTTTGAGGTATACCAAATAGCGAAGAAACAACCATCCCCCATCTTTTCCTCCTTTGTCCCTTTTATAGATGGTTCACCCCACCTTCTCCTTAAGGTGAATTTACTTTAATGCCCCTTTTCCAAGATGTCATTGTAACCGCTTTTCCCGCTTATATTCAAAATATTTCTTTCAAATGCTTCATGTGCCTTATATTTCTCTGCCAAGTATTAATCAAATAAAATATATAAACAAATAACAAAATATCTTATATTAATCATATTTATCCTCCTCGAACTCTTCCTGCTATTCCCAACATCTTAGGATACCCATTCCTCCTTATTTCACCATGTACAGAAAGAACCTCCAACACCCACATATAGCTCGAGAAACAAACACACTGCTCGGAAATTATAAATACTCTCGGGAATTACACGTGCTGATCGGGAAAAGCATAGGCTGCTCAGAAATTATACAGATTGCTCGAGAAAAACATAGACTGCTTGGAATAAACATAACATGTTTTGTCAACACTGCACTTCTCTTTTGAATAACCCTGCACTACTCACCTCCACTGGGCTCAAAAATCATACATACTACTCGGGAAACATATACACTGCTCGGGAAATACACTAACCGCTCGGGATTCCACATAGACTGCTCTGTTAGCACCATACTTAGTCACTAAACAACACTGCCCTGCTCACCCCTACTGTGTTCGAGAATCATACATACTGCTCAGGCAACACATATACTGCTCAAAAAATACACTAACTACTCGGGATTCCACATAGACTGCTCTGTTAGCACCATACTTAGTCATTGAACAACACTGCCCTGCTCACTCATATTGTGTTCGAGAATCATACATACTACTGGGAAAACATATATATTGCTCGGATAATGAACATACGACTCGGGAAATACACTAACCGCTCGGGAAAAACTTAATCCTGATCAGAATAAACCCCGACCCCATCATAAATGCCTCTTCTTTAGTAAAACTGAAGAGCGAAATCAAGTGAATTTTTATAAGTGATTATAACAAAAAAATTTCTTTGCCTTAACTGAAAAACCCCCACACCCATCATAAGTTCCCTCTTTAGTAAAACTGAAGAGCAAAGTCGAGTGAAGTTTTACAAGTTCTTATGAATGCATAGATATTGTCATACCAAACTTAAACACTCAAACCTATTATACTGCCATATTAAGGACTATGCTTTAAACATTGCATGAGGCACCGAGCCTTAGATAGTGTATGAGGCTTTTTAGCCTTAAATATTATATGAAACACTAAGCTTTGAATATTGTATGAGGCGTTAAGCCTTGTTAGGAATTTACCTGCCCATTATAGCTGGCATTATAGTTCCCTGTGAGGGAAGATAGTTATCTAGCTTATAGGCTGTTATAGGAGGCATAGAACCTTGAGAACATTTTACCTATGTCATATAGCGACATTATAGTTCCCCATAGGGGACAATAATTATCTAGCCTATAGGTTGTTATAGTAGGCATGAAGCCTTAAAAAATTTTACATATGCCATATAATGACATTATAGTTCCCCGTGGGGAAAAATAGCTATCTAGCCCATAGGTTGTTATAGGAGATGTAAGAGCCTGAGTTAGTTTTCAACACTTAGAAAAAAATACCATTAATTTTATAAGAAAATTATAACAAATTTGACATACCTTAGAAAGAATACCACTGCCACAAGAAAGAAGAAATTCTGATTAAGTAAAGAAAACCACTAGAATAAATACCATTGCCAAGAAGAATTTGAGTAGATGCAAAAAACCCTTGGAAATATTAACAGTCTTAGTTAACCCCGTTCTGAATCAGACATACAATGCCTTTAGAAAAATTTGATAACCTTCCAACTTTGCCCGAGATGTAGAATGCCTTAGAAAAAATTATATAGCCCTTTGTCAAAGAATACAAGATATCCCAAGAACTTTGTAATAAGCACAAAATGCCTTAGAAAAATTTTGAAGTACTCCTACAAGAGACAAAATTTCTTAAAAAACAACATTAGGGCCAATAAAAATTCCTAACTTCATTTTTCCAATTCCCCAACCATCATACTTATTCTCCAACTCTTCCTTAAAAATCCATGCCCTCATTAACACACCGTTCAACTTCCACTCATGCTTGAAAACCCCCTTCTCCGACATCTTCAAGTTTTCTGCGACCAACTCTTCTCCATGGCCTCCTCCTCCACCGTTCCCTGGTATGAAACCACACCCATCCACCTAACCCTCAACAACTCATTCTTCCTTTGTGAACCCAAATACATCCCCGAGGGTTTCACCGCTATCATCCCCAATCACGACCAACACCCTCATCTTCCTCCGCCCGACACTAGCACCCTTTTCATAGGGCAGATAGAAGGAGGTCTCCGTTTTCCTATCCCAAAACCTCTCTTTCACTTCCTCACCTACTACGACCTCACAATCAACCAATTAACCCCAAACTCCATCCGCATTCTCATCGAAACCATCATTGTATTTCAACGCCTTGACATTCCCCACATATTCCATTGTCTTTATCAACTAAAAATGGCTGACTCAGGTGTGTTCTATTTCATGGCATGCCAAGGTTATCAATTTCTGACTGATATGCCACTTTTCACAAGGGCTAGAAGGAATTATATTTCTTTGTCCCCATGGATCCCCCCCCCCCCCTTCAATTTTCCTACCACTGGAGAACCACCTTTAAAGATCTTCCTAACCTTAAAACTATTAAAGCTGCCAGTAACTTCCCCTCCATCGAAGCCAAACTTAAGAACAAACATTTCAGCATCAACGAACTACTCAAGAACCTATCTTGTCATATTATGGACTATCACCCGTTCAATCACCAGACACACACCTCATTGGTAAATTTCCTTTACTGCAACTGTCTTTACATATGTGACAATACTATATATTGTTCCTTGTAGTCTGCATATTAGCATCATACCCTGCTCACTTACCATACTGATCTGAAACATATATTAATACTTCATACTGCTCTACGAAATATACTAATGTCTCGCTTTAGATATCCATTTACTTTTATATACCAACTGATGGGGTTGGAGTTTTTTCTTATCAGGATTAAGCTTTTCTCGAGCGGTTAGTGTATTTCTCGAGCAGTATATGGGTTGCTCGAGTAGTATGTATGATTCTTGAGCACAGTGTGAGTAAGTAAGGCAGTGTTATTTAGTGACAAGTATGGTGCTATCAAAGCAGTTTATGTATAATCCTGAGCGGTTAGTATGTTTCGTGGGCAGTGTATGTGTTCCCTGAGCAGTATGTATAATTTCTGAGCAATCTGTGCTATTCTCGATCAGTATGTATAATTCTCGAGCAGTGTGTTTGTTTCTCGAACACTCTGTGTTGTTCCTGATCAGTATGTATAATTCTTGAGCAGTATGTTTGCTTCTTGAGTAGTCTGTATAATTTTTTAGCAGTCTATGTTTTTCCTGATCAGTATGTATAATTCCCGAGCAGTTTATATATAGGTGTCGGAGGTTCTCTTTATACATGGGGAAATAAGGAATGGGATGTTGGGAATAGCAGGAAGAGTTTAAGGAAGATAAATATGATTAATATAGGATATTTTATCTAATTAATACTTGACAAGAAAATATAAAGCACATGAAGCATTCAAAGGAGATATTTTGAATATAAGTGGGAAAAATGATTATAATTATAGCTTAGTAAAGGGTATTAAAGTAAACACACCTTAAGAAGAAGGTGGGGTGAACCATCTATAAAAGAGGCAAAGGATGAAAGGATGGGGGATGATTGTTTCTTCGCTATTTGGTACCTTTAAGATCTTCTCACTTCTTCCTCTCCATTCCATTCGTGTTGTTATTTTCTTCATACTCTTACTGGCTTGAGCGTTGGAGTGGTCGCACCGAGAAGCCAGCCTATCTCTAATGTTCCTTCTCCAAGTGGCAGATCTAGCTCTACTTTCAAGATCCAAGGTGATTCAAGGAGCAGATCTCTCTTTATCTCATCTCTAACCTTCTTTGGTAGTGAATTCGACAATCCACAAGAAGGAGGAGGGAGATCTCGGTATGTCAAAGAAGTGAACACCATCAAATTGGCGCCATCTGTGGGAATCTAAATAAAAAGTCATGATGGTGAACACTAGAATGACGTTGAAGGAGCTAGTCGAGGAGGAGAAATCTGTCTCTAGTACTTCCAAAGGAGGCACCAGCAAAAGACATCATGAGCCCTTGTATTGGGAGGATCTTATGCAAATAATGGTTGAGATGATGGATCAAATGTCATAGAGGACCACCCCAAAGAAGATCAAGGAGGAGGAGGATGTATCCAATGAGGATTCTGAAGAAGAGGTAGTCAGAGTCTCTCGTCCAAAGATTGGTTCTTCACGTGTTTGTAAACAAGAAAAGGGGAAGAAAAAGAAGTGTGAAGCTCCTCTTGAGAATGCACAGTCTGAGGGGGATGCTCCTGTTGTGGGCACTATTGTAAAAATAGAAGAATCAAACCCTTTTACTGGGGATATCTTGAATGAATAATTACTTCCGACTTTTTCAAATGTCTGAATATATTGGATCTTCTGATCCTAAGGATCATTTAAGCAGATTTGAGAATTCTGCCTTATTATACCGCTATACCGATGGGATTAAGTGTCGAGTGTTTCTTACTACATTAGTAGGACCGACACAATAATGGTTTAGTGATTTGAAGCCACATAGTATTGCATCATTCAAGGATTTTTCAACATTATTTTTAAGATATTTTTCTAGTTCTAAAAAACATTTGCCTCAGTCACTAAGTCTTTTTGATCTTAAACAGAGAGAGAAGGAGAGTTTGCGGCATTATGTGTAGAGATTCACACAGGTCACACGGGAAATTTCTGCTATGAAATCTGGTATAATGGTAGGAGCTTTCACTCAGGGGCTTAGAGAGGGGGACTTCTTTAAATCTTTGGCTAAAAGACCTCCTACAAGCTTTGATGATCTATTATCCTGTGTTGAGAAGTTTGTTAATCTTAAAGATGCTCAGAAGTCTAGGCAAACTTCTCGAGATTTCAGAATAGTAGAAAGGCCAAAAAGAATAATTGAATGGGTAAGACCTGCTCGACCTTCAGAAGATAGGTCTTTGTATACTCCTCAATTACGATTTTCTAGGGAGAGAGCTATGAATATTTGTATGGAACAATAGTTATTAAGAAGACCCTTTGGAGTTGATAGAGGGCCTAGGAGATTATTGACTCCCACTTTCTATGTTTATCATCAGGAGTATAGGCATAATACTCAAAAGTATTAGCAGTTATATTTTGAGTTGTAGAGAATTATGGAGGCTCATCCCCATGTTCGAAATATGATCATGAATCCAGCTCCTTATCAGTGGAGGTTTGGAGGAAGAAATTATGGCAAAGGAAATCCAGAGAGACCTTTTATAAACCATCCTATACCGTCTGCTCATATAAGGGAGATAGCCCCTGACCGAGTAGTGTCTACTAATCAACCTCCTGTGAGAGGTTCTATTAATATAATATCTGATGGTTCCACTAATGGAGACTCTAATAGAGCACGAAAGAGACATATCACAGAAGAATGCGCAACTGTTACTGCTCTTCATAGAATCAGAGGACCCATGTTAGGTTTTGATGCTAATGATTTAGAGGGAGTAATAACCCCTCATACTAATGCCTTAGTCATCCGAGCTCTTATTGCCAATTTTGATGTGGGAAGAGTTTTTGTAGACCTGAGTAGTTCAGTGGATATTCTGTATTGGTTAGTCGTAGAGCAAATGGGAGTTCGCATAACTGATTTACAGTCGGTCGACACTTATTTATTTGGATTTTCTGGTCTGAGGTGCAACCAATAGGCCAAATCAAATTACCTTTATCTTTAGGAGAAGATCCAAACGAAGAACAATGCTTATTAATTTTACAGTGGTTGATATGCCTTCTTTTTATAATGCTATTCTAGGTAGACCTGTTCTAAGCAGTTTACAAGCTGTATCTTCTCCTTATCATCAAAAAATTAAGTTTCCTGTCGAAAACGAGGTAGGAGAAGTCAAGGGTGATCAACAGCTCTCTCGGAGATGTTATGTAGATGCTATCTAAGTAGGGCAGAAGGGAAAATTTGTTAATAAGTCTTTTCAGAAATCTAAGCATGGAGATACAATTTGTATCATTCAGAAGGGGGGTGCTGAAGAAATAGAAGAGTCTGATAAAGAATCAATTGTATTAAATGTTAAGTGTGTTGAACATGTTACATTTATAGCTCAGGACCTTCCTTTATAACTTAAAGATGATTTAATACAATGCCTTATTAAAAACATTGATATTTTTGCATGGTCACCACAGGACTTATCAGGAATTGATCATACTATCATGGAGCATAGACTGTATATTTTACCTACTATAGCTCCTGTAAGGCAGAAATATCGACACTTTGGAGCTGGGAAGGATGCTATTATTAAAGAGGAAGTATATAAGTTGTTGAAAGCTTGACATATCAGAGAAGTATAGCATCCGACCTGATTATCTATTGTGGTGCTAGTACCTAAGTCATCAGGAAAGTGGAGAATGTGTGTGGACTTTAGAGATCTCAACAAAGTTTGTCCTAAAGATTGTAATCCTTTGCATTGCATTGATCAGTTAGTAGATTTCACTACAGGGCATCAATTTATCTCAATGATTGACGCTTATCAGGGGTACCATCAGATTCCACTAGCTTTAGAAGATCAGAATAAAGTTAGTTTTATTACTATAGAGAGAATTTTCTATTATGTGGTTATGCCCTTCGGGTTGAAAAATGTTAGGGCTACTTATCAAAGATTAATGAATAAAATTTTTAAGAAGCAGTTGGGGAGGAATGTAGAAGTATATGTGGATGATATCTTGGTTAAGACTTTATGCTTCGAGCAGTTAATTTCAAATTTAGAAGAAACTTTTAGCACTTTACGCAAGTATAAAATGAAATTAAATCCAGAAAAGTGTGTATTTGGAGTTACTCAAGGTCATTTTTTTGGGATATATTGTTACTGAGAAAGGTATAAAAGCTAATCCTATTAAGATTGATGCTATTCAACAAATGCAGCCTCCAAGAAATTTAAAAGAAGTACAAAGGTTATTAGGCAGAATTACTGCTTTATCTCGTTTCATATCACAATTGACAGATAGAAGTCTATCCTTCTTTAAGATTCTGAAGAGGGCCACTGATTTTCAGTGGGATGAGCACTGTGATAGAGCTTTTCAATCTCCAAAGAAGTACTTAGTCGAGCCACCCTTTTTAGCTAAGCCTCAACTGAGAGAAATGTTATGGATATATTTAGCTCTTTTCTGAAATTGTTGTGAGTTCAATGTTGGTCCGGGAAGATAAGGGTCAGTAGCATCCAATTTATTATATCAACTATCTATTAAAGGGGCCTGGAATTCGGTATACTAATTTAGAGAAGTTAACTTGGAGATTGGTTCTAACTGCTCGGAGGCTACAACCCTATTTTCTATCACATCCTTTGGTGGTACGTACTAATACTCCTCTGGATAGAATACTTACTCATCCAGAAGTTTCGGGGAAACTTATTAAATGGGATACTGAGCTTAGTGAATATGATATTGCTTTTCAACCTCGTTTCTCTATTAAAGCTCAGGCATTAGCTAATTTTTTGGTATAGACTATACATAAGGAGGAATCTGAGCCATGGATGATATATGCAGACGAGTCTTCTAAAATGGAAGGTTGTGGAGTAGGGGTAACTCTGATTTCACCACAAAGAGAAGAGATTAAGTTGGCAGTTAGGTTACATTTCAGGGCCTCTAATAATGAAGTTGAATATGAAGCTCTACTTATTGCTTTGTAAGTTGCTAAAAATATAGGAGTCGAGCGGGTAATAGTACTTATGAATTCTCGATTAGTAGTACAACAGACTGGAGGAGGTTTTGAGGTTAAAGATGATAAGTGTAGAAGTTATTGTGAGTTAATAGAGAGGGCTAAGGGGGATTTCTCAAAGGTATTGATAAAAAAGATAACTAGAATAGAAAATCAAAAGGATGATGAATTGCTCAGTTAGCTAGCTCTTTGGGAAATTAGAATACTCGAGAGGTGATTGCACAAATTGAATTACTACCTCAAGGGGAAAGAAGAGGAGAGTTAATAGAGGATGATTGGAGGAAGGAGTTAGTCTCGTTCTTTCAAGATAAGAAGATGTCAAGTGATCCTATAAGGGTTCGACAATTTAAACAACAGATAGTTCATTTTTGCATGATAAAAAGAATTCTGTATAAATGAACTTATGCTGGACCGTTATTGCATTGCCTAGGAAAAGCATAAGCAAGTTATGTTTTGAAAGAAGTGCATGAGGGAGCATGTGGAAGTTATATATATAGGAGGTCAAGCATTGGCTCAAAAAGTATTATTAGTTTGGTATTTTTGGCCTACCTTAATGAAAGATTCTATATAGTTGGTGCAGCAATGTGAAAGTTGTCAAAGGCATCATAATTAGCAGCATCAACCAGCCGAGTATATGAAAGCAATAGTATTAGCTTGTCCTTTTTATCAATGGGGGTATGGATATAGTTGGACCATTTTCGGTCAGGACAAGGCAAAAGAAGTTTTTGTTGGTAGTTGTTGATTATTTTTCTAAGTGGTTAGAAGTTGAGCCTTTGGCTTGTATCACTGAGCAGATGGTATTGAAGTTTTTATGGAAGAACATCATGTGTCATTTTGGTATTCCTAGAAGATTGATTTCTAATAATGGTCGATAGTTTCAGGGTAAGAAGTTAGCGAAATGGTGTCAAGACTTCAAAATTGAGCAAGTGTTTACATATGTGGCTTACCCTCAGAGTAATGGACAAATTAAAGTAACTAATAGAGAATTGGTGCATGAGTTGAAAACTAAGTTGGAGCATATAGGGGGTAGTTGGGTGGAAGAATTATCCAGTATATTTTGGTCTTTCTAAACCACTCCTAGAAGAGCTACGGGGGTCACTCCCTTTAATTAGTATGGTGTATGGTTCAGAGGCAGTGCTACATGTAGAAGTTGGAGTGGAGTTTGCCCGAGTGATGAATTATGCCTCGAGTGACAATAGTGCAGCTCGACACATGGACTTGGATTTGATTCAGGAAAAGAGGATGTTGCTTTATACAATGTTGAAAGGTATAGGTCACAAGTGATTAAATCTTATAATAAAAAAGTAGTGCCTCGTTCTTTTCAGGTGGGAGACTTAGTGCTGAGAAAGGTGCTACCTGAGGGGTCTAAGGGTAAGCTGGAACCTAAATGGGAAGGACCCTTCAATGTGGAGAGTTGAGCAGGAGTAGGAGCTTATTACTTGAAGGATGCTCAAGGGAGGCTTTTAACAAGACCTTGGAATGTGTATCACTTGCGCCCTTATTTTAGTGGATAAAACATTGTAATATGTATGTTTTGTTCTTGTAAGTAATACAATGTAGAAAAAGTCCTATATTGTATTGCAAATATTATGATAAATACAAGTTACATTTTCTTAGTATTAGAAGGGAAAAGAAAAGACAGTAAGTCAAAAGTGCGGTCAGTTGTATTGTCGATATCTAAAAAGTTAGTAGAGTGCTTGGGATGTGGATAGCCGACTGCTTTGAATTGATTGATACAATCTTGGAAGCCCCATTGAAGGAAGACAAAGCCTCTGTCTAGGAACATATCGTTTATAGCGGCTGAGTCCAGGAATTCGTAAGAGGTACTCATCCTTGCTTGAAGAGGTCGGACTTTTAATATATCTAGAGTATTCTGCAAGTAAGAAGTCTGGAAATGAAGGGCGGACAATTCTGCTCAGTCGGCTTGTGCCTTTATATAGGAGGCTTGCAGTTCTCGTTCAAGTCTTTGATAGGCTTGTTGTAATGCCAACTCTCTAGTTTGACATTCTTGTAATTCTCTTTTGATATTATTAGTGTACTGTGCTCATTGGCTATTTAAGTGAGTTATGCTTGTGGTACCCTACAGAGATAGATATTAGTATTTAGAAAAATAAGTAAAAGAAAGTGTACGCTGACCTCGTTAATGCTGGATGTTAAGGAATCTGGTAGATCGGGTGTTGAGAAGGAAGAAAGAGGGGTTGGTGGAGTTTGATGAGGGGGTAAGGGTTGAATGGAAAGTGTTGGTTGTCGGGGATGGAGTTGAATAGGATTTGTACGGGAAGGAGGTGGAGTATGTTCAGTGGCTTGCAGTAATAATGATTCTGAAAAAGAAACAAGTAAAAACTTACATAAGTTATAACAGTATATAGATATGCAGTCATAAGCAATTGTTACCGAGCGTGTCAGTCGACTGGAGAGGGTAGCTAGTCCTGATTAGTGATAGTGATGATCTGGTCAGTAACTGGTTCAAATTGAATCGTTCTTCTGATAACAATAGAATCATCATTTGATACTCTACATTGTCACAGTAAGAGCCTAGAGAAGGGCGGGGAGGAAGAGTAGTTAACCATGTAGAGGAAAAAGGAAAGGGAGAGGGAGAATGTACAAAGAAGTAATGTTCCTTCCATCCTTTGTGTGAGGAAGGGATACCAGTAAAGAATTGAAAATCCGACCAAGCTTGGAAGTAGAAGATGCTTATTTCTGAAGATTTTATTTGAAAAAAAAACAGTGGAAAAGAAAGGTTGAAGGGGTAATTGATAAAAAAAGAAGTGATAAGGTAAAATCCTAGCATTAAACTGAAGGAGTTGGGACTTGGTTGATTTAGGGGGATGAAAAAATATTCAAAAACCTCTAAGAGGAAGGGATGAATAGGGAAAAACATACCGGCTTCTACTTGATCGGAGAAAAAAGGTTTGGTGCAACCAGGAGGTAGGTGGGGGTGCTCAGTGGAGTTAGCTGCCATAATGTGGTAGCTAGAGGAAAGTTGTATACGGGAAGAAAGGGTTCAGTAGTGTTCTCCTGTAATTTTGGAACGGGTGGAAGTGAACCATGGACGGGGAAGTGAGGAAAGGGGATGCATTTTCTTAAGGGTATCGGAGGAAGGGATTTTTGGAGTGTTTCTTTTTATCTTGATAAGAATGGGATTGCTCTTGTATTTATAGGGGATGTTGCTCGTCGAGACGATGATGGTGAGGTGCCCGAGTAGTGAGGGCGGCAAGGACCGACAACTATGATGCGAAGAGACGAGGTTGAGGGACAATTCGGCAAACCAAGAACGCGACGGATTTATCGGGTGGCCGAGCCGAATGGCGAAGGTCGAGCCGAATAAGGAACCTGCACAACAGCAAACGATCAAAGGCGCCGAGGGGGATCTCGGCAATGCCCCTCCGACGCTCAAGGTAGAACGGGGTGAATAGGAGGGAAATAACAACTTTTCCCGCTCAGTTTTGAGGAACGGTATTATAGAATCATGTGACATAAGTTTGTTAGGGTGAAAAAGGTGGGTAAGTAAAGAATTTAGCTTCTAATAAGGTGAGATTGGGGTATGTTAATTTCTGTTAGAAATTAAGTGGTGTTGACACTTTCGAAGCAACAGGTATTGTATCAGTTTTTGAATATGTGCAAATTATAAGGGGAGGTTTGGAAATGATCATGTTATGAGTCTGGAAATAAATGTGCAGGTATTTTATGGTATTCTAAGTAGTATTGGCAATAGTTTCTTTTTAGAATTTTAAAGAGGTAAGGTGAAGGTGATATGAGGAGAGCATTTTTTGTTAGTAAACTTGTGCAGGACAATATAAAATGATATAAAAATAGACACAGTGCAAATGTGAAAGGTTAAATATTCATTGCAAGCATGTTTGTAAACAAACAAAGTTACAAAGGTAATTTTTCCATTACAACTATTCAGAAAATGTAAAGTGACGATTACAAAGACTGCTACTCAAAATCTGCCCGAGTTTGTGTTGAAGGCCTCCGGAGGAAACTTTTTATAAGCTTCTTCTATGCTGAGTTGGTGGTTGGGCAGGCTTGGCATGAAGTAATTTTTCTCGTTGGATGCCTGTAAAGCGCCCTCGAAGCCTCTCTTGAAATATTTGTTGTATTTCTTGGCCGTTCAGGTTAGGATTCTGGTTTGCTCATCTGCCCATCTCACGGCTTCGGTCTCTTTTAATTGGGATAGCTCCTGGTTCAGATGACTGGCTTAGATAGTTTGTTCAGTTGCAGTATGGGCCAGTGCATGGAAATGTTGTTGTAGTACATTAAAGTAGAAATGGAATTCATCAAGGTTGTTGAAGGTGGTGTTTTGAAGGGCAATATGAGCATCTATGAGATCTTCCATGGTTGGAAGCATTCGACTACCTTGAGGTTCCAGTGACTTTCCTTTTCTTTCCACTTCTAAATTTATGATTGTTGGGAAGTGATGATCAGGGATGATGCTTTAACCTGCTCTTGCAGCTGCCTTATGTGTGTATCTTTGAGAGAGAACTTTTTCTTGTAATTTGCTATTATTTGTTCTCGTTCGGTAGAAAAAAGTTTCTACTTGCAGTTGCAGCCATTGTATTTTTCATTGGAGTTTTGTTTCTTTTGTTGCTCGGTCGGGAGAAGTGGGAAAGCTGACTTGTGTGCCCAGACTGATTGTAGTAGGTTCTTCAGGGTCAGTTTGGGTACCTGTTGAGGAGGTTGAAGGGGCAATTGGTGTTGTTGGGGGTAATAGTGGCTTTGTGAATGAGCTGGAAGGTCTATCTTTTTGATTCCGGTGATCAAATAACCATTGTTCGAAGGATTGCAGCTTAGAAGTACTCTGAAAATATAGGGAAGTATTGTAAAGTGAATTGTTTGTACAAGGAAATAGTTAATAAGCAAAGGAACTTACTGTCTGGAAGCTTTCTTGTAATTCTTGAATAATGTGAGTATCTGAAGGAGGGAAGTAAGTAGGTTGCGGCAGGGGTGAATCTGATATCAGGGGGGGCTATCAGTAGGGGAGATAGGTGGAGGAAGTGTAGGGGAAGGATCTGAGAGTGGTATAATAGGAAGGGAAGAGAGAAAATGACTGGGGTAGGAGTCTGATACAGCTTGTACTAAGAGGTCTAAAGGGGAGGAGGTTGTAAGTTCTGGAGTTATGGGGTGAGGAGGAGGTAGAGGTTTTTGTTGCCTAGGGGGAAATAGGAAGATTAAGGGGAGATCGTCTGTAGAGGAGGAAGAGGAGGGGGCTAAGGGGAGTTCTATGGGCTCGTGGAAGGTGTCAAGAGGTGGGCTGTGGATAGTTGTGTCAGGGGGGGGGTAGAGATTCTGATGGAGGAATTGAAGAAGAAGGTTTTGTGGAGGATAATGTGACAAGGAAAGGAAAGAGGTTGGGTATGGGTTCTGATGGAGTAGGATTTGTTTTTGGTTCTAATGAAGTGGGTATAAGATCAGGGATTATTAGAGTTAGAGTTGGTTGGTCTTGTTCGATAATGGTAATGGTAGGGACTGAGGGAATTTCGGAGGGAACCTATGATAGAGAAGTATAAGTAATGCTTGGTAAGTTTAAATTGAGATATTCAGAAAAAAAAAATAAAGTAGGTGAGTAAGGGTTATTTACTAGAGTAGGGAGCTCAGGGGTGGAAGAGGTGGTAGCTGTTGTTTTGGCTCTCTTTCTTTTCTTCCTTTGTTGTTTGGCCAGAGTCCTGGCAATGGCTATACTCATCATATCTTCTGCAAAAACAGAATGTGGATGAACATGTTAAATTAAATTCAGTGAATGTACATAGTTCGATATCAATATATACATGGGAAAGAAGAAATTGTAGTTGTTTGGCATGGGCTGACAATATCAGTTCAGTGTTTGTGTAGGTCAGGTGATTAGAGAGTATGCAAAAGCAAACATTGTGGATATGTAAACTAAGACACCAGTATATTTTTTAGGCATATAAGATGGAATTTAAATGTATGCTTCCAGATCAATATAATAAATAAGCAGGGTATGGTGCTAATGTATAAGTTAAGAAACAAGATGCAGTATTGTTATATATGTATTAAGATAATTGTAGTAAAGGAAATTTACCAGTGGGGTGTGCATCCGGTAATTAAGCAGGTGATAGCCCATAATGAGACAAGATGGGTTCTTAGAGAAGCTCGTTGATGCTGAAATATTTATTTTTGACCTTGACTTCGATAGAGGGAAAGTTAATTGCTGCTTGAACAGTTTTAAGGTCAGGGAGATCTTTAAGGGTGGTTCTCTAGCAATAGGAAAATTGAAGGATGGGGTCCATAGCAATAAAGAAATATAATTCCTTTCAACCCTTGTGAGAAGTGGCTATATTAGTCAGAAATTGATAGCCTTGGTGGACCATGAAATAGAACACGCATGAATCAACCATTTTTAGTTGATAGAGACAATGGAATATATGAGGGATTTGGGGGATGTCGAGATGCTGAAAGACAATGATGGTGTCGACAAGAATACAGATATGATGGATTTGGGGGTTAATTGGTTGATCGGGAGAGCGTAATAGGTGAGGAAGTGAAAGAGAGATTTGGGGATGGGAAGGTGGATACCTCCTTCTATCTGCCCTATGAAAAGAGTGTTGGTGTCGGGCGGAGGAAGATAAGGATATTGGCTACGATTGGGGATGATGGTGGTGAAACCCTCAGAGATATATTTGGGCGCATAGAGGAAGAATGGGTGGTTGGGGTGTAGTATGCTGGATGTGGTTTCATACCAGGGAGCGATGGAGGAGGAGGCCATGGAGAGGAGTTGGTTGCAAAGAGGTTGAAGGTGTCGGAGAAGGAGGGATTTAGGGGTTTTAAGTGCAAGTAGAAGTTCAACGGTAAAGTGCTAAGGGAGATAGTGGTTTTTAAAGGGGGTATTATGGCTAAGTATGGGGTATGGTAAAGGTAAAAACAAAGTTAAGACATTTTTATTAACTCTAATGTCTTGTTGAGAATTTTTCCCTTGCAGGAGTACTTTTAATTCTTTCTAAGGCATTGTTATGTCTGATACTGAACTTGAAGGTCCAATTAATATTCTTTGACAAGGGTGTTAATAATTTTTTCTAAGGCATATTGCGCCTAATACACAAGCCTGGAATTATTGATGTTACTAAAGCATTTTATGCTTAAGGGTTTTGGGCTATCTAGTGTTCTATGACGGAGGATTGTATGATTTTTTTCTAAGGCATTCTACATCTCATGTGGAATTTGAAGGATATTTTATGTTCTTTTATGGAAGGAGGGCTATTACATTTTTCTAAGTTAGTAAGGACATTTATGCTGAAAGCTCCTATGTTTAATTAAAATTTCTTCTTATGGCAGTGGTATTCTTTCTAAGGTATGGCAAGTTGGTTATAACTTTCTTGTATTAATAGTATTGGTTCTAAGTGTTAGAACCTAACTCAGGTTCGTGCCTACTATAACAACCTATGAGCTAGATAAACTATTTTCCCTCACAAGGAACTATAACGCCACTATATGACATATGTAAAATCTTCAAGGCTCCATGCCTACTATAATAGCCTATGAGCTAGATAAGCTATTTTCCCCCATGAGGAACTATAACGCCACTATAGGGCATATGTAAAATGTTCTCAAGGATTCTCCTATATCAGCCTAAGGGTTAGATAGTTATTTTCCTCCACGGGGACCTATAACACCAGCTATGAAAAATTAGGTTTAGTGACTACCCTACCCAGCTCACTATTTGTCAACACGTTCACCGGATGAGCTAAGAAATAGGGTCTCAACTTGTGGGCAGTTAGGACCAAGATGTACGCTCGCTTCTCCAACTCAATATATCGCAATTCAGCTCCCTTCAATATGTGACTGGTATAGTAAATAAGTTGTTGCAAACCTTCTTGCCTCGATAAAACTGAACTAATTGCCCTTTCCGATATAGCTAAATATATCCACATCAGTTCTCCTGAAATAGACTTAGCTAACAAAGGGAGTTTGACTAAATACTTTTTTTAATTCCTAAAAAGCTTGTTCACACTGCTCATCCCACTAAAACTGAGTAACCTTCCTCAGAATTCTAAAGAAAGGTAGTCTCTGATCTGCTGATCTAGCGATAAATCGAGATAATGAAACAATCATGCTTACTAATTTCTGGGTTTCTTGCAAATTAGTAGGTGATTTTATATTGCATAGTACTTGAACCTTCTTTGTTGTGTGGCATCAGCCCGACTTAACGCAAATCAGGGTTTTATGAGTAATTACGAAAAGTCGGCTTCACTCCTATAAAAGGAAAGGCATGCCCAAACTCTAGTGGGGGAACGACTGTTGGGATGGCAAGAATGTGCCCTAAGAAGTATCGGAGGCTCACAATGAGGAGAGAGGAAGTAGCTCAAAGATCGGAATCTACGCTCCATCGCTTAGGAGAACGACCAAGACACAACAACATATTGAACAAAGAGTACTACCATTATTCTAAACACTATTTGCATTGTAATGATTTATATTAAGATGTCTTGTGTTCATTCTCTTTCATTAATGAAGTAGATACTTCGATTCTAGGATTATGAAGTAGCTTGTGTATGTTGGATTTGCTAGTTTAAATGTTTATTCTCTGCTCTTGAATATATTTTGCAATTTAGGTTGTTGAGATCCATGAAAGTTGTGTTTTGATTCTACTTCTACTGCACATAGTTGATACAAGGGCGAAAAGCCTTTGTATCAAAAATCTAGGAGAACCAAAGAGGAACCTCGGGGTCATCCTCCCTCCCATAACCATAGAAGGTAGAATATGATAGAGGATGATATGAAATATGATTCATCTCTTTATAGGGATTGCTAGGACATCCTCATACCCTAAGAACATATTCTAGCAGAAGGCCCAAAGTAAGAGACATTAACTCTAGAAGGGTTGAGGCACCCCAGTGACAGGGGGCTCCCAAAGATATCAACCTCCTGAGCTCTGACAATTTGAAAGGGAAACTTGGTTAGGAATAGATAGTTTTCAGTAGAAGCAAAAGTTCATCGGGATAACATACGATGATCCTCCCGCAAGATCATAACTGGAGATCCTAGGAGCATTATATTGATAGCATATTCAACAACGCACAAGTGAAATTAAAATCCTAGAATCATTTAAGGAACTTTGAGACCATCTTCACTTTCTCCAAGTGACACCGTAACTAAGCCAAAACTGTCGTCGACCTCACACACCTGACTCTCAAGAGATTTACTCCAAACAATGATATCCATTGGACAAACGGTATTCGAATCTCAGTCTCTATGAGATTGATACATAAATTATTACTTGACGATGATCGTGCACTTGCAGGCATTGAACACGAGCGCACGCTTCAAGTCCTTGGTGCTTCGAGGTCGTGCTCGCATGCATCAAGGTGCAACCTCTTGGCAAAGGTAGATCCATTAGCATCACAAGGCCGACAGAAGTACTTGAAGGCTAGGGCCAAGAGTGAGGAGTTGTGGACTCGAACTAAGGGTTTGAGGCTGATGGAAGTGGCTAGAAGGCTAAGATTTATGATAAGGATACTCAATAGCATGACATAGCCGATGGAAGCATTTGAAGGCTAGCGCAAAAGGTAAAGGAGTCATGGAGGAATCGGATGGGCCCTGAGAGCATGAGGCTAATGAAAGTAGCTAGAAGGCTTAGGCCTAGGCTAAGGGTGAAGTATCAAGTATAAGGGGATCATACTTGGATTAAATCTCATATTTAAGGTGTATCAGTCGACTGATGGCATTGGTCAGTCGACTGGTCAAGTGCACGACACTCGAGATGCCTAGTTGACTCGAACAGTCAACTGGAGTTATGATCCAGTCGACTAGTCGTGTAGTCAACTGAGGCTTGACTGCCAATTAAGTGCTCTAGTAGTCGACTAGTGGGTTAGACCAATCGACATGCCACTGGCAGTTGACTGCTGGATAGAGCAATCGATTGACATTAGTGGACACGAGCATAAAAGATTTCGTAGTCGACTAGGCAGTCGATTGATGATAATGACAGTCGACTGCTCAAGTGTCCATTGGGAGAAAGTCGACGTGGATTAGTTCGTTGTGAGACAACAGATAGGCGGGTAGTCGACTGGGGCTTATGGCAGTCGATTTTTAGGCAAAAAAATAGCTCGATGCAGGTTATAAAAGGAGGTTATGATGGAGGGTTGAAGTTGTCGATTCTTAGAGATCTTGGAAGGGAATTGTTGCTGCATTCCAGACCTCCTAAGTCATTCCAAAGCAACCAAAAGCAATCAAAAGTGCACTCGTGTGAAGTGTTTGGTTTGAGTTTTCTGATTTCTTTTGTATTCTTGTATTTAGTTGTATTCTTTCATTGTAATTCATATTGTAAGAGATTTTCTCTACCTCCAGTGTATTGTCGAGAAGGAGATAAGGTTTAGTAGAGTAGATTCTAAAGCTCGGTCGTGGAGTAGAAATCGTAGGTTTCGAACCACGTAAAATATTAGCGTTGTGTTTGTGTTGTTTTCATTTGTGTTTATTTCTGTATATTCTGATGCACACTAATGATTGTAGATGAACAAGCACGAACTGAATCGAATGAAATCGCAAATATATTATCCCCCTAGTGCCAACAATCTATACCTGGAAAACGTTCAGAGTGTCAGCTCCACTATAGTCAAGTTAACTACCTTTCCATTTCAAATTGACACACCATATATCCATCTAGTGTGAAAGAATCACACTCCTAGAAATTCAATACCTATCGGAGCTCCTTGGATACTCTAGGTATTCACTAGGGATGACGTCTCTTGATACCTTCCTAACAACTCTTCTAGACTTCTTAGTAGGCTTAGTCATTAAGGTCTCATCTAGGTTAACTCTAAGAATATCTTCTCTTATGACCTTCTTAGTGACTTTTCTAGACTTCTTAGAAGTCTTAGTCACTTGACTCTCATTAAGGTTAACTCTAGGGATGATTTCCCTTGTAACCTTAATTTTCCTAAACTTAGGGTTGATTTTATAGTTAATTGGAACATTATGATAGGAGGACATTAATTCTTTGGACTTAAATTTGTATCCTAAACTTTCTTATCCTTAGAAAAAATCCTAAAACCCTTCAACCCTAAAATCCTAAACTCGAAACCCTAAACACAAAGATTAAATTTTGAAAATAAGTTATGAAAAGTTAGATAGACCTTGAAATTGAAATTTTATGGTACAATTTGCTTTAGATTCATTGTTTAAGTTTATCGAAATTAAATTAAATTCAATGATTAAAAAATTTTATTGAGATATCTTCGATAGTTACTTCAAGGAGTTTGTACTTGTTGTTTTTTATTGGTCTGCTTGTCCTCTTTTCGAGGTGTTCGATTCGCCCTCTTTTCGAGGTCTTTGTCTTTTAATTCCTTAACAGTTTTGTTCCTCTGTTTTCTAGTTGTTGTTAATGGTGTTAGTACTGGCAGGTATCCTCAATTTTGGAGATGTTTTTTTCGTCTGTTTTTCTCTATAAGAGTGGCACTTTGTGAGGGAGCATTTTTTTATTAATTGACTAAAAAAATTTAAAATTCTAAAACATGGAAAAGATGAATATAAATCTGCTCTTCAATTTTGAATATAAAGTTATGAATCTGTATCCATTTTTGAATTTTTTATAAAAAGGCAATAATTTTGTTTTGAAATATTATCACTAACGTATTAAAAAAATATTATATTGTTGATTTTGAAGATTTAGAATAAATATAATATTAATAATTTGAAAGTTATATTATTTTCGAAAGCTAGCATCATCGTATTTTAGAAATTTTAATACTTTGATGCCCTTCTTACATATTCAAAATTATAAGTGTGCTGGTTTTGAAGTTTTCAAATATCAATGCTAAAACTTACTGTGATGCTGCAAGACCAAAACCATTTTGATATTGAATTTAAAATATCAAATTTGGATGTTTGAGAAAAATAAAATAAATTATATATATTTGTTGAATTATGAGTGGCATTTGGTGAGAATTTAATGATGGTGCATCTTTTAGAAATTTTAGACTTTTAAGTTTTTTCTTTGGTACAATGCCGAATTGTCTATATTTACCGCATTAATTGAAAGAGTTATTATGTAGCTCTTTAGATTTCTTTATTTTATTATCATTTATTATAAAAAATTGCAGAAGGTCTCGAAAGTTATGTTTTTAAATATTAATTTGACACGCAGTCGCATGGAATTTGATTTGATTCCTCCTCTTAATCGGCCATGGAATTTGCCCACTTAATTACTCATACATGTATCAACGCCATCCTCACGGAAAGCCATGAGCTCACCACCTTAATTATTATATTTTAGCATTAAAAGCTTAATTTGTTTAATTATGTATGACGAGGTGAATACAGATCACAAGAGAAGATATCGTTAAATTATCCGCGAGAATAGAGGATTATTTCAATGATAATTGATAAATATTTATGATCTAATCGGCAACTGCTTTGGCAGGCCAATGCAAAAAAATATCATGCAATGAGCCATACTACTTGAATACCAATTCGACTATGTCGTGGAGATAGTAATTCATGAACCAGGATCGTGCAACAGATTGTTCAACGAATTTCTCGAGCAAAATCAAATATTACGAAAGAAAACTGTCATACCGTATTTAGACATCACCCATAGGTTTGTAAAGCATTATGTGAGCCATGGACCTCTTTCTAAAAAGAGTGCAAATAAAATATTAATCGTTTGTCAAATGAGAGAAAAAAAAAAGGATCAACTTAGTGTTATATATAGATTTCTTCTCTTTCTGTTCACTTTTCAACATTTCAGCGTTCAACTAGCAGTCCAAAAAGAATGAAAGAACATGGCGGGATTCTATTTTTTGTTGCATTATCTTTAAATGGACCGCATCGGAAACAGCTTGAGGAGGGCAGCAATGGGCATTCCCAAAAAACCAATGAAAATCGTCACAAACCATTGTTTCAATGTGAGAGGTGTTGCGTTTGCAAAGTCGCCAAGAAACTGAACGATGATGAACTGAAAGATGATGGTGGTCGTAAGAACACCTAAAAAGACATAGTTTTGCAAGATGCCCTTGAACACATTTATCTTCTCCATTTCTCTCGAGCTGATCTCATTGAACACCTGCACTAGACCATAAACAAATAGGAACTCATGTTATCGGAAACTTAAAGATGAGTTTGTTTATCCATTATATTCTAATGTTACTTCGACAAAACCTTCGACTATACTAGTTACAAGCATGGCGTTTCAAAAATATTAATTTACCTGGCAGAAAACAAAGGAGTTGAATGTGATTGTATTGACTGTGAGATCGGAAGTAGAGCCATCAAGACCAAAAATCGCTTTTCCTTGCGTCTGAAGATACCATATTGTGATGAATTGGTATATCGATTGTCCGAAAATATTTCTCCACATTGTACTGCTGATGAATCTACCACTCCTCCCAACTGGCACTCTCTGCATTAAATCGTCGTTTGGTGGTTCTGTTGCTAATGCTAATGCTCCCAAAGTATCCATAATCATGTTCACCCAAAGTAGTTGAACGGCTGTGAGTGGCGCATTTCCTGAAGCAAAATCATGTCCAGAAGGTAAGAACAAAGAAAAACTAACTAAATAAAATTATTTTGGGTACTGCAAATTGTTGAATATGCACAACCTGACCAACAGGCCGATGAGAAATTAACTATGAGAGCAACCGCATTAACGGTGAGTTGAAATTGCACAAACTTTTGAATGTTGACATATATAGAACGCCCCCACTTTGCCACCGTCACAATTGTCGAGAAATTGTCATCAAGAATTATGACATCGGCACTTTCTTTAGCTACCTGGTTTGAATGACATGACATGAAATTAAGAGAGATAGGATTGGCTCTTTGCTTCAATATTCTAGAATAAAGTATCTGTATCCAATTTAGTTGATTGACAAAATGATGAGATCGACTGACAAGTTAATTTGAGAAAGAAAAAGAACTAAATTGCATAAAACTAAGTGTTGAAGTATAAGCTTAATACCAATAAAGAATTTCCAAGTTAGCTCACTGACAAAATGTTGAAAACGACTGACAAGTTAAATTTGAGAAAGAAAAACTAAATTGCTTAAAACCAATTGTTGGACTATGGGTTTAAAACCAGTAAAGATTACCAAGTCAGAATATGACAAGGGTGGGCTGATTGAAATCTTTCTTTGGGTATCATGGTGTCTTAGATGCACATTTATCGATTGAAAGTATTGAAGAATTAACCTCAGTTCCTGAAATGCCCATTGCAAGTCCAATATCTGCCTCATGAAGTGCAGGAGCATCATTCGTGCCATCACCAGTCACAGCTACGACTTCATTGAACATGTTCCGGAGATGTTTAACTAAGGTATGCTTATCCAGTGGTGAAGATCTGGCCATTACCTAGGACAAGATTAGAATTTTAATCTCAATTAATGTAATTTGTATAGGAAAATTTACCAGTAATGTAGTAAATGTATTAGTAAAAAGAAAGCTACCTGAATTTTTGGAATCAATTTATACATCTCCTCCAAACTCTTCTCTCGGAATTCCGGACCTTCTATAGCTACACCATGATCAGTGAGGATACCACATTCCCTGGCAATCGCTTTAGCTGTATTTATGTTGTCCCCAGTGACCATTCTCACAGTAATTCCTGCAGCTATACAAGTTGCAACAGACTCTTTCACACCCAAACGAACAGGATCCTTAATTCCTACAATTCCAATACATGTGTATCCTTCAAATGGAATTTGCTCCTTAGCAGAGAAGTCATCGCCAAGTTCCTTGTAGGCAAGGCACAAAGTTCGCAGGGATTCGCTTGCAAAGCTATCAATTGTGCTCTTATGATGATCCATTGCAGCTCCATCGAGTGGCAGCACATTACCTGCAGAATCTAAATAACTGGTGCAAGCAGCCAAAATGATTTCAGAAGCACCTTTGCAATGTGCACGGTAACATGCCCCAGGAAGTCGGAGAACCACCCCCATTCTCTTCTTTGTGGAATTAAATGGCTCTACTTTGACGATATCGCTTTGCTGGCGCAGCACTTGAAAATCTCCACCAAGTGATAGACCAAATTCCAGCAATGCGGTCTCTGTAGGTGTCCCCAAGATCTCGAGTTTTCCACCTTGGCTGGTCACAACTTCACCACCTGTGTTACTGAAAATGGATTGGAGAAGAGTTTTTCGCACGACATCCGGTATAAAATATGAGCTCAAGTTAACATCTTTGTCAGAAGTTAATTCCACAACATTCTTGCAGATGCAGGCTTTTACGACAGTCATGCGGTTGGTTGTTAATGTTCCAGTTTTATCACTACAAATCGTAGTCACTGAACCCATAGTCTCACAAGCGGCAAGGTGGCGGACTAGTGCCTTGTCATTCATCATCTTCTTCATTGCAAAAGCAAGGCTCAGAGTCACAGCTAAAGGGAGCCCTTCTGGAACAGCCACCACAATAATAGTGACTGCAATTGCCAAAAACTCCAACATCTGCAGGGCGTCATCACCCGACCATCTCAATAGCAGGCCTTCACTATACTTTTGACTAACAAGTCTTTGAGCTAGCACAGCAAATGTGATAATTGCGAAAAACAACCCTATTTTGCCAATGATAGTCGCAACTCCATTCAGTTTGACTTGTAAAGGAGTTTCATCATCTCCTCCTTCGCTAAGGGTGGCAAGAAGCTTACCCCATTGGGTTCTCATGCCAACAGCAGTTACAAGCATTTTACAAGATCCATCTTGGACTTTAGTTCCGGATAGAAGAAAAGGAAACTCAGCATTAACGCACACAGGTTCACTCTCACCTGTTAGACTTGATTCATTAATCAACAAAGAATAACCGGATATAAAGAGCCCATCAGCAGGTACTTGATCTCCGACTGATAAATGTATAATATCACCAGGAACAAGATCATAAATCGAAATTTTCTGTCTGAAACCATCCCGTGTTACATGTATAGAAATCTTCTTTTTCTCCTTATCCAAATCCTTGAACTGTAACGATTGTCTGTAATCACTAGTAGCAGTTACAAACACAACTAACAGGATGCTTGCAACAATTCCAAGACCATCATGGGCACCATTTGGCCATCCTTGCGTTGCGATCCCCACTATTAGAGACACAAACGCACACACGGCAAGAATTATCAATGTAGTGTCTTGAAGTGCCTCCCATACAAATACCCAGAAACTTTGAACCATGCTTTCAGTGAACTTATTTATACCATAAATCTCTTGCCTCCTCTTTAACCTTTCATCAGAAGTAGTAAGCCCATTGCTCAGAGATGTGCTGAGCTTATTGGCAATTCCATCAACACCGCCATGCATCTTCAACTTCTTGACATCATGGCTTTCAACAATAGATCCTAACTCATTGGCACAAATCTGAAAGCCTGCTTCCTTGACTTCTTCAGGCACAACATATCCACTACGTATTGGGATTCCTGAAATGTAGCTCGGAATTACTTAGTCTTAACAAATACAAAATATCACTCCAGAAACCATCTGGCATCATAAGGTAAATGTAGGATGGACTACAAGAGTTTAAAGATACCATGTATAAATTGAAGTGCAGCTTTTGAAACCAAAACAGCAATGCGCAATTTCTCCTGTCAAACATAACAAATCAATTTAAAAGCTGATGTATGATTTTAGACAAGCCACATTCAGTGACATGTAGCAAAATAGTGAGTCGAGGATGTTCAACAAGTATTTGGTGTTGGTGCAATACCTCTGGTTAAAATTGACCAAGCTTGAGTTGATTTTTTATGTTTAAGCAATATGTGATGATAATCAAACGAGATTATTAGTTAAGGGTAACCAAGCTTAGGGTAGAAAAGGAAATTATTGGAGAGGAAGACTATTAGTGCAATCAATTTCTGGTCAAGGATATCCAATCTCGACTTGTAAAGCTAATTTTGTTGGAAGCATCTATCGGAGTATCCACAGGCTTGCACCCAATCATATTTGTTTCTTTTAGTAGGTCCAATGTGCATTTCCACTGTAATAAGAATATTCCGTGTTTAAATTGAGTCAGTTCTATACCAAGAAAGAATTTTAGATTCCCAAGACCTTTGATATCAAAATCCCAAGTGAGAAGCCCCTTTAGATTTGCAATTTCTTTCCCATTATCACCGATGGTGATGATATCATCGACATAAACAATAAGAATGGTAATCTGTCTTTCAAAAGAGGTTTTCACAAATAAGGTGAGATCTGCTTGACACTGAGGGTATCCATACTTTATTATAGAAGTAGCAAACTTGTCAAACCATACCCTGGGAGATAGCTTAAGACCATATAATGACTTGTGAAGCTTTTACACCTTGTTATTAAGGGTGCCAAGGTCGGAGGTAATTTCCATGTAAACTTCTTCTTCCAAGTCACCATTTAGAAAAACATTTTTGACATCCAGTTGGTGTAGATGTTCGTCCTTGTTTGCAGCCAAAGAGAATAAGATTCTGATAGTATTGAGCATAGCCACTGGAGTAAAGATTTGTTAGTAATCGATGTCATAGGATTGTAAGAATCTCTTGGCTACAAGGCATGCCTTTAGTCTTTCGATTGTACAATCAACTTTGTATTTGACTTTAAAAACACTTTTGCACCCAATTGCTTTTTTCCCCCTCTAGTAGTTCACAAACAAACCAAGTACCATTCTTTTATAGGGCTTTTACTTCCTCATCAACTTTTCTCCATTCAAGGTGTTTGAGAGCTTCATCAATGGTGATTGGAACCTGAATATTATCAAAGGCGATGACACACCGAATAATTTAAGGACAACCTTTTATAGGAAATAAAATTGGAGATGGGATGCATCGTACAAGATCTAACTCCCTTCCTTCAAGCAATTGGAATGTCAAGGTTATTATTGTTAGTGATATATGAGAGATGTCCTAAGGCAATCGCCTTATGTCCGAACCATTTATATGATAAATGAAGATTCACTATTTGAGTATACATGTTTTCATGTATTTGATTAGATCTTAAACTCATTTATTGAATGTCCACGATACGATTCACAGCATGAGAGAATTTGTGATTGGATCACAATTAGTGAGTATCTCTACATGTGTAATTGTGATGTATCGGAATTATCCCTAGTCGATAAATTGATGGATTTGGACACCATTGATTCTGTCGAGACTAGCACGAGGTATACTCCTTGGTGTATCCAAGCAGCTGATTCTCACTGGCTGGAGACATTGTGATGTCCGGAGTTAATCGTGGATGCTAGTTATGGTAACTAGTTCATTGGAGTGACCGGTAGTAAGACTTCATATGGTTATCTGCATATATAGATATGTCAATGAAGTTCTTACTGTAGCTTAAGTGCGATGTTCCTTTGACTTGCGGTATTCAAGTCATCTTGATCACGAAGACTTATGCTTTGACATCTTAAGCAAGCATCTCTGAGGAGATGTGGACCCGGGATGATTGGGTATAAGTCGAAGTGATCGAAGGTGTTTGAATAGCCTATAAAGGATTCACCACTAAAGTCTTTGGCCAAAGCATTACATGTTTAGAGTAAGGTACTCTTCGATACATGTGCAGTAACTAGAATCCATAGGACGAGGAAATGATACTTGGGCTAGGTGTGACGTAATCAGCCTAGTGGGGACTGACATTATAGACCATGTCCTGAACCAAGTGGGTATAAGATGAGTGAAGGGAATGAGGCACGATTCATTCGAGCTGCTGAAGGATTTCAGAAATAGTTCTGGATCAACCGTTGATTTTTTCGATTAATTGGGGATCATGATGTACTACTAGGTGCCACTCATGATCGTTCTATAATTAATGGTTAATTATACATAAACCGAGAACCTATTTGGTCACACGCACAACGAGCGTAATCCGAAGGATTTAAAACGAACTTGAGAATGAGATTCGCAGACCGAGAGAAACTAGATTTGGTTGGACCAAACAAGAAGCGAGCATGAAATCGTTTCAGTCGCAATGGAAGTGTGGATGGACCGTGTCTTATGAAGACATGATGGACGAACCAAAATGGTTTGGTTCTAATCCAATGGAGGAGAATAAACCAAAGGGGTTTGGTTTGTTTTAAACGAATGAACCAAAGTTGGTTCGGTTCGTTTTAACTTAAAATAAACCATCATGGTTTGGTTTATTTTAACTTAAATTAATGGAGCGGGTTAACGGACCTTTGGTTATGATCCAATAACCATTAAGAGAATTTGTTCTCTATAAAATAGGGCTTAAGGGTTTTTGTTAAACCCTAATTGAGGCAACCCTAGGTTTTGGCCGCCCACCCTCTCCTCCTTGGTGTAATCGGTGCCAACAGCCCCTTGCCGCCGCCCACCACCTTGCTCTCTTGTCGGCGTCCAGAAGGAGCTGTCCTTCCCTCTTGCCGGCGTTGAGCTGCTGCCGGAGGAACTCCGGTGATCTCCCTTGGGTTAGGTAATAAGGTGAGCTTCCACCTTTCTTTTGACCGGCCCCTATTCCTCCACCAAAGCTGTCCAGTTTTCTGGACAGCTTGTTTCCCTCTGGTCGGAGCGTCGTTTGGACGACGTTTAGAGCTCCGACAGTGCCTTCCTTATCGGGGATTCGATCTCCGATAATCCTCATAGGTGGAGGACGAAGGATTCGTCAAACGGTTGACGAATACCTCTCCGGAGAAGCGAGTTTTTGAGGACTCGTTTTGGATCCGAATTTTGATTCGGATCGTGATCTTCTCTCGATCACGTCGTCTTCAACACAAGGCTAGTAACCCGTACGAAGACGAGGCTCGTGACTTAGTGAAGTCATCCCAAAGATACTCGGCGTGGATACAGATAGAGACGATTCTAGCGAGAATCGTTCCGGTTGATGCCTTTCCCGCTACACATGATACGTCAGGTATACGTAGTTTAAGTTTCCTTTTATTGCAAAATTTGAATTTACGGTTATGTCTACACATGTTGTACTATGCATGCGTGTGATGTGTGTGTTGTAATAAATTAGATTTATTATTTTATTCCTTCCGCTGTGCACATGTTTACGAAACATGTTCGAACACACACTCGCCGCGGTGCCGGAAACCCAACAGTGGTATCAGAGCCCAGGTTATGTTTTGACATAATCGTAAAATTGTTTTGCGATAGTCATAATGATATTTCTGAAAATTTTCTCCTTTTGGAAAGTTAGAAGTATTTATGAAAATTTTTCAATTTTGGAAAGTCTAAAAGTATTTATGGAAATCTTTCACTTTTGGAAAGTTGGAAGTATTTATGAAAATTGATATTTTCCATAAATAAAATATTTGATTAGATTTTGGAAATTTGTTTCCTAATTTAATCACGATTTGATTTGGGAAATCAAATTTTAAAAATATTTTATTTCCATAAGTAGTTTTGATGATTTAGGAAATTGGTTTCCTAAATTGACTTTCCTTAATCAACTATTTCCACAAATAAAATATGTGATTAGATTTGGAAATTTGTTTCCTAATTTAATCATGATTTGATTTGGAGAATCAAATCTTAAACATATTTTATTTTCATAAATAGTTATGACATATAAGGAAATATTGTATATATGGCATATAATCAGATGTCATGTAATTGCATTAGATCGTATCATTATGCTACGACATCGTGACATGTAGATGTATGTCATGTATGTCATGTCATGTAGATAATAGTTATTTGCATGCAAAGAGGATGAGACATAAAACTCTAACTCAATATTAAAGCCTACACCTTCCATTAATATGGTTAGAACCAGAGTTCCGTTTCTTGTTCGGGTTGTTGGACTCTCTCCAAGCCTGGCTCGAACCTAATACTAATATGGTAAGAGTCGAGGTCAATCGTTAGCTTTGGTTGTTGGACTCTCTGCCAAGCTAATTGGTTGAATACTCTAATCATATTAAAACTATTTCTCGATTAATGGGTTGGCTTTAACTTTGGCGTCGGCTTGTTGGACTCTCTCGAGTCGATGTTAAGGGAGGTGAAGTTGGGTGCTATCGTATGATCGTACTTGTTAATGTGTTAACAACGATGTATGTGTGTGCGTTGATTAGTTGATAGCGTTGTGATGTTCGTATCGTGATATCTGTCGGTATAGTTGATATCTACCATCGTAGTTATGAATGACTTGTTGGACTCTCTCCAAGGTTGTTCATATCTATGATGGATATTAGCCCATTCGGAGATGGACTACGATCTCCGGTGATTTTTGGGGTTTTGAAATTGAAAAATGAATGAGATTTATAAATGTATATTGATGCATTTTAAAATCATTTTCTCATATATGCTCGTTTTGTATTTCTAGGTTAATCGATTGATCACGCGTCTTTGAATTTGCATTATTTTGGATTGAAACAAATTGACTAGGCTAACTTCCTGATCGCTTAAACCCGAGAATTGTTCTCGGCGGAAAAGCTAGCATATGTTCTTGAAGAGCCTCTTCCCAATGGGCCCTGGGGCGATGCTGACTCTAGACGAATGTTGGTCTATCGAAGATGTACTGGTGGCGAGTTGCATCATCGCAGGCGATGGTACGAGAGCCGCGCGTATGGATGCTAATCTATGGTCTTCCATCTTCGTGAGTTGTTTGATGAAGCGGCGAGATCCGAAGGTTCAAGTCTCGAGCTCCTCTTCACCTGAAGATCTGCAAGAAGGTTCGTAGTAGGCGATTTGCTAAAGATGAGCAGTACATCGAGCGGTTAGTCACCCTCGGGTTTGTGATGGATCATGAATTAAGTATTGACTTAATTCTGCATTGTTTGCCCAAGAGTTTCTCACAATTTGTGATGAACTATCGGATGAACAAATTAGAATCCACTATTCCTGAGCTCCTCAATATGCTAAAGATGGAGCCTTATGAAGCATGAGGAGAAGGCGGTTCTGCTGAATTGATTCCTCAAAGAAAGGTTAAGAGGAAGGCAAAGGAAAAGAAAGGGAAGAAACAAGAAGGCGAAGCGAATAACACAAAGGGCACTTGCCATCATCGTGGCGAAGGCGAAGAAAGCGTAAGATTTATTTTGAGTCAATGAAGAAGAAGAAGACATCCACGCATCCTCTTGTATCGTTATTGATCGATTTTATTTCCTTAGACATTTGGGTATTGGATCTTTGGGTGTGGCTCATATATGTAATGACATACGGTAAGGAATGAAGAAGACTCGTCGGAGGAGTCAATTTGAGTGCGAGTTAACGATGGAAGCGAGTTCGGCGCCATCGGAACTTATTTCTTTGAAGCTCCTAGTGGAATAGTCTTGGGAACCGACAATTGTTATTGTGTTCCTTCTCTAATAAAGAACATTGTTTATTTCTGCTTAAATAGAAATGGTTTCCATTGACGTTTAGTAACAATGTTGTTATATAACTTTGAATACGTACTTTATGGAACCTGGAACATTGGCGATGACATTTATCGTTGGGCGTATCCGGTGGCATTTTCAATATCGAGCGGCAAGCGTGCTCGAAGGATAATCACTTAGACTCTACACGCGTGGCGTTGTCGTCTTGGCGTATGGCGAAGCGCGTGTCAAATTACACCGATGTGGAATGCGGAATCGTTTGAATTGGATTCATACGATACACGCGAATCGTGCTTAAAAGCGAATGACTAAGTTCGTTCTGAGGAAAAGGTGAGCAGTGGGAGAGTTACTAGGTCTAATACATAATCACGATGTGGACCAATGTCAACTCAAGCTTTAGGAGGCTATAGCTACTTCATTACCTTCACCGATGATCACTCACGGTTTGGGTATGTGTTCTTGATGAAACACAAGTCTGAAGCCTTTGAAAGGTTCAAAGAATTCAGAAATGAAGTAGAGAAACAATACGACAAGAGTATTAAAATACTTCGATCGGATCAAGGTGGTGAATACTTAAGTCGAGTTTCTTGATTATCTAAGAGACAACGATGGTATATTGTCTCGATGGACTCCGTCATATACACACACAACATAATGGTGTATCGAGGCGAATCTTAGGACCTTGTTGGGACTAGTGGTCGATGATGAATCATCTGAATCTTCCCAAGTCCTTTTGGGGCTATGCACTTGTTGTTTACTTGTTAAGCGAATGTCAACTAGGTAGTCTCTACTACTCCATATGAGATATGGAATAGTAGAAACCTCACGTATCTTACTTGAAGATATGGGTTGTCTCTTATGTAAGCTGTGATCAGAATAAATTGGATCTTAAGTCCGATAAATGTCTATTTATTGGATACTAAGGAAAGCAAGGGTTACGATTCTATCATCTATGGAGCAAAAGGTGTTTGTTTGGCGTCTGTGTTTCTAGAAAGAGTTTCTCTTGCGAGAAAGCGATTGGGAGTGTCGTCAAGCTTGAGGAGGCTCGAGAGACTCGAATAGACATTGATGAGATACCGGTGAAGCCTGGTAGATAACTCATAGTGATGAATGCTAGAACTCTTGTAACACAGCGTCTTCGTAGATCCGGTAGAACACATGATATTCACGAGAGATATGGATTTCTCGTAAGTGAATCGAACGGACGTGTTACTCATTGATGATGAGCCTACGAGGTTATGAAGAAGTCTTGTGGTTCGAGAAGGGATAAGTGGCTTGATGTCGTGAAGTGGAAATGGATTAGTATGAAAACCAAGTTTGGAACTTGGTTGACCCACCAAGGCATCAAGCCTATAGTGCAGTGGGTTTTCAAGAAGAAAATCGGCATGGATGGTAATGTGATTACCTATAAGGCTAGATTAGTGGCGAAAGGATATCGTCAAAAACAAGGTGTTGATTATGACGAAACCTATTCGCCTGTAGCTATGCTTAAATCCATTCGGATGCTCCTGGCCATAGCGGCTCATTATGATTATGAGATATGGCAGATGGATGTGAAAACAACTTTCTTTAATGGAAACCGCCGAGGCGTGTATATGATACTGATCAGGGTTTCATATCGGTTAGTAAAACCAAGGTATGCAAGTGCGATGGTCCATATATGGATTGAAAGCATGCGTCAGAGCTGGAATATCCGTTTTGATGAGAAATCAAAAAGTTTGATTTCTCGCAAAATCCGGACGAACCTTGTACTGAAGGTTAGTGGGAGTGCGATCGTGTTCGTGGTATTGTATGTCGATGGCGTATTACTTATAGAGACAGCGATGTTTTGATCTTACGATCGGTGAAGATTTAGTTATCGAGACATTCTCCATGAAAGACACGGGAGAAGCAACCTACATCCTCGGGATTAAGATCTAGAGATAGATCGAAGCGGTTCTTGTCTTCGCGATCATATATGTAAGTCTTTAAAGAGGTTTAGCGTATCCAATCGAAGGTTTCTACCCATCGTACGTAGGTACACCTTTCAAGTCTATGTGTCACGTCTGAGACGAGAGGATTTGCATGAGTAAGATTCTCTATGCATCCGCAATAGGATCTATCATGTATGCTATGTTATGTACAAGGCCCGATGTATCGTATGCTCTGAGTGTCACGAGTAGATACCAGTCTGATCCAGGAATGAATCATTGGGTGGCTGTTAAGACGATCCTTAAGTACTTAAGAAGAACTAAGGATGTGTTCCTAATATAAGGAGAAGGGGACATGGTGATACGCGGGTATACGGATGCCAGCTTCCAGACAGACAAGGATGATTCCAGGTCTCAGTCTGGATACGTGTTCACCTTGAATGAGGGCGCAGTGAGTTGGAAAGGTTCCAAACAAGACACTGTAGCGGATTCTACCACTGAGGCAGAATACATTGCAGCTTCGGAAGCAGCAAAGGAAGCGGTTTGGATCAAGAAGTTCATTTATGAACTTGGTGTTATTCCAGCCATTGTTGAAGCAATACCGGTCTACTGCGACAACAATGGAGCAATTGCACAGGCGAAAGAGCCAAGGTCTCATCAACGATCCAAACATGTGCTTCGCCGCTATCATCTTATCAGAGAGATCATCAGTAGGAAGGAAATACAAATCGAGAAAATCCCCACTAAAAGGAACTTAGTGGATCCTTTAACTAAGACATTACCTCAAAGTAAGTTTGAGGGTCATGTTAGAGCTTATGGTATTGGATACCATAGCGATTGGCATTAGGCCAAGTGGGAGTTTGTTAGTGATATATGAGAGATGTCCTAAGACAATCGCCTTATGTCTGAACCATTTATATGATAAATGAAGATTCACTATTTGAGTATACATGTTTTCATGTATTTGATTAGATCTTAAACTCATTTCTTGATATGCGTCTGATTGCGTGAGAGAATTTGTGATTGGATCACAACTAGTGAGTATCTCTACGTGTGTAATTGTGATGTATCGGAATTATCCCTAGTCGATGAATTGATGGATTTGGACACCATCAATTCTGTCGAGACTAGCACGAGGTATACTCCTTGGTGTATCAGCGGTGATTCTTCTTCTTGGGCCGAGACATAGTGATGTCCGGAGTTAATCGTGGATGCTAGTTATGGTAACTAGTTCATTGGAGTGACCAGCCGTAAGACTTCATATGGTTCTCTGCGTATATAGATATGTCAATGAAGTTCTTACTGTGGCTTAAGTGCGATGTTCCTTTGACTTGCGGTATTCAAGTCATCTTGATCATGGAGACTTATGCTTTGACATCTTAAGCAAACATCTCCGAGGAGATGTGGACCCGGATGATTGGGTATAAGTCGGTGATCGAAGGTGTTTGAATAGCCTATAAAGGATTCACCACTCCTTGCGAGGAGATGTATACCCATGGCCTCTCGTCGGATTGTTACTAAAGTCTTTAGGCAAAGCATTACATGTTTAGAGTAAGGTACTCTTCGATCGTGTGCGAACTAGAATCCGTAGGGACGAGGAAATGATACTTAGGTTAGGTATGGCGTGAAGTCGACTAGTGAGAGATGAGTGAAGGGAATGGGCACGATTCATTCATTCTTGAAGGGTTTAAAATAGTTTAGATCAATCGTAGTTGATCTTTTTGGTTAATTGGGGATCGTGATGTACTCTTAGGTGTCACTGGTTAATTATAGGCGGCACATAAACCGAAAACCTATTTGGTCACACCGAAACGAGCGTAATCCGAAGGATTTAAAGCGAGCTTGAGAATGAGATTCTTAGGCAAGAGAAACTAGGTTTGGTTGGACGAACAAGAAGCGAGCATGAAATCGTTTGATCATGGATAGGCGTGGATGGACCGTGTCTTATGAAGACATGATGGACGAACCAAAATGGTTTGGTTCTAATCCAACGGAGGAGAATAAACCAAAGGGGTTTGGTTTGTTTTAAACGAATGAACCAAAGTTGGTTCGGTTCGTTTTAACTTAAAATAAACCATCATGGTTTGGTTTATTTTAACTTAAATTAATGGAGCGGGTTAACGGGCCTTTGGTTATGATCCAATAACCATTAAGAGAATTTGTTCTCTATAAAATAGGGCTTAAGGGTTTTTGTTAAACCCTAATTGGGGCAACCCTAGGTCTTGGCCGCCCACCCTCTCCTCCTTGGTGTAATCGGTGCCAACAACCCCTTGCCGCCGCCCACCACCTTGCTCTCTTGCCGGCGTCCAGAAGGAGCTGTCCTTCCCTCTTGCCGGCGTCGAGCTGCTGCCGGAGGAACTCCGGTGATCTCCCTTGGGTTCGGTAATAAGGTGAGCTTCCACCTTTCTTTTGACCGACCCCTATTCCTCCACTAAAGCTGTCCAGTTTTCTGGACAGCTTGTTTCCCTCTTGTCGGAGCGTTGTTTGGATGACGTTTGGAGCTCCGACAGTGCCTTCCTTACCGGGGATTCGATCTCCGGTAATCCTCATAGGTGGAGGACGAAGGATTCGTCAAACGGTTGACGAATACCTCTCCGGAGAAGCGAGTTTTTGAGGACTCGTTTTGGATCCGAATTTTGATTCGGATCGTGATCTTCTCTCGATCACGTCGTCTTCAACACGACGCTAGTAACCCGTACGAAGACGAGGCTCGTGACTTAGTGAAGTCATCCCGAAGATACTCGGCGTGGATACGGATAGAGACGATTCTAGCGAGAATCGTTCCGGTTGATATCTTTCCCGCTACACGTGATACGTCAGGTATATATAGTTTAAGTTTCCTTTTATTGCAAAATTTGAATTTACGGTTATGTACACACGTTGTACTATGCATGCGTGTGATGTGTGTGTTGTAATAAATTAGATTTATTATTTTATTCCTTCCGCTGTGCACATGTTTACGAAACATGTTCGAACACACACTCGCCGCAGTGCCGGAAACCCAACAATTATTCCCCGATGAAGTAGATTCATGATTTAGTATCATACCTAAGTGAATGTCTATGAGAGTTGGATTTAGTTTTAACTCTTGAACTGGTGTTGAATGTGTCTTTTGTCTTGTGTATACACGAAATTGCTTCACTGTGGGAGGAGGTGAAGGAATGGGATGTGCCACAAAGGGATTGGATAAAGAATGAATGATATCGAGGTCTAATCTAGAACACGTGTGATGGATGATAATATTCATTCAGATTCTCTCCCCGAATATTAGAACCGGAATAGTATGATTGTTGTTCAAAGAAAGTGACGTCCATAGTGTTGTAGGTTTTCATGGTGACAAGTGAGTAGCATTTCTAGTCTTTTTACAATGACAAGTAGCCCAGGAAAATGCATTTAATGAATCTTGGATCAAGTTTACTACGATTGTGTTGGTGGATATAAATAAATGATGTACAACCAAATGTTTTTGTAGGAATATTTTGAGAGATTATCTTGATGTGGGGGTATGATTTGAGAAGTTGAACCAGACTATGAAAATTAAGAACTCGAGAGTGATGTGGAGACGACATCACTCTAAAAAAATTTTGATACATTAGAAGAGAACATGAGTGAGCGACCTATCTCAAGAAGATGTATGTTCTTATGTTCGACAATCTCATTTTGTTGAGAAGTGTCAACATAAGAACTAAGGTAGATTATGCCTTTTGAGGAAAAAAAAACACCAAGATTCGAGGCAAATTATTCTTTGGCATTGTTGGTTTTGAGTGCTTGAATAAATGTTTGAAACTGAGTTTGAATCATAGTATAGAATTGTTCAAATATGTGACTCATTATAGAATTATCTTTTATTAGAAACAACCAAGTTTGGCGAATATGATCATCAACAAATGAAACAAACCAACAGTTTCGTCACTATGTATGAGCGAAAAGGATTTAGATGGTTTAAAACTTAAGCTTAGACAAAATGCTCGTGTATGTTTGCAAAACTCACACCGAAAAGAACTAACATTTTCATTAAGAAAAAGTTTAGGAACAATTTTACGAGATAAGTGAAGATTGGATGACTTAGACGATAGTGTTATAACAAGATTTCGACATTTTTATTGTTGGAAGAGGTAAAGTGGTAACTAGATAAATTACTACAGTGAGACGAGGTCTCGTAAATAATGTAGAGTTGATCTGGAGCCCACTTGTTATGAGACCTCATCTCACTGTATTAATTTATCTAGCTACCACTTTACCTCTTCCAACAATAAAAATGTTGAAATCTTGTTATGACACTAACAATCATCTTCTTGTAAATAAATTACTACAGTGAGACGAGGTCTCGTAAATAAATTACTACAGTGAATCGAGGTCATGATCAAACTCCATAGCCCATATGGGGCCCACTTGTTACTCATTTTCTCCATTTCCATATCCTAAAATTCACACAATTTAAGAGAAAATTTAGCAAGACACTTTAGATCATGAGTCGACTTCCATATGGATGATAAATTGCAATCCAATATAAGAACATGAAGGACTATTTTCAAGTATATATTTAGCGTTATCATTATGGAACCAACACCATCGATTTTTGCAACAAATCCAATTGCAACACGAATAATGAAATTGTCTCGATATGGAATATAATTATGAAGGAGGGATATATCACTTGTCATGTGATCCGATGCACCCGAGTCAACAACCCATCATCTGAAAGACCTGTTTATATTTAAGATATTAACGAAAATACCTTCATTGTGGGTTGAGTAACAAGTGGGCTCCAGATGGACTAAGGTAGTAGTGACCCTTTTTTTGCCTGAGTGGGCTGAAATTTCAGATTGAGCCTAATTTTCAATCTTCCAAGTCTCTTGTTGCTTGGTAGGTCACGCAACATCTTCATCAACAAGTCAATTTGTCCGGTGCTGAATGAGTTGATTATTGAAGGTTGATTGTGGGCAACCTGAGCTTACCGATTGCACTCCGAATTGGCCTTTCAGTCGTGTGGCTTCCCGTGAATCACCCAACATTTCTCTTTGGTGTGCCCAGCTTTGCGACAATAGTCACGCCAAGGGCAACCACGCCGTAATTGGTTGTCTCTATCATTCTGTCGAGGCTCGCCACTATCATCGTTGAGACGAGGCTAAAATCGATGAGTCGCAATTGCATAAGCTTCAGCAGTAGTCGGCTTGAGCATAATCTTCTGTCAATTTTCCTCGCGGCAAACTTCAACAAACGCCTCATACACGCTCGACAGCGGCTTGAGGCTGAGAATAAATGAGCATATATTGTCCGGTGAGGAGTTTAACCCGAATAGGAATTTAAAGGTCCTCCTCTACTCATTGATTTTTCAATGGAGTTCGACGTTGGGTTTACAGGCCCATTTGTGAACATCAAAGATGTCGACTTGCTACCAATGGTGAGAAAGGGTGTTGAAATATTACGTAACAGACAATTCACCTTCTCTAAGGTCGTGAAGATTCAATTCGACCTCGAATAGCTCTGACATATTGTCCAAATGTGAATACATTTCCTTCACAACTCCCCATATATCCTTTGTAGATTGGTGAAGAAGAAAATTTTTCTCGATTTCATTGGTCATCAAATTTATCAGCTAAGACATCACCATGTGATTCTCAGAGTTCCAGAGTTTATATTTTGAGTCTTCAAGTGAGCGCATGACAGAGAGACTGGTGAGGAAATCCTCTTTCCCTTTGCCATAGATATACATCCTTACACATTGTGACCATTAGAGATAATTTTAACCATTGAGTTTGTGGCCAATGATATACAAGCCTTCAACTCCGATGGAAACATTAGTGGTTGACATGGCTGATCGAGAAGACTGTGATTTGCTAAGCTTGAAGAAAGAGATGGTTGATGGCTCACTGTATCGGAAGTAGCTTTTGTGACAAAATAAATTCAATGGCAAATTGCAGATGACTCTAATACCATGAAAACTTCTGCCAAGATTGATGAGAAGTCAATCAAATCAAATCTATCCAAATAAAGTTTGCCCATAAAAGCTAAATCAACATATTCATATTTATCTTTCCAATTTAAGTCTGCCCATAACAACTGCCTATAATATCAATCTATCCATATTTACAATATATTCTACAACAATAGTGAAGTCATGATGAGTCAATAATGATTGAATACTTGGGATGAGAAGGGAAGTTCAAATAGGGTAAGGAGGACAAGATGTTTGATAATGATCAAGTCTTGACAGATCAAAGTTAATCGAATGCTAAATGAGTGAAATCTTGATAGATCAAGGTTGATCGGATGTTAGACGAGTCAAAGATGATCAGATGCTAAGCATAAGAAGTCCTAATAAGTTGTAATTAGTCAGATATTAAGCAACATGAGGTTTTACCTTTCGAAAGGCTGAAAAAGGAGTATCAGTTGATTGATGTGGAGTAGCAATCGATTAATAAATTGTAAACCCCGAGATCGAGGTTTTAAGAGGGAGGGTTTTTGGCATGATCATTGGATTGTTGGGATTAGCAACCGACTAATGTTAATGTTCGAGCAAACAAAGAACTTGAAACTCAACTAATCATGATCAGTTGACTGCAATGGAATAACAATCGACTAATGTTATTGTTTAAGCGAACAAAGAGTTCCGAACTCGCCTATTCAACTTTACTAATTGTCATCAATCGACTGATATCATTATAGCAACATACAGAAAGTTTGATAGTTAATCGAAGAATTCAAATATTTAGGCATCAATCGACTGATAATAATAATTAGTCGACTGATATTGATCAAAGTTAAACTGGAATTCTTTCCGAGTCGTCACTCCTCGACTCATGACTCTCATTACTTAACCATGTTATTGTGGTATCAGACTCAAATTCTACTTGTGCCAAAAAACAAAAAGTTTCCCATTGACTCATGTGCTGGGTTTTGGCCAATTAAGTAAAGTATAGCCATTCAACTATAAGGGATGGTATTAAGAATATATTTATATAATTTATTTCTATGCGGAGCAATTGATTTACATAAACTACATGACTAAAATATGGTCTCAGAGTAATTATTTTTGCACAGGCCTTTACTAAAATATAGCATGAAGCAAGCAAGTATGACCTATTGTAGATTCCTGATAATTTTGGGCAGATACGACCAAGTCAAATTTAAACATACTTTTTAGATATTTACTTAAATGGAAACAAAAGTAATATCATTCGTGTTTTATTTATTGCAAACTAAACTTTTTGTTTCTCTGTTTCCTCTTCTTCTTTTTTTAGTATAATTTAGTCGTAAATAAAATTTTAAAAAAGGGAGTTAAATTAAAATCCTACCTTCTTCTTCCTAGCAAATACACGGGAGTTTTCCCTTTTTATTCTCTTTCGGAATAACAAGACAAATTACTCATGGCACAAAGAAGGATCCAAAATGTGCTTCGCATTTCCCGTTTCCTTATTCCATTTAGCATAAATTTTTTTTAACCACTAATCACCTCATTTTATTTAACAAAACCAAAGAATCCTTTACAGCCTAATTATATCTCAGTGCAAAAGCAATCACAAAAAGAAGAGCAAATCAGATCAAAACCACGGGCTAAAGAGGGTGAAAAAAACACTTACCTGGTTGGTTTTCTTCATGGCCTCTACCTCGGAGCGCTTGGATAGGTTTGCAGTAAAGCGAAACCGGCGCTTGGGGTTCTTGACGACGCTGCAGAGCTTCCGCCATCGCCTTAGAGCCTCTTCCGACGAGTTCTTCGCCTTCACTCCCCCGAAGTTGTCGTTAATGTAGCTTTCCATTTCCTTATCCGAAACTAAACACGAACCAACACCCACACAAAAAAAAAATATACTCCCCGACCAAAATAATCGATCGAGATTAATGGGAAGAATCAGAGAAGAAGTGGAAGAGGCGAGCTGGCGAGGACACAGGAGCGGAGAAACGGAGAAACGGAGGCACAGTCGACGTTGGAAGAAAGGATGGATGACGTGTCGAATTCTGATTGGGAAGTAGGCTGGGACTGAGCCGCTGAGAGTCATGGTCGCCTTTTAAAGCGAAGAACGTGACGTCGATGGCTCCGTCTCTCTAAAGTCTAAAAAGAAAAAAGAAGACTTCTTTTTCCTTTTTCTTTATAATTTATTCGATTTGAATTTAGGGTTGATCAAGTATGGAATTCGATGCTTCTTTTTGTGACTTCTTCTTCAATCAATCGATCAAAGTTTGTGTTGTTTTTTTTTTTGGCGATGCGAAGAGTACTTCGGCGACACAAATAGAACAGGGGTAGGTGTTAAAATACATCGCTTAGTTGCTTGTTTAGGTATCATCTATTAAAATATATATATATATATATATAGAATCGTCGCCGACTGTCTCTATCCATAAAAAATATAAATCAGAACTCAAATACAAAGAAGGAATCCGACCGATAACAGACATCATCTATTCATTTATTATGGCAAGGTGACTGCCTGTCAAGAGTCAATATATAGGACATGATTCATGACTTCAAGGCTAATTGCCTGAGCCTAGTTGAGCGGTGAACCAACCTATTTGATTTTATTAAATAAATTATAAAAATAATCATAGAAATATTTTTATAAAATATAAGCATACATTTTATAATGTCTTTTTTTTTAAAAAAAAAAGTATTTTAAGTCACTTTGGCTTGGACTGATAAATCTTATCGGGTTTGAACTTCGGACCTCGACCAAGTTGGGATCACTCGAATTTAGATCTCTATCCACAAATAATGGGCATGCCTATTAACAATGATGTAACGATTTTCTTTTTTTCAATTAGGCAAACTACTTCAATCAATCCAATCCAATCCAAACCTTTGTATCATGGCAACTGAATTAACATATAGTTTTTTCGTAACGTCCACTTTCAAATTAATCGAATGGTAAAGCTTGAATATTTAAATTATAAAAAAAAAATCACTTTTATATTTGCACATTTGATTTGTAGAATACATTGTGATAAGTAGATAATAATATTCCTACAATTGATATTTCAGCCCGTTTACGTTGAACGATCAATCTAACCTCAATCTAACGCATAACCTGCCCATCTAATCCCCAAACTTTTTTACACAAATTTTCACATTCTTGGTTCCCCCAATAGGTGGAAGTCGGTCAAAGTCGTCAACTACCACAATAGGTGTAACCCTCTAAAATTTTAATCTGTGCATGACATCTGCATTGTGAAATATTAGTGGAAGACAAGAGATCCCTAGAACAGGTCAAGCATCTCTAAAAAAGCCTTCAAATTTATAAATTTGCTAATCAATTTTTAATTTTCGCATTCCAATATTGCAAGCAAGCTTCTAGATGGAGTCCAAGGAAACATGAGTATAGAGTTTTTTACTATTTACTACAAAAAAACTCTGAAGGGTACAATAATAATCCCAAAAAATATCAAGAAATTTGGTCAAAATTTTCCAATCCACTGAATTAACTAAAGTAAATGGCAATCCATTTATTATAACGTCAGTAATCACACCTAACATAGCACTCTCATATATTTATACATCTATCAAATAATTACGTGTTCTCTTTGACGAAGAACGCATCAATAGGGATGTATTTTGCTTGTTTTGCAGATGATGACTTCTGCTTCTTTGTGGTACTCTTTTTGAGGGGAGAAGAGAAGACCAAAGATCTGAGAAAGAAATCAGTTAATTAGAACCCAAAAAATAACATGCTATTATTACACACATTTACATCATAAGTCTAGTATATTATATTTTCATATTTGGAATGTATATTTCTTTAGAAACAAGAAATCATAGGTGCGATACAAGTTGGCAGAAGAAATACACTTGTGTTCGTGTGAGATAGCAGAAGTTAAATTGGGAAATTAAGTATGTCACCTGCAGTCTTCCTTCTGAAGCTTCTGTGCAAGATGATAATCCAAATGTTCTTGTCTCTCCTCCATAAAGTTTGTGGGAATTTCAATCCCGCAAACAGAACAGATGTAATCATCGATCCAAAAAGGCTGGGATGAGTCATGGGAAGATGCGGCCCTTTTGCGATCAGAGAAGTTGACGATATTGGTCATACCCTCTTTTCCTTTACACTGTATGTGAAATCAACCTTCAGCAATAAACGTAGAATAATGACATTACGCCAAAGATCAAACAATACATCACCTTGCTTTGACACTCCTTGTTAGAATATTCTGCTTGATTTTCTGAACTTGTGACAATGCCTTCATTTGAAAGAAACAGTTGATGGGGCTCGAGTAAGTCATTCGATTCACATTGAAAATCATGGCTTTCATTAGTCGAGGAACTGGTTTCGCAACCCATTATCTGAATGTCACTGGAGTTACAATGGACAGAATTAATGATGCTTGGTGCAGTATCAGAAATGTGCAGAAAGGATGTGAGAGTCTTTTGCGTGGGACCGAGAGGATTATGATTATCACCGTGGAAATGTGACATCCGTAGGCCTGTTACAATCACGAGGCCCAGAACAATGTAAAAGAAATAATCAGAACATGGAAGGAAGTTTTCTACACGCTATAAGAAAGATTAGAGGAACATGCCAATTCAAGAATGCTTTAGTGAGACATGCTTAACAAATGCAAAATTGACTCTTTAAGAATACGCCTGGTAATAGAAAAATTTAGCATGGATGTTGATGCTACTTTCATTCATTTTAAGAGGAAAAAGTTTTATACTATGATTCCAAACTAGTGTCAATAAACATTGCTAAAAACAAGCACCACGGATTTTCCACTCAGGTACTACTAGATTTCTAATGACAAATATTAGTATAGGATCGAAATAAGTTCACTTAGTTTCGTTCAAATTTCATTTAACAGTGCCTACTAAAAAACTATTATATACTAGCACAAGCGTTTAGAGCCTTGCTGAAAACTAATTCCAATTTGTGTTACATATAATTAGCCAAGTGGTATTTTTCAAGTAGAATAAACAAGAGCGAATCTGATCTCATCCAAGCTTTTCGAATACTACTAAATCTTCAGGCAGTTGGGAAATACATTTTAAGTCAATTAACTTTGTTAAGCAATTTTTCATGTTGTTGAATAAACGTTGCAAAAAACAATTATAGGTCGGAAATATGATTCTTCACGACTTGAAACAACCATTGATTGAGACAATCATTTTAATAGTACAAGTCAAATCCACGTGTAATGCAAATATGCATACTTGGTAATGAATGGCACCAAATTCGATCATTGACTTGGAAGGAAGCAAAGTTATGAACATCAAGACAAACATTGAGAACTACGAAGCTTACAAATGTTTTACGTACCCAACAACCTTAATCGAACAGGAAGTTCTGCCTTTAACAACTTGGAAGCGTATATCAAAATATCTTCTTTTGAATTTACATATTTCTGCACTGAAATTGCCCTTGTCCGAACCTGGAACCAAAAAACAAAAACCACAACACTGTAAGAAAAAAGCAAACTTAAGACAGTATAATATTCTCTGTGAAAATCTACTTCGGGCACCTAAAATGATAAATGTTTGCTTAGAAGAATCAAAACTTTGCAAACTATCTCTACAAAATTAATAACAAGAAACAAAATGATTTGCCAAGAACCTCAAATGATGCAGTCTTCAATTTAAGGGTCAGATTCCGTCCAAGAAGACCCTCCTTCTGCATGTCATTTGATAACGTTTCAGCAAGATCAACTGCAAAATAAAGAAATGACAAATTAAGGAGACTAACATTTCCAGATGAAATTGAAAATAGAAAGTGATAAAACAAAAGGTTAGCAAAGTATATTCAGTAACAGATAGAACTACAAATTGTCAGAAGTTAACAACTACTACAAATCTAGAATAAATAGATAAAAATCAGCAGCTCAAACACAACTAAAGATGTAGAATCATTTTCTAAAACTACAACATCTGACACCAGTTTAATTGTGTTCCTTAAATGAATGCTCTTCTATATCCTTTTCCATCTGCTGCCTAAACTTCAAAAATAGAAAGTATTTCCTTATACTAAACCAATGAACTTGAGGCATTTATATACTTAACAGCCGTGGTAGCAACCAAATAAAATTTCTGCCTAATTCAACCCAGTTGATTCCCAATTCCTTGACTCCAGAGGTATCAAGGGTGAACCAAATAGGAAACTATATCTAATGAGCATGCCTCGGTATTCGTTTGCAGTGACATCAATTTTTGTTTGATGGTTAAGGCACATTAGATATACTCACAGAACAGCCAGAGAGCAACCTGTCAAAAGTTCAACCTAATTCATCCTTGCCGCATTCATAATCCCTTCAGAGGTCCAGAGATATCAAGGGTTAACCAAACATAAAACTAAATCTATGAGCATGGGCCATAGCACAGTGCTTAGAATAGACATGTTTTAAATATCTAGGGTTGTATTTAGCATAGACTAGTGTTTCACTTTGACCATAACGATCTGGAATTAGAGGAAAAGGAGCAAGTTTCACCAAAATGATCTTTACCCAAGTTCTGGAACAACAGTGACTCATCATCAGTGGCCCGAAACGTCCTCTCACTACTAATGCTCTTCCGCATCCTTTGCTGAGGAGCATCTGTTCCTCCAATGCCCAGTCCAACACAAAGAAAAAAGTCTACAAAAAGGACAAAGATGAGGTTCTGATAAATTAGAGAAAGATAGGACGGGTAAAAAGAAGGTATACAGTATTCTCCTAGTATAAAATAGCTCTACGAAAAAAATTAAACATAATTTGAAATAAATAAAATGAACATATAGAAGATGTCTAGTCATGCGATGTTTGCATAATTCTCCTAGCTATTTGTTATAGCTTATATGTTTCATCTAAAAAATTAACAATCGCAGAGAGAATGACAATCTTAACAATTCTCTGTTGTGCTGTTAAAAAATCAGTAAAGTACAACACCAATCAACTTTTAATATTAAATAGTAATATTCATATAAATTCCACTATTTTTTTAACATTCTAGCATAAATACCTTTTTTTCTTAAGTCCAGCATAATGAGTCAAGTTCTCAGGCGGACAAGCTAGAATGTATTATTCTAAGGCAGTCTTTGGTACGCATAAATAAAATCGAAAGGAATCAAAACAAAAACTAGAATGGAACAGAAAGCAATGATTGTTCCATTCCATTTTTTATTCGGTTGCAATAATATAAAATGAGATGCCAAATGCAATGCTTCGACCTATAGTTAACTCTTCTCTTCCACTAAATCTTCTGATCATTTTAACTTACATGGTCTATCTAATGTCTTTTAGAGCGCTCAATCAATCTAATTTGTTTAATGCAACAAGCCTGTCTTCCTAGCCTGATCCAACAATCTTGTTTGATCAGTCCAACCCAATTGATCCTCTTTGGCCTACCCAACCCAATTAGTTCGCCTAACCTGCCCTACCATATTGGCCATCTAGGCTTGCCTAGTCCACACAGTAAGATCAATTTAGTTGGTGGACCAGTTTGCACTATTTGATCGACACAATTGACCACTTGACCAGACCTACCCGCTTGGCTCAATAGGTCCATGTTGTCCACCTGGTCTGCTTGACACGCTCTGTCAATTGGCCCACTAAATCCAATGGTTGTGTTCAGCCTGATCAGTCCCAGTAGACCACTAGGATTGACTGATTCACGTAACCCAACCAACTCAGCTTGATAGGTGAACCCGATCTATCTTTTCAGCTAGACAAGTTTGCTTGATTGATCATCCGACCGTCCTACCCAGCTTGCATGAGCTAACTGACCTGCTTGGCTTGCCCAGTCTTTTTGGTGATTGTCCACCCAACCTGACTTTCCTAGTAGACCGCTTACCCAACCAGTCAACCCAAACTTGAGTAGCTTGCCATGCTCACCAAGCCACCAAGTCCAACTGAGTTGCTTTATATATTTGGTTCACTCATTTTATTTATTAGTTATAATTTTGAGACGATAATTTGTTAAGAAATGTTATATTTAATTGAGGTCTTTGGAGGATTATCCTCCAAAGAGTGGAATGGATTGAGTTATTCATTGGAATGGATTATTCTACCCAAATTTTCCATCCAACATAGAATCATGAAGAAATGAACTATTCTGATTCCATTCAGTTTATGCATGCCAAATGCACTAATATTGTAAGAATAATTTCATAATCACAAACTAGGGACCCAATTCGATTTATATAAAATATACTCTATGAATTAAACCCATGGATATAAATAGCAGAACAACTCACAATCACAAATCAAAGGTCTAATTCTGTTCATGGAATGTTTTTTCCAAGTAAAAATTCAAATGAAATGCTCATCGTACATTATGCTACAGATAATAAATACCTAGTATACCAACCAGTTGAACAATGAGAAAATAATGCATATAAGACAGCTCCCTTGTGCAATATTTCAGTGCATGTACTAATTCCAAGTACTTCTCTTAATATTTGTTCAGTCACCTTACCAATACCACCTACCTGCATGAACAATTAAGAGTATTGAAGACCTAGATTACAACAGGAGAACTAAAAAATACTCAATAAAAGCATCAGACATTGAAAAAAAAAAATACAATGCTGATAGCAGATCGTGATGGCAAACCAACCACGTTATTTTACCAACGTAATAAATGGAGTAGTAGTCAAAAAGTTGTAAGAAACAAAGACAGTTAAGAATGCTTGGGAAAAGGTCACCAAAATAATTAATGAAATTATCTCACTATGTTTTAATAAAGACATACAAACTATCGAATACATACTGCCAGCAGTAGATATACTTTGGAAAGTGACAAATAAACTATGAAAAGAATAAGATACGTTAATTACAATTAAGAACAAGTTAGCATATGAATGGCACTGAAAAAAGAGAACTTCACTGTTATTTGGCTACAAAAATATTTCACAAAATACTAATTAATACCTAATTGTGTAAATGAATAAAAAAGAAGTCAGAGAGAGGCCCGTGCAACTAATATAAAACCTACTGAGTAAGTCTCGTAAGATAGCACATACCTTCCTTATAGGAAGTGATGATATAAAAGTCATAACAGCATCTCGATCATTTGGCAAAATAAACTGCCCATTAGGTTTGTTGATGTCTGAGCAAACCTAACAAAATACAGATGGAAAAAAGTGAAACAGAAGATATTGTTCAATAAATACATTCATTTTACACGTATTAGACAAGTCGAAAACATAAGAGCTAAGAGTTAAAGGGTCAGTTGAGAGACCAAATAACACTCTAGTTAACATAACTAACAGGGTGATTTAATAGAGCTTTATGCACTAGTGGTATATTCCAGTATAGTCTAGAGTCATTGGAAGAATAAGATCCATGTAACCAATCTCAACCAATAGGAACTTGAACTGCTTGATGATGATGATAGTCTTTACAAGTTTAATTACAGGATAAAACCTATGTACTCAGCACCAAATAGTTGGAATTCACAGCATGTTGCTATACTACAATCAAATCAAATAAAGCAGAATACATTGTTCTCTAAACAAGTCGGAGGAAATGAATGACATATTAATGTTAACTACAACTAATCTATGATGATGAATGTAGAAAGCAAAACTAAAACGGTCCATGTAGGGAGGTCCACAAACTGATACAAAATGAACAGAGAAATTCAAAAGTCAATCTAGAAAAGTATTACAGAAAACCATTGAGTTGAAGAATTGCAGAAAGATGGACAGTTTAAAGATGAATGCAATTTGTAAAGGACCCTTTGTTGGGATAACAAATGAAATGTAACTATGAACAAGATGGTTGAAGAAGACAGAACAAGAAAATACAACAGCAAATCACTGCCTGAATTTAGTCAATGTTGGACATTGCAGAATGTCAAGTATTGAACATAGTTCACAAACAGCCAGCTTTTTGAGGTTAGCTGTACAAAATGATGTTAATTTAAAAAAAAAAATACCTTTGCAAGCATGCGGTTTGCCGCCACACCAACACTACAAGTAAGACCAGTTTCTTGATAAATTGTATTTCTTAGTTCAGCAGCAACCTTTTTAGAGATGATAAAAAAAATGATAGTCAGAGTTTTTAATGACAGAGTTTTAGTACATAGAGATTAACAAAAACAAGACCATCTTACTTCTTCAGAGCTAATGCTTCTTTGTTTGCATATCTCAGTTATATCGAGGTATGCCTCATCCAAGCTAGTAGCTATATAATCAGGATCATATTTACTAAAAACTGAAACTAAAGACTTGTTACAAATTAGACAAATTTCAAATATATGAAGTTGTTCTTAGTTAAAACATCAACACACCATTCCTTGTCTTTTCACTGTAGTATGAGTACTTTCCAAAATTTGGAGGAACCAATATCAATTCTGGACACAATTTACGTGCAATAAATCCTGGCATTGCAGCACGAATCCCATATTTCCGAGCCTAAAGAAGAAAATAATATAAATTTGCAAAAGCTCTCTGGTTACTAAAAAAAATTTGACAGCAACGGCATGTACTGACAAAGGTACCTCATAACTTGCAGTGCATATCATGGACATACCGCCGACAGCCAATGGTTTACCTTTTAATAATGGGTTCTCCAATGTCTCGACAGCAGCATAGAAAGCATCCATGTCAGTGTGCAACCATATCTTTGAAAGGTCACGTGAACCATCCAACTCCAAAATTCTTTTATTAGCAATCTGAAATATTTCATAGATATGAAATACCAAAAGAAAATCTTAACCAGTTGATAAATGCAAATAAAACTGAGGATAAGACATCTGTTTATGATTCTGATAGTGGAAAGCCTGAATTCTTAGGAATGTGATGATTACTATGAGAAGCAGACAATCTACTTTATCTCTATTAGATAAGGTAGACTACATAGTTATTTTATCACAGAACAATAAAGAGAAAATTAGGTAATGCAACATAAATCAAATCGAAATCATTGGTTAATATGTTTCAGCTAAAAGCATAATTTTTGTCAATAAAAAATTCGAGTTGCACGTGTAAGAATTTTATAGCATATTCAATTTGCAAATTTCTGTAGCAAAGAATTTGTCAAAACCAAAAACTACTTAGTGTATCCAGATGAAAATAAACAAGTATTTAATTGGGATTGTTAGAAACATAAGAATCTTATATATGCCATTGGAGAAATGAGATTCAACAATCTTGTATAAGTCTACAAGCTAGATCGAGGGAATTCTATTCACTGTCACATCAACACTGCAGCCATAATAGTCTTACTGTCACCATTTATATGCCAAAGAGAGAACGATTTCTACACGATTGGACCCCCTAGTCGACAGATCGTGCAACTATCAAGCCACATGCAATAATTAAAAGTTAGCTTACAACACTTGGAAGGCCAAGGTTACCAATACCAAGTTGGATCAGCAGAACATGCAGTAAATGGACATGTATTAAGGTCGGGCTTGACGAATGCTTGGGAGGGTTGAAAAAAATTCAAGATTGGATTGATTGATCACCTAAAAAGGTCAGCATGATTCTAGGTTGATTTGGTCTGATAACAAAGTGAGAAGTAATTAAACATTAATGGGAGTAAAACCAAGGTTTAAAGCGTGTTCTAGTGCTCAACCAACATGAAATGGTTTTGCTACCGTAGTAGCATCACCCACTACATCGACCCATCCATATTGTTTGCCCCCCATTATGCATGCCTCTTACCACTCCCAACATCCAACTTCGGACTCTCATCAATCACCTAGGAATGGGTTGAACTGAAGAACCATCTGCTTGTCTCCCCACCTATTCTCATTGATGCTCTCTAGTAGCCACCACCAACCAAATACATGTCTTGTACTCATTCCATGTCTCTTCTTTGTCTCTGTTGACACCGGAAAAAACAGGGCCACTTTTGTCTTGAGACATCTTGGTCACAGCCAACACAGGCAGTCCTGCCAAAACTCGCTTGTGTTGATTCTGTGATGGTTTCGGCCAGTCAACAAAAAGAATATTTCATCCATGTCAACCAAGAAATCATGCACATCATTTGAGATTTTTTTGCCATATGAATTGTTCATTGCATGTTTTGGACATCGAACAGGTAAAATATTCTCCTTCTCCTTTTGAAAATATAGACAACACAAAAAATTGGTGCTTGATAAACTAAAACTTAAGCAAAAATTATGCTACTCCACAAAACATCTGTAGGTAAATTAGTTAGCATGAACATTTTGTGCAGAGAAACATCCTAGCAATGTTTGCAGTATCATCTAATTCAAGCATAGAAACCACAACATAAACAGGAATCAAATATCAAAGCAATCAAAGGCCCGCAAAATAAATCACTAATCAATGTCTACCATTTGGAAATGTGAAATATCCTTCTCTGTAAGTTTTGCACATTGCGCACGCAAGCTTTCAATTTTCTGTTTAACAGTTGCCTCTTTTCTTTTCTCATTCTCAAAATATTTTGATCCTTTGCTCATCTCATAAATTATCCTTTGTACTTTCTCTTTATCAACCCCTTCCATTCCTATAAAGAAAGCCATAGGCATTGAGGCATTGAAATAGTAGAAAAGAAAGATTATGTTCTAATAATGTACCGAAAGTTATACATCATAATTTGCAACTGAAAAAAAAAAAATCTGACTAACCTTATCTACTTCACAGATTGGTATTGTTCAATTTGTAACTATTAGCCAACATAAATGGATCAAAAAATCAATAGTGAAGTGTCACGGATAAAAAAAAAAGGATACAGCATAGCAAGATATAGGTGAGTGAAGAATAATCCTTGACGAAAAAATATATATAGCTATAAAAATAGTGTGTTTTGTTAACATGACTGCTTAGAAATGCTACAGGAAGGGAAACAAACAGATGACAGTAGAAAAAATAAACTACAGTAAAACTAAGATACAGATTTAGAAATTGCTTTAACACGACAACTTAGCATCATGGGTAGAACTGCTGAAAGTCTTAATTTCTATTCAGAATCTTAAGAAGGTTAGGGATTTGGTATATTATTATTAGTCTGTGCCCAGTCTCAGCTAAGATGATTTTGTGGGAATCAGTATCCTATAGTTTTAAACATTCTTTCTAATTGAAAAAAGAAATTTTGGTGAAATACTAGTCCGTTTTCAAGCACAACGGATTCTCGACTTTCCTAGAAAAATAATGGATCACCCAACCATAAGGTCTGACAGGCAAGAAAAAAGACTAGACACAAGACAACGGTTGTTCTTCGAGCGCAACCGAAAGGGTAGATCGAGCAAGGAGCTACCGAAAGGGTAGATCGAGCAAGGAGCTACCGAACTCTAAATACCAAAAGCAAGGAACAGAGATTGAAAAGTAGAAGGTTTAAAAAAATACCAGCCTTTGCGTTGGTGTAAGCTGTGTGATAGGATTGCCATGGTCGATCCCCGCCTGAGGTCTCCCCCATCTTCTGGAAAGAAAACTCAAACAGGCGGCGAAGCCGAGTGGGTTCAGCCGCTGGCTGATACACAACTCGCGAGAGGGTACGCTGAAAGTCCCAATGTTATATCTAGCGTAACATCGAATCGATACGTCTCTTAATATAACGCTCGATATAATCAAATAGACTGCAATATCATCGCAATTTTAAAATATTTTTAACTGTCCCGAACCTTTTATTTTTAAACTTCTGTAAATATACTTGTAATTTTATAACAAACCTTATCTCGTTATTATATTATACGACATGTAATTAAAGTTTTTTTAAAATAAAAAATTATTCAAATATAAACAATTTGATCATTTGAGACATTATCTTACCAACATCAGTTAGATTTAAGTATAAATCATGTAAAGGAAAGCTCTATAATAAAACATTTGGAGGAATGAATAAAAATATTGGAGTTTAAATATTAATAGGGACAAATATTTTATAGGTCGATTTTTTAGCATAAATTATATTTTAGATCTATCAGACAAAAAAAAAACCGTTTAAGCTTGGACAATTAAATTATCAAATAAAAAAATATCACAAAAAAGGCAAGATGGCATAATTTGTCTTCGCACAAACTCACGACAAGCTTTATTAGAATTCTATCTATGCAGAAATAGCATCCTCCCTCAAACAAAAATATATGATGAAGTTTACTTCTCTTAACAAATAAATAAACTAGTAGTACACACTACACAGTCAACACACTAAATTTGATCATTGATTGAGGCGTATTTTGTTCATTTCTTCTTTTTTTTTTATTTCCTAAGTTTTTATTTTTAAAATTTTAGAAAAATCAAAGATGTAAAAAAATATTATAAAGCATGTTTCTTATTATAATGTTTTTGTTTTGCTTAAAACATTAGAAATGAAAATCAGAAGAAAAAAACTGAACACATAAACCTCTCTTCTATTGAGTTAGGCTAAACCTTTTTTTTCTCTCTAATTTCACAGACTAGATACTGAAATTATGCAAAAAAATATAGATACATAAAGAATTAGATAATTAGAGGCAATAACAAATCGGATATTGTCTTCTTCGATTCACTACAATCTCATTCATATATATTTTTTCCCACTTGATCCATACTTACACATGTTAAATCTAATATCGATGGAATGCCATGAATTTAAATAGATCTAAATTCGATAAGAACCTGAATCGTTTCTATAACGGCGCACTATTTGAATTTGAGTATTAAATATCAAAATCTGACTTAAATGAGTCAGATAAAAACTAATACCACATGTCATTCAAGATTAACAGTAACATAATAAAAGAGAATTAAGGCAAGATCAGTAGAGTAGAGAAGAAAGAAGTTTAAGAAGGAAAAATAAAAAATGTCTCCTTGTTCCAGACCAAAGATTGTCTCCACCTTCTATGCATTGACTAAAACAGACCATAGCATCGAATTTAAGGAAAGAAAGAAATAGGAAGATTTGTTGCTCAGTAATTCCTTCTTCGTATTCCTGTAGAGCAAAAGATTTATGTTTCCTTTCTTTTTCAAAAGAAGTGTATAGCAAACTTCTTGTGCTCTATGAACAATCTCATCATTGGATATTCCTCTATATGGTTTTATTTTTCCTTATTTTCTCACTCATATTCCCACCAAAAGAATTCCTCAAAAACACAGATCGTCCAATGAATCATACAAGGAATCTTCTTGTATCCAAGCACTTAGTGAAATAGCAGACAAAATGCTAATTGCAAATTTTATTCCCGAATAGTATTAAAAAAATGAATCGTTTAATCTCTTTAAACCATAATTTTATCAAGTGCCCTGTAGTGGTGCTTGCCGGCTTGGATCTAAGGAAAGGATTGGACCAGAATTTAGGACTCTCTCTGAATGCCGTATAAGTCTGCTTCACAAATCTCTTCCTATCCAATATCTTCCTATAAAAATTTTTCATTATCATCAAGGATCCTGAGTTAGTCAATCACCATTAACATATGCTGATTACAAAAGTTCACTTTCATAAAACTTCTACCAATGCATTTTCATCCAAGCCTGATAACCAGAAAAAATGCTTGGAACTAAATATTTTCCTGACATTCGGAACAATATTCTTATCTAAATGATAGAATGAGAATGAGAAAGGTAAACACCAATTCTGCATACATTGAATCCATCGTGAAGAAGAGAAAGCAACTGTAAGTTGAGCCCTAGAGAGTTTTTGCTACAGATAGATAAGACAACAAACTACAAAGATTTTGCATGAGGTCTTCTATACCACATAAATATTAGCCAAAAAGACATGCAAAGGCCACCATTGGCAAAGTGAGGAATCAATAATCGACCGAGATATGGATAGTAAGGACCAGGCAACTTAAGCAATGTGAACAAGCTAGCAATCAGAAACAGATGCCAGGGAGTCTCTCCTTCCTGAAAAAGGAGACCCAACGTTAGAAGAACACTACCACAAAGAGTAAAGCTCCCTCAAACTCAGATACAAATAAATCACTGAAATAACAACCGAACCTTAAGGTCCGATGAAAGGTCTTCTGCAGCGCCCTTAAGTACCTTGGCAAGGGTAAAACCGAATGCGAACGGAATAGGGATCGCACCCATCTTTCTCTCATTGGCGCAATAGGACATCTCGCTGAGAGACGTGATAGCTAAAAGTGGGACGCTAAGGTACCTCAGCACGGCGAATACAAGCTCAAAGATGATGCTTTGGAAGATCCGGAGCACTCTCATCCACGGAAAGTTCTTAACTGGTTCGGGAAATCCGTCGAACACTTTAAGGATATCATCAATTCTTAATCTGATGGAGTCATCAGACCCCCCAGAAGTTGTTGCACTCGATGAAAGCGGCACGAGGTCCCTCCCCCCACCGTATCTGAAAAGTTTTAACGATGTCGCTGTCAATGATCCGAACGGCATCGACCATTGGGGCTGTTCAAGCAGAGAGGCAAGCTACTGAGTGTAATACATAAATAAAATTTTGAAGAGCAAAATATCTATAAAAAAACAATCTTTCAGGGGTTTGAATTAAATAGCTTCGAGATATCAGAAACAAGATGACAGTGCAAGGGGAGGATGAATGAGGAGACCACCGTGGATCTTCTTTGAAAGGCGGCGAAGGAATTTAGATTTGAAGCCGCCATGGATGACGAAGTAGGCGACGGGTGAAGGCGGAGAAGAGACGACATCGCCTTGTAGTTGTAGGCTTGCTGCGATTTGGTACTTCTTCTCTCGCTTATGCGTGCATCGTCCCCGTTTCAACGACAGGGTTAGGATAGGGTTCATGCGGATTGCAGAGTAGGATGGACGCACGCTAACGGATGCAAACATTCTAGACCCGTTATCTAATTATTTGGACAAGGCCTGAATAATAATTTGGGTCAGGGTTCATGCGGATTGCGGAGTAGGATGGACGCAGGCTAACGGATGCAAACATTCTTGACCCGTTATCTCATTATTTGGACAAGGCCTGAATAATAATTTGGGCGGGGCCAGGGTCCATGCGTATTGCAGCGTAGTATGGACGCAGGCTAACGGATGCAAACATTTTGGACCCTTTATCTCATTATTTGAACAATGCCGGAATATAAATTTTGGCCCATAAACAAGCTTGGAACAAAATTACAAAGCCCACATTTACGTTGACAAATAGAGATCCACCCAATTAGCATTAAAAAAAATAATTTATAATGGTTTTAATATAATCTTCCTCTTCCTCTATTTTTATCATATAAGATTTCTGATGGAATTATATTAAGATAAATAGAAAATGGTTAATTATTCCTTTCTTCCTACCAAGTATCGACTAAATTGCTTATTTTACAAAACTACACGCGTCAAATAAAATGGCAAAAAAAAAAAAATATATTAGAAAAATGGCAAAAAATATTTAGTTGGAACAATGGTACATAATGAACTCTGATGAAACAACCAGAATAAAAAACTCACTCAAGAACAAATAATTTTTATCTCGCAAACTATCGGAAATCCTGTACCTGTACCACTCCTATTCTGTAACATCGTTTAACAAGCTACAGGAACAAGGCAAAACCCTCGACTGTTGTTAGGGTCACTGAAACATCTACTGTAAGCGGTGGCATTTAGTTCGTTTGTCTGAGAATCACATCAATGATTCAGATCTTCTTAGGTTAAAAGTTGATTTTAACTTGACGAGTTTTCTTCCCTGGGTAAAATATGGATGCAATGATCACATTTGCCATGAACCATGAGGAAAGGAAACCTCTGCAGAATGCAACAAAAGCATTGGATTCCACGTTCGGTGGATACGGCTTAGGTCTAGGATTCTGACACCATTTTTATGAGAAAAGCAGCTTCCATGGCACACTCTTTGGCCTCTAGATACTTACTGTCTTCAACTATATCCGCAGTAAAATTAAACAGTATCGGCCTCTGAGGATCATAGACAGTCAGCTCTCTTACTTTTGCCACCCATTTAGCTGCTTCCCATATCCCAAACCTATCACATATGAAACAGGTTTCAAACATTTGTAAGATGCTCAGAGGCATCAATTTACAAGCTAATGACGAAATTAATTGCGAGCTAAAACTCACGCAAAGAAACTTAAAATCACTGAAGCATAATTTATGTTACAATTGATGTTCATAAAAAATACCAAAAGCTATTGAGCTAGAATTTGATGCATCATTGTCGAACAGAAAATTCAATGGTATCGACTATTAGTTCGGACTCCAGATATGAGCAAATTAATGTATTTTGTTTATTTTACCGATTTGTGAATTGTGAGTTATTATTAGTTTATGGTCTTTTGGAGAAATTTTTTTGACAATAGATATAAATCCCTGTGTGATCAACAACTTGGCCTCCAAATTTAAGCTAATTACCACTATCTTTCTTTCCTCAAGACATAAAACAAAACTAATTAATAAAAAAAATGTTCAGAGACAAGAATGCTTTTGACAGTGCTGCAGAATGAGCAGGCACTTGCTTCTAATTTTATAGTCATCTAAATTTTCGAGTCACATAAAGTAAGGCATAATAAAAGTTAGAATAGGATGGTAATATTAGCCAAAAGCAAAAGCCTGCCACTAAATTCAGTTCCCAGAAAGCACCTTGTATTCAAAGATGATGTTACCAAAACAGCTGGATAAGGAACATCTTTTTGAATATTATCATAAGGGGAATACTTCCTGATGGCAAGAAAATCTTCAACTTCAAAAGGATAGCCAAATTCCTCATAATCAGCAGGTGTGAGAGGCAAAATAGGGTGTAGCAGAGTGTTGCAGGCATCTAAAAAGGGAACCTGAAGATTGATTAGGCAACCAAGTTCTTTCAGTATAGCTGCAGAAGGAAGAAGATACAGTTCTACAAGAGAAGCAAGCATATGAAAAGAAATAATTAATTATTAGAAAGAGATGTTAAAACACGTCCTTATAGAGAGTGTTGCATTGTTCTAGCGATGATCTACATTTAGCACAAATATAAGGCTAACCCAACCGATTTTTGTATCACAAAAGTGGTAACTATAGTTCCCAACTTATGAACAGTCAAAGCTATATGGCAAATAGTTAACAACTAGAGTTGAAGCTGCCTGATTGAAAATACCATAAAACAAACATGTAGACATTTCTCCACGGGGAAAAAAATAAGGAAAAGGACAACCCAGGCAAAATAAGAGAGAATAATAATAGCGTACTCTAACCAAGATTACTACATGTCAAGTACTGGTAAATCAAGAATCAACATATTAAACTTCCATGAGATGCTTTGAAATTCTTCTATGAGCAGGATCAGCAAAAAATTGCAAAGCATTTTTAAAGAAATAAAACTGTTTGGCGTATTGTTGTAAACAGTTGTGAAATAAATGACCCAAAGCCCAATTAGCAAGATCTGCATGCATTGGAACCTGCAGCTACAACTGAGCTTTAACTAAGCTTGAGCTTGTTTATTAGAAAAATGAACAAACTCAAGCTGAGCTCAGTGTTAACCAAGCTCAAACAGGCCAGAGGATTAAGAAATTGTACATACAAATTTGGTCACAAGGTTAGCTAAAAATTATCTAATTAATGAAACTGACTTTGTGAATATATAGTTTATATTCATTATTAATTCGAACACAAACAACTTTTTCATGAGTGCTAAAATCAGAAATCACTAAGGTTTAAATTTGCCTATTTTTCTTGTCAAGTTTAGCATGTATTCAAACTTGTTCATTTACATTACTATTTGGACTAAACTTTAAATTGTGAAAAGCAAACTACACAAAAGCACTGAGTTTTCTTTAAACTGTTGTTTATCACAATCCTTCTACAGTTCCATCATCTAAACAGGATGTGAATCTTGAAATAAACGGAAAACATCCCAAGTGAACCAATTTTTTGGTGTATTACCCCTTTACCTAAGGCACTGGGAACATTTTTAGATGGGCACCACTGTGTCCCCAACGTCAGAATCTGGAATATTTATCATTATCACCAAGGAAATGTGCAATGCCTTTTAAACAACTAGTTCGCATAGGAATGCATCAGCCATTATATGTACCTTCAAAACTCCAGCCTTGAACAAATCTGGACGACTGTTAATAGCTGAAGCAACCAAAAGCCCTCCGGCACCACATCCCCAACCCGCAAGCTTGTTCTCTTGCACAATACCTTCTTGAACTAGAAAATCAGCACATGAAATATAGTCGATGATTGAATTCTGTTTTCTGCTACGTTTTCCATCATTGTGCCACTTCTTACCACCACCACCACCACCTCTGTTTGCATACTTTCAACACTAAGTTAGCTAGCAACTCACTAAACAAGATTGCAATATGATAGTGAAATACGGATTTATAAATTCTGAATATTTGGAAATTGAAAAAGTTTCTTTTATGTTTCTGACCACTAAAACACTGCCACATCTAAAACTCCCTATTCTTTTTCAGTTCAGATGACAAAAGGTACTGAAGCAAAGAACCAAGACCATCGAGATTTACAAACAAGTAATTAATAAGAAATCTTAAACTAGGTGCAGAATAAAAACCTGACATCAGCATAAGCGATCACCCAACCACGATCCAGTAAGCTTTTGAACTCGCTTTTCCAGCGTTTATCTAACAGCTCACCATAAGCACCATAACCATGAAGCAGTGCTGGACTATTCTCATGCTTGTGCTTCCGAGAGTATATGATTGTTAAGGGGACAAGGACTTCATTGTTTGAAGCAACCTCTAAATATTCACACGCATAAAACTCAGTAAGCTCATTCCACGTCCCATCTGAATCATGGGGATGATCATGGCTGCCTACTCCTTTTGGTGCTTCTTTAGTGTCTGAAACGGCTGCAGGGCCATACAAAGTGCGTGTGCGCTCATGCAATATATTACGTTGTTGCACTATCTGCCACTTTCCATTTATTAAGTTATAATCAACAGTGGCATCGGGCATCTGCAAAATCATACTCTAAAAGTTACCATTCGCTCAACAACAAACTAATTGCTGCTAAGTTTCAAGGTGTTGATGTCATCATGAACCATTAATTAAACTAGTGTCACAATTGCTACATAATTCACTCTAGACAAATAAAAGTATATCAAACCTCTTTAAAGGACCAAAATAAATGGACGACCCGAGAAAGCAAAGTGATATTATTAATTAGCCCGGGCACATGCATCAGGGAAGCGATTGTCAAAATTAATGACAATATGACAATCATTTTCATAAATTTATGGATCCATTCTAGAATTGAGTGCATTACAACAACAACAACAATAATCAATTTTATCCCACTAGGCTAGAATTGACCGCATTATAAGAAAAAAAATACTAGACATGTTGAAATGGTAATCTACATACCACAGGTGACGAAATTATAAATCGCATAATCGAGGAATGATAATCATAATTTGGTCCAGCCACAATCTGACAAACATGTTCAGGAAGTGGCAAAAAGCAAGGCTGGAGAGCTGAAAGATGCACAGGTCCCTGCCATTAAGAGTTAGGGAAACCTTTGTGAAGTGACACAATGCTTATAGATAATAAAAAGTGACAGTTATTTGCAAACAAGAAGAATGATATGGTTATGCAATAACTTAACAACATTGAGACAATGCATATGACAACAGTTTGACAGTCACCTGTAAAGTGTCAAAAGGTCATTTTTGACTTGTCAATTCAAATGGCTCAAGGAACATCAGGTTTCTAAATATGCTACAAGCAACATTAAATCAATGAATGTGAAAACTAATTGCAAGTTTTTTATCCTTTTGTACACTGTAATAGATAAGATATTCAAATAATTGTCCAATATAAAACAAATAAAATCACACACCAAGGTTTATAAGTTTGTTCCATGATGATCGACGTCATAATCAAGGTTCAAAATTTCGAGCCGTACAGAGATTTCAATCCGCGACTGAAACCATATGGTTTCGATACTGTATCGTTCTGTGTTGATACGGTTTCAATACTTTTCCTATTTTTTTATTATAAATTCGAATTCAAAATTTTAATAAATTATATTTTATATTTTTAAACAAAAATATATATTATAATTATATTAATTAATATAGTTATAAATATATAAATATATTTTTTTATTTAAAATATTAAATTATATATATATATATATATATATATATAATTTAATTAAATCTACTATCGTGCCCGCCATAGATTGCAATCGCAGTGGAGTCCAAATTGCATCCGTCGTGGATCGCAATCACGATTCCATTGCGGATCGCGATCGCTACGGAATCGTAATAGTGATTCCACCATTGATTTGCGATCACGATTTTGTCGCTGATTCGTGATCGCGATTCCATCACCATAGATTTGCGATTGTGATTCCGCCAATCATGATCGTCCTTAGCGCCACTCATGAGATTCTTGCATGCCGATGTCGATCCCATATCAGAATGGTAAAAATTATCCTTTTCGGACGACACAAGTCGACATTTAAAACCTTGGCCATAATATTTCGTTCCACCTGACTCACTGTGACTATGAAACTTTCCCACAACTTCACCACCTATGGGGATAATTGAGTTTCTAATTAGGCAAGACAAGTTCAGATGAAGCTCGTGAGGTCTGCGAGTCTATGATCAAGCTTCCTGCAAGGCTCATGGCATCTATGATGGTAGTAAAGTAGTGATACATGGTACGCTCCTCTACTATTGCCGCCCAATTTTCCTCTACTTAGAATGGTGCTCAGCAAAGCCGCCAATCTCCGTTGTTCTCCTATGCATAGTTCTCCTCATCCTGCCTAGCATTGGTGCTTGGCGCACCCACTAACATAGGCACCCAACATAATCAACATGCCTCACTGCTTAGGAATCAAAACTCCAGCTAAATATAAGGTTTCAACCTTGATCACAGCCAACTAACCCAATCCTTTTATACTTTGTATCAAACATGATATTAAAGTCAATGTATAATGATGACAACAACAACCAAACCTTATCTTATTAGGTGGAGTTGGCTATATAAATCCTCATATACTATTAGAATTTATCCCCTACTATATCATCTATATTTAAATAAATTTTATTTTGTTTTATCATTGTTAATCAAGTTTTCTTAGGTGTTCCTCTTTCCTGTTTAATTTACATATTTATAATAGTTTCACATCACCTAACTAGAACATTTATCGGTCGTCTAAATAGATGTCCGTACTTTCTTAAATATACTCTCGGAGTTTTTCTCAATAAGTGTAATCCCAACTTTCGCTCTAGTATTCTTATTTCTTATTTTATCAATTCTCGTATGTCACACAGCCACTTTAACATCCTAATATTCGACTTCATATGACATAGCTGGTTTAATTGTCATTTTGTAAAATATCCCTTTAAATTTTAAAAGTACTTTATGATCACAAAGAACACATGATAGTCTCCATTTTAACCATTCTGCTTGTATTATATATAAAATATCTCCCTCAATGTCTCCCTTCTTTTGCAAAAATAATCCGAAATATTAATACTTTCAGTTATAAACAATTCATTATCTCCTAGTTTAACAATTGTCTCACTGTATCTAATATTACTAAATTTAAATTTCATATATTCTATCTCTTCTTTGTTAAATCAAAAATCTTTCACCTTTAGCGTTTTCCTCCAAGATTCAAAATTAGCATTTACTCATTCACGTGTCTCATTTATCAAAACAAAATCATCTGCAAACAATATACACTATGATACCGCGTCTTGAATGTGTCTAGTGAGTTCATCTATGATTATTATAAAAAAAGATAGGGACTTAAAATTGATTCTTGATGTAACCTTATTTTTGTGAAAAATACTTATGTTAATCCTACTGACTTTTCCACTCTTGTCATTATATCGTCATACATACCTTTAATTATTTTAATATACACTATGCTAACACCTTTCTCAAAGTGGGTATGGATGAATAATGGCCAGTGGCTTTGATTATGATATTTTTATTCTTTACTGTATTCTTCAATGTACAATAAAGAATAAAAATATCACAATCAAAGCCACTACCCATTATTTATCCACACCCAGTTCAAGTAAGAGCTCTGTTCATAAGATAAGAACTCAACTGCAAACCTTATCCCTATTTCGTATTTAAATTATACTACAAGTTACTGCATTGCATCTATTAATAGGTAACAGCAATAATTTTTTATGACACATTTATCCATGACTAAGCGGTCTGAAAATAAGCAACAAAGAATCTAAGGTTAATTGGTCTTGGATAAATACACCCTTTTGAAAGGTCAATTAGAAAAATACAGACAAATAAATGTATTAATTCTGACAAACTACTATGTAATCATTCAGGCACAGCTAGAGGTAAAGATAAACATATTCTAATATTTTCTAAGAAACTTATAATTATATGATGAATTTGCAGAGTCATAACTTACTTTTCCATCCACAGATAGAGGTAGAGGTATAGAACACAATCTGAACGATTTGCCTTCTTTAAGAATAAGAACCATGTGAGTTTCACAAAAATCAATATCTAAAATGTTTGCACCAAAATCCTCAAGAAGAAAACTCTGTGAGTTGACAAGGAAGGAAGAATCACCAATTAGATCAGAAAAATGGGAAAAATGAAAATAGCAAAATCAAATTCCATTTCATCATGGACAACAACAAATATGATGCAACCGAAAGCATCTTAGTAAACATGACCAACCCAGTTTCTTTCAATTACCATAAGAGAAAACTCAAGGCAATCAGGAACTTCCTTTGATGACAAACTATCATGAGATAATTCACTAAACCACACGGAAGCATACAAAGACCTCTCAATTTAGTGTCACATTATTGATGGAGGGAAAAATCCATATGCAGTTTGGAGGAGCTACCTAACCCAAAGCCATTATGGATTGGACCCTCACTCCAGAAAAATGCTTTGTCATGTTGGCAAATAAATACAATTTAATTGATTGAAAATGTACAACAAAGAATAATCAGCCATTTCAATTTTGAGAATCTATTAACCGAATTGAGTCTAGTTTGTGTTCGCATAACTAATCTTTGAAAAGGTATCTCTTCTATTCAAGCTAAAATATACTATAAAGAAATGGACAATTCCATGGAAACTCAAGAAGTATGAGAAGTGCATGAACCAGATATGGCTTTTCTTTGATGATTAATATTAGCTTAGTAGGAAACCTGAGAAGAACATATCAATAAAGTGTGTATGTTCAATTATATTGTATTCTGTAAGAAACATCATTCTAAGTTGGAAGAGACAATTTGTAAGCTACGAGTTACTTCTCAGTAACAGAACATTATTGTGATGCCTCTCACAGGTCATAATCATGAACGAAGACTGTAATATATAAAACAAACATGTCAAACCTCACTACTTTGCTTCCTGATACCTATACTAATATGGAATTGTTCACTTTTCAGCCCACAGTAACAAATAGGTAAGGACCTTATGAAACTTATAGCTAGACAGAAACAAACAAAGCTAGAGTCACAGAGAATATTGAATCCTTGGCTATAACTTTTGGATTGTTTAAAACCAGACCCTATGTGTTCAAAATGTTTAGGGTGCCTGATTGAGATTACAAAGAAATGTATGTAATCCGCTTAGTGTACAAGCTATCTAGGTTTAATTGAACAAATGTAAAATGCATACCTCCCAGTTTCTGGAATCATAATCCTTAGCAACACGGCGAAGTAGATAATGATAGTCTGCTGCTTCACCTCCTCTAGCAGCATCTGTAAATAAATATAACCAACCTTGGTGGTGTTCCACAACACAATAAACATAAGGTTCACATTCCCACACTAATGTCATGCCTGAAAATGGATCAGCGGCATTTATCAAGTACACCTACCATGAGAAAACACAAGGCTAGTTTTCATCATACAATTATAAGACATTTAATAAAACACTAAGTATTTAATACCTTTGATGAATTGTTCGAAAAAATGTTTACGGTTGTAAACCGAAAGTCTTTGGTATTTCTAATCTCCACAACAGCATTACCCTCGGATTCTTCGAAAATAAGAATATCATCTTTGTTAGATCCAAGAATGCTACAAAAAATCCTTAAGAAAAAGAAACAGCAAATCAGATTACAATATAAAGAGAAACAACCAAGACAATTATTTTACTGACCGGTATGGTCGTTTATCATCATCAGTGACTGTGTAGAGTAATGCTTTCCCATTCATAGCCCATGAAAGATGAGCAACTCGATCTGCTTGAGGTTTGTCACATAGCATGCCAGTAGTTAAATCCCTCACACATAAAGTGAAGGAATCTTTGTCTTTATCGTACATAGTATAAGCAATGAAATGATGGTCTGGAGATACTTCAGATCGCTCTTCATATGAGCATCCTGGTATCAAATCATGTAGTGCATTTAATGGCAAGAAAAATTGCATTACTTCACCCACGGGAACATAGATGGCAACACATCTACCAAAACAACATTAGTGCTGATAAAAATAAAAAACAACTCCAAATTATCTAAAACCAAAACATACATGAACAGTACAAGAACAGACGATGAAGCTAAATCAAGGGACACATAATCCAAAAGATGCATTCACGAATAGAGTTCCAACTAGCTGTGCCTAGGCCAAACAAGGCCCATACCCATCTTAATTCTGGCTCAGGCCAGGCTAGCACGAGAAAAAAGGGCACCGCTCAACATAAGCCTTGGACAGTATTCCTTGGGCATGAGAGTAGGTTCATGGCGGGATTTAATTTAAAAATAATAAAAAAAATCTAAACATTACTGAAAATTAGAAGAAAATCTAAACAACTAAAATTAGTATTTATATTAAATATTATTTTAATATTTATAATAATTAGCATAAATTTATAACTAAAAATCAAGCTACACTCAACCCGTGAGTAGGGTTATAAAAGAGCAAAGGCGAGTCAAATTTGATATTGTTCAAGCTTGTTTGATAAGGTAACCGAGTCAAGCCAAGCTTATAATGAACCTTGTCATGAAATGGTTGTTCCAGCTTCACTGTGCTTGGTTATTGAGCTCTTAATTTGAGATCGTTCGATTGTTTGAAATGTTTGTATTTTTAAACTTGTTTGGTCGGTTAGTAAGCTTGATAAAATATGTTTATTTGTTCATTTTAAGAGCTGCTTTGTCTTTGATAAGAGCTTCGTTGATGATCATAATTCACAAATTTTGTTCATGGGCATTGTTCATAGACATTGACAAACAACTCATAATCTTTGTTTTTGACCATTAACTAACTTAACATATATATATTCAAGCTTATTCATTTAATTTAATGAGTTGTTCAAACTTGTTCATTTAATTGACCTTGAGTATATCGAACGAACATAAATAATCTCATCGCAACAACCAACAACAACAACAATCAAGCCTTATCCCACTAGATGAAGTCGGCTATATAGGCTCAGGCCATGTTGGACAATGTTGCGGCCAGCTGGCCAGCACATCCAAATGCCACAAGACAAAGGTAAACAACGAGCAATATAAAATATATAAGGACCACAAAGGTGAGTTATTTCTCCATTCTTTGCTTATATCTGAGAAAATAGAAAATTAAATGTTCTTTAATTTGTATTGATGTAATGATGAAATTCTAATAGCAGTACCATTTTATAAGGAAATAAGAGGTCATGGAGGAAGCGAAAACGTTCAGAATAAGTGAATTTTTAGTAAACGAATACATCAAAAGTAAATGATTTTTTTCTTTTTTTAAAAAACATGGGACAAAAACAGTTTGACTGCGACTCGTTTTTTCTCTTCTTCTTCTATGATACTAGAGCCTAAGATTTGAGATTTAAATAAGATCCAAATCAAACTGTGCTGGCATTTTAGTTCGTGTATTTTCCTTTGAGCTCAAGTCTCTTTGTTTCTCTCCAAGTATCGAACGGTATGAAATATCTTTTCCGCTATCAAAGAAAAATTATATGATAATAACAATTACCACCAAACCGCTCAGCTTCTTGGTTGTAATCCACCAGCTTCTGCTCGATCCTTCTACCAGACTGGAAATCGAAGCCCACCGACGGCTCGCTGTAAGAAATAAACTCCTGGTGAAGGGCCGCGGACCTCCTACAGAGCACATGGAACTGCTTCCCCTCCTCCACCCGGCGGTAGTAAAGCCACGGGCCCAGCCTCACAGGTGGCGTGCACAAATCAGCCGCCATCCTCGGGGCCATCTCGATCATGAGCTTCCGCTGGAGCCGGTCAGCACCAGAGGCTATCATGACAGCCTCGGTGTACTTCTCCTCCTGCTCCATGTACACATCCATGTGGCGCCTGGCGACGGGGTCTTCGAAGTTGGACATCCAGCTGTAGGAGTCGTGCCAGGTAACGCCGAGGAAGGTGAAGGGGGTGGGCTTCTTCGGCGGATTCGGCGGGCTCGGGGGCGGCAGAGGGGGCGTAGGACCCTTCTTTCTCGGGGTCCCCGCTCTTCGATGGGAGGAACGAGCCCCAGCAGCAAGAAGGCAGCGCCCGCCGGAGAAAGGGTACGTTCGGAGGCGAAGCATCGGGATGTATGGAGTGAACGAGCGAGAGAGAGAGGTTTATAGAGGGTTTTCAAACCCATGACCAGGACGTTACGTGGGCTGGGCTTAATTTCTTGCCCACTGTAAGGGATCCACTGTAGCCGCCTTAAAAAAAATATGAAATCATTACATTAATAATTCCTCACCGCTTCCCTTCCGGGATAAATTAAGATCTCAATTGATAAAAAGTAAAAAAGAATCGTCGATCATTAATTTTTTAAAAAAATTGATTCTTATCTATTACAAATAAATTTCTATATATTTATCAACTAATTAGCTCTAATAGCTACTACACCCTCCAAAAAAAATATAGAATCGGCATATTAGTAGTATCTCTAGTTGTCTTTATCAATGGAAGAGATAAATCAAGATTTCAATTGGTCGATGGTCAAAAATGATAAATTTCTTGAGGAATTGACCTCGACCTACTATGAATAAACTCTTTTGTATTTACCAACTAGATAAAATATGAAATCAAGCATCGTTGTTGCAAATCAGAATCTCTCCGAATCGAACGATATATGGAGTGGAGTGGAGAGTTGTCCAAAGAGACAATAACATGAAAGCTCCTTTATTTATCCAATAAAAAAAAATATATCGATGTTGCATGCAGTATGATATTTAGATTATAATCTCTACAAGCAAAATTGAATAGTACAGTATAAATATATAAAAGATGAACATAGATCAATCCTTGTCGAATACGAAGTGCCTACTCTTCACATGTCGATATGTCCATAGATCATCTATGATTTATCTCTTTTCATACAATTATGAGATCAATTTTGAAATCCTCGTGGAAGGACTTTGTGATTAGCACAGTAACAGAATTACATCAATAAGTAAAAATCAATTTTCAGAGATTATAAACCTTCCAAGGTATCTATCCTCTTGTTACGTTAATTCTGAATTGAATAATATATTCTTCATATGTAAAATCAATTTTAAGAGGTGTTCAAGGTGAATGACATCAACGTTTTGTTTTTTTTTTTTTTTTTTTTTTTTTTTCAGAGGATGATATCAGAGTGTGGCATCATATATATTTTTGTTGCACAGTTAGTAGGCGTATTACATGCATGCATTAACAAATGGTACGAGTAGGTAGCTAGGAAAACTAAGTACAGCTGATATGTTTTTGTTTCTTCATAATTGAACAAGAATGCCAACCTTTTGCAAGTTACGGCTACAGCAAAGAATCATCAGATTCCATCAACATCAACCACAACAGGTATAGTAGATTTCACTCGTGCATCCATATGCCCCTCTAATAGAGTTTAACCTATTTGATGTAAAAAAGAATGAAAATAAAAAAGGAAAGAAAGAAAGAAAGAAAGAAATGTCTCTAGAATGAAAACAACGACCAATCTGAGCTGATTTGACATCTACGCAAAACCAAAATATGGTATATACCAATCTCAGTTGTATATACATCACTGTCACCTGTCACCTTTTGTTTATACAAACTTAATGTTCTACAATATAATTGGAAAGATTTGAGTATCTTCAATCATTTCTCCACAAGGATTGCACTTGTGCCTTGTTGCAGTATAAATGATCTACGAAGCCATTGAAATAACTAATACCAGAAAATTTAAGGAATCACAGATTTCACGGTTATAGATCTCAAGAGAGCCTCAAGGCCATCTCCTGAAGAAGAGATTTTTTCTGTTTCGCTGTGATAATTCCATTAATTTCAGCAGTTTCAAGAACGTCAGCGATGGTGGCTACAGCATGGCCGAGAGGCTCCTCCGATACTCTCTTCAACATGAAGACCTGCAGAACCGAATGCGGCGAACTTAAATTCTTTAAGATCATGCAAAACAATGTACTTATGTTCTTTAAGATTATGCAAAAGGGAAGACCGAAATAAATATAGTAAGGGTTAGAACCTGGCCATGATGAGTTACTTCCAGGACGCAGGGTTGCTGATACCATGGTTCCCCATCCACTTGAACAGGCATTGAAGCAAAAATTTGGATCTTGATAACATTCCCTTGTGCAAGCCTTCTAGCTCGAGAAAGGCCTACCTGTTGGGGGAAAGAATTCATCATTAAGCATCCAAACAAAAAATAGATACTTTAACATAAGTCAAAGTAAAGGTCAAACTTTGAGAAAATTTTTATCCAGCTCCCAATTTCGAAGATTAGCCTACTAACCTGAAGCCTTCCTAAGTGCCATGTTCCTGTGAAACAAACAATTTCCAACAACTTATCGTGCATTGATTGTGGTCTAAAGTTATCATAATTCCCATCTTCATTTTTCCATAAATCAACCCCTCCCATGTAGCTGCCAATATTAGCCACGAGGATACCTTCTGAATCCTGTGATCCAAAGAAACTAGTCAGAGGGTCAAGCGAAGCATACCTTGATTATTGTATTTACCAGCATTACTACCGTCATATGAAACCAAATTCTTCTTTTTTCCTTAGTGTGTCAGAGGAAAAAAAAAACAGATACAGCATAAATGGCATGTTTCCAGCATTTTGTCAACACATTGACTCAATAACAACCAAGCCTTTTTTCCCACTAGATGGAGAACACATTGACTTTTGACAAAACTAGAAAATATCATAGATTGATACAACGCCAAGCACCAGGGACTTCCACTAATCCCAAAAAAAAATGAGGAAGAGTGGGAACAAACCGAATAGTAGTCATACATCCAGCACATGAAGATTAAGCCATGGGCTCAAAATCCACATTGTTATAATTCTACTCCAAAATGGTTAATAATTTTAGGGATGTACCTGAGGAATTTCAATCGCCACCCCATCTACCTCTAATCTGATTTGCCGGGGAAAGTCAGCAAATGTCCTATCCATCAGGTTCTTTGCTCCTTCTCTTGCGTACAACATTTTGTTCATAAACTGCAAATTCCATACAGACATCAGCTATATCTGACAAGTACAATCAAAAGAATCACATAGAACTAACACTAGAATAAAGGCAGGCAAAATGCTGAATGACCAACACGTAAATATCAGACAAAATGATACAATGAAGAACAAGTTATGCTTTTTCTATCGTGATCAGAGCTCACTTGGGATCTAATCAAGATTCAGAAAATAAGTTGATCCATGTTTGTACCCAGAAACAAGAATTTCTCTGTCAATATTTAATTGGTTTATCTTCCAATAAAAAAAGCAAAAAAGCTTAAGCTATCAAAAAAGAAAAAAAAAAAGGTGAGTTACCTGGTTGTAGAACTTTTCAGGGTTTTCCTCCCGCAGATTATGGATGTCTAAAGCAACCTTAGCATCACATCCAATGCCTGGGAACATACGAGGCATGAGTAGAAACCCCATCACATATTCATAGTGTTAAGAAATATTTCACTTTACTGACCGAGATAGTTATTCATAAACTTTGGAGATTGAGAATGACCATTTCGTCCAGGTTCAGTTGTTATTTTCCATCTATCAAGAAGGGTGACAGCAGAATGTTCTATATCTTGCAAAACTTTAAATAACCCTCCATTCTTCTCAATGGTGCCAAGACCAGCACCCCATGATAAGACTCTTGCAAGATCATTACCAGTACCAGCTGGAAGGATTGAAATAGGCGGAGGTGATTCAAATTTAAGTTTGTCAATTGCACTGAGAACCCAACCAATTGTGCCATCTCCGCCACAAATGAGAATCCTGAAATTTGGTACCTTGTTGAACAAATAGAGTGCTTCCTCTGGTCCATGTTCCTGGCTTAATTCAAAGATCTAGAAACAAAGTTTGAAATTGGTTTTGCATGAAATATTTTTTACAGCAATACTGTAGCTAAGCTTGATTTTGATTAAATGTAAATTTATGTAATTGACATGAGCAATGTTTTATTGATTGAATGCATACATATAAAACTTATCCAAACTCTATCCAAAGCTATAAATCCCAACCATTTAGAGCAGCTATAAAACTTATCCAGAACTCTATCTAAAGCTAAATGCATGTATATGTTGTTGTATGGATAAGGAGAGGACAATTGATTTATTTAATACACTTGCACCTATATAAGATGGCTAACCAGTAAGAAGCTAAAAGTCTCAACAAAGAATATTAAAAAGAAGTAACTACTGATTTACAAGAAGATCCTATGCTAAAAAAAATACTATTTTTCCTTTTTCAAGAAAATTAAATATACAGGCTAAATTAAATATGCAGGCTACATATTAAGATTTAAAAAACAAGCTATCAGTATCGTTACCAACAAAGCCAAAAAGAGAGAGAGATCCAACTATAGATCAATAGATGGAATGCAATATTTCAAAGTTTAAAAATCTATACAGCTATTAGCATTCAAAATGGAAATTTAGAGTAAATTAGGTCAACCTGCATAGGATTTAGAAGAATATTTAAACGCCGCATTAGTGTATCACCATGCTGAGCACCACTTCTCTTGTTGATGAAGACAACCAATGGCCTTGCATCCGAAGGCAGCTCCAGAAGTTCATATTTCTGATTATTACCTCTGTGAAAGTCACCAATATGGGATGATGACCTGTAAATTTCAGAATTCGGGTCTGTGCATGAATTGATATTCTGACTTTGGTGGTTAGTATTCATTGTACCTTCAGAGTTTAAACAATCCCCATCGCTTGACTTGCACGAATCTATGTTTACATCACCTGAATTAATGGATAATTCCTTGTATTTCTTATGTTTCTTAGTACGGGTCCTAAGATGTTCACATACTGTAGATGCTAACTCATTTGCGCCATGAGTCAGAGAGCTTAAAAGCCCACCAGTTCCAGATTTGCTCAAGTCTTTTACATAAAGGGGTGAAAGTATAAGCCTCCTCAGAGGACCCAAGTCACAGGTGTCACCATTCTCATGGGCAAAGCTCGCGTGGCAATTGATATGCACTAGCCTTTGACACCACAAACAGTACCAAAAGGGTGAGCCACCTAAAAAATACCCACTGCAAGGTTCTTCACAATAACTGCAGAAAGAAGTTTCTTCAGGTTGATCCACTATTTCAGCCCATTGTACAGCCCATTGGTGGTTTACATGCTTAAAACCAAACATAGACACACATTTACAGTCTTCACAAGCATTCGACAAGCAAGATAAGTGTGCAGCAGCACCACAGATATCACAGCGATAGATGCTCTCATCCAGTGATTGAGATGGTGATACAGAATATAAGCATACAATGCACTTAAGTCCTCTTGACCGAGAACAAGGTTCTACTTTCCATACATGTGCAGATCCAGGAGCTCTATTTTTAGATTTTCTATTCTTCTTTGATCTTGATCTGATAGCCTTCATCAAGCTCAAACTAATATTTGCCTTCAATTGATTCATAAGAAACAATGTCATCAGGATTCCAACAACAATAACTGTAAGATAGGATAAAATGAAAAGCCAATGTCCTGCTTCATCAAATAAAGGGCCATTCAATACAGCACTTCCCATAATGGATTTGTCTCTATTGTCATCCATTTCTCAGTACCTAGGATCACATTCAAAATGATGAGAAAGACTAGAGAATATATTTGCTGAGGCAAAGTAACAAAGAAACCATAAAGTTTTTTTGTTTGGAGAGAGAGACAGCTTTAACAGATTTCCTTTTGACTAATTTCCTTGACACGCCAATTTGAGGATAATGGTGATTTTCTATCACTGACTTATATTATCTTGTTTATGCTTGGTATCCTTTAAACTTGAGACTTCTTTAATAAACCATATGGAATTTGGTAAATTATACAAAGAGGAGGTGTAGCCTAGGGTATTGCAGAGAAAAGAGAAAGCCACTAAAATTTTATTGATTTTTGTCGTGTATGGGCAGATATGTGTCGAACATGGATGAAAACTTTCCTATCATTTGCCTAATATGTCCATTTAAATGTTGTTAAAGTTTTTACACTCATGGACAAAAAGTAATTCTTGATTGAACATCACAAAAAATACTTCATGGTTGCTGTTTCTTTTGTGTTTTTTATGTCCTTCTACTAGTGGCACTTGGTGTAGATATTGGGCTGATTGATGATGACAAGCAACAGCATCATCTTCGAAAAAGGGGAAGCATGTGCAAGCAAATATACTCATCCATCAACTGTAGTATCCATAGTGAAATTGATCATAAATCATAGGTACGCAAAAAAAATGCTTGTACTTCAAAAAGAAAATTCATCAAGCAAGGAGGTATAGCAGCTTATTATTAACATAAAGACCATTAACCTTTATCAGTGATTGATTGATAGATAAAAAAAAGGTAGAATTCGTCACCTTTTTGTTCTCCTCTACAGGAGGATAAAAAGGTTGAAGCATAGGTGCCAAAGAACTCTATCCAAAGCACCTAGTGTTGTATCATCTAATCAATTGGGAATAAACAAAAAAAAAATCACTATTTTAGGCGTGGTGGATGGGCAATTCAATCACCTCATCATTTTGCCCTGACAATTTGGGAAAACTTGACTACACATATTGATAAAAACAAAAATAATCAGCTCACTTACCTAAAAGGTTTTATACAAGTGTTAAAGGAGAAACAAAGAAAGAAGGGACATCTAGTGTGGGCAAAACTCTCACTTATCAACAAGTGAATCCTCTAGAAAACTTTGTTTTTTTTTTGGCTTATGCTGTACAAATGAGCCCATTCCACCAACTCCGCAAAATTTTCTGTTAACTGCCTAACTATCTTACTATCAACTCTACCATTTTCCACCTTCCATGTCCACTCCTCCGAAGCTTGTTTTCCTTTCGATAGTTCAGAAAACACTAATACACACTACATAAGAAACTTGAAACGAAATTTCCTCTCGAGCATTTGCATCCGTGTACCACGACCATCAAGAGTTCAAGATTGAAATCTTTTCATTATTATATCCAAACAGCAAAACAATTAAAAAACAAACAAAAAAAGGCAAAAGAAAAGCGGAAACCACGTTGCCTAAATTGACATGCTCTAGTAAAAGAACATGGAGAGAGACGGAGGAGAAGAAAATGATCTCAGTTGGGCATCTCCGTAGAAATTTGACACAGAAAAATAACCTAAACGTCTTCAAAAAATGGAAAATAGAACACCTTCGACTGAAGCGATCACGTTCTACTGAAAGAAAATTGAGAGAATGATAGAATAGATCTTACGAAGGAAATAGTAAAGCAAGTACCAGAGAAAGCGTTGCGAATTGGAGCATCTCCTCGCCTTTCCAGGCTTCCACCGCACTCCACCTTTGCTTTGATTTCTTCGAGCCCGCTGCATCGCGCTTTCTCAAATCTCAATGGTCGATTCGGCGGAAGGTTCTACACCAAGGCCAGTTCGCGGCAGGGCCCTACGAAACGACGTGTCAATTTTATACTAAATTTACAAATGGGACCCAGAAGTCGAACCGGTTCTGGGTCCTGTTATCTGTGCCGCTCCCTAATTTTAGGCATTCGATTTTAACCCGATATGAAAATATTAAATTTGGTGCAAATTTTTTTATAAAAAAAATAAAACAAAGTAACATTTTAAAATAAACAAATAATGTCAACATATCTTTTAAAAATGAATAAATAAGAAAATATTTTCATACTTATCTGTCAGGGGATCAAATTTGGATATAATACTGATCTTGACCTTCGAAGCCAAATATCACACAAAGGGGGAATACGATCCCAAGCTCAAGTCCCTGTAGGGCTCTGTATCGGTCCATTCTGGTGTCTACATATCTACATATATAGTGCGATTGTGGATTAAAGGGGAATCAAGACAGTAAGACAAAGCACAGAGAAAGTGAATGGAATTATATTTCATCTATTCTACATGCAAGTGTGCCATTGAAAGCTTTGTTCACACAAAAAATTAGAAGCATAGTAAAGCTTCTAATTCTATTACATGAGAGCAGAAATGAAATACTTAAATGTGGATTGCCACAAAGTTACTTCGTTTAAGGGGCATAGCTCAAGAAATATCAAAACGAAAGGCAAGTGAGACAAATCAGCTGAAACATGACAGGAACCCCTGAGATCAGAAAAGAGAAGTTGGAGGAAAAAAAAAATCACATACTATCGCAGTGCCCGTGAAAGTCCAGTTTAAGGATTCAAGCTCATTGATGTTCTGTCTTCAGAGAAAACAACACTTTTGCTCAACACTTCTAACTTTTACTACGCTATTCGCTGAACAAATATACATTTTTTCCGCTACAATTCTATTATTCGCTTGCAAGAGAAACTAAAAGCAAGGACCTTGTAACAGCTAGCCACTCCAGATATCGAAGAATGAATGGAACAAACTGAACCTGTCGAACAAAAAATGCATACAACTGGAAAACCACATCGGGCCAGATAAAAACCAAGGAAAGTGCCATTTTTGAAGAATCGACGAAGGAGAGAAAGAAGGAGCCGAACTCGCCGGATCTCTCAAGATGAGCGGCGTACGCCTTGACGAACGCGCGAGGCGATACATCCTTCACCGTCTTCGAGGCCGCCGACGGCGTATTCTACACTGCTGGAACATCACATCAACCGATCGTTTTCGATGTGTCTAAACCGATTCATGATTCCTTGCTGTTGGGCCGAACAGAATTGGGCTCCAAATAGGCTCAAACTGAGTTTTGACTGACTAGTTGGAGCCGATCCGAATCCGATTAAAGCCCAGCAGAAGGTAGCTTCGAATAGGCCCAAACTGGCCTCATTGGATGCGGACTTAACTGGAGCAGACCCAAATCCGATTATTATACTCTTCCTCGCTGTTAAAACTGCTACGCAGCAGCTGATACTGCATCCGTCGCCCGACCTTTTCCTCTCCCTTTCCGATCCTCGATTCTTGCTTAGGCATGGTGATCCGCAAGCTCTTCGCACTCTCTCGCCGCCGATTCGTCCCTTCCGGACGCCGATCAGCCTTCACCGCTGCTTCCGATGCTTTGTCAATCACAGGCGCCGCCCCCTCACCGGCCAAACCCCCCGTCATGCCCTACGATCGCCTCGCTCAAGCGGCCCGATCCAAGATCAAGAAGCTCGACGACCCCGACCCCCGATTCCTCCGCTATGCCTCCCCCTATCCCGCCCTCGCGGACCACACTGCCATCCTCGCCGCACCCGAGACCCGCGTTACCACCCTTCCCAACGGCCTCCGCGTGGCCACCGAGTCCACCCTCGCCTCACGCACCGCCACCGTCGGCGTGTGGATCGATGCGGGGAGCCGATTCGAGACGGACGAGACGAACGGGACCGCGCACTTCTTGGAGCACATGATCTTCAAGGGCACCGAGTCGCGGACGGTGCGACAGCTCGAGGAGGAGATCGAGAACATGGGCGGACATCTGAATGCTTACACGTCGAGGGAGCAAACAACCTACTATGCTAAGGTTTTAGATAAGGATGTGCCCAAGGCGTTAGAAATTCTTGCGGACATACTTCAGAATTCGTCTTTTGATGAGAAGCGCATTGAGAGGGAGCGAGATGTCATTCTTAGAGAGATGGAGGAGGTAACAGTTCAACATTTTTGCGTTTTTTATCATAAGAATTTTTACCTGATTGGAAGATATTTTCGTGCCGAGCTCATTAATAATCCATAAGTCCCCCTTTGAATCGGCTTAGCTTGACCATTTCATTGACCCTAAATTCTGTTATTGTGTTACTTTTTTTTTACGCTGGGGATAATACGATTGTTAAGCCTGCTTTTAAAAATGCACGAGGATAAGGGGAGATAGTTCAGATGGTGTTAATCTAATTGATTAAAGCCTGACAAGCAGTTAATTAAGAGCTAAATGAGTCATCATCCTTCAAACTCATCTTATTGGAGCTCCCATATCATGGTTTTTAAGCTGGTGGGTTCTGTAAGAAATTGAAACGTATCATTTTTTTAGTTGCGTTTCCTGTGTACACCATATAATTTCTATCTCTAAAATGCTCGTCTGGTGACCATGATTTTTTATGCATGATATTGCATCATTTCACTCTGCTGTTTTTGACTGAAGTGCATTTAGCATTGAGTTCATGTTTTCAGTCAAAAACCTAGTTCGAGAAATTAAGGTGCATTCACAAGTTTTTTATTATGTTAATATTCCTGGTTTGGTCCTTTACATTTATGGCCTTTCTCTTAAATACAGGTGGAGAGCCAAACTCAAGAAGTTATTTTTGATCATTTACATGCTACTGCTTTCCAGTACACTGCACTTGGCAGGACTATACTTGGGCCTGCTCAAAACATTAAGACGATAACTAAAGAGCATCTTAAGAATTATATATCAACTCATTATACAGCTCCTAGAATGGTTTGTGTTTTTTTGTTTTGTCAAACTAAGATACCACTTTTTTGTGCAGGGATAGAATTATCTTTTCTTTGATACTCTTTTTAATGCTTTAGGTTATCTCAGCAGCTGGTGCTGTTAAACATGATGATCTTGTTGAGCTAGTGAAAAATTTGTTTCCAAAGCTGTCAAGTGATCCGACTACAGCATCTCAGTTGACTGCAAGGGAACCAGCTGTATTTACTGGTTCTGAGGTGCGATTGAGTTTTAATTGTTTATGAAGCTAACCTCACTTATAAAATGAGAGGAAATAATCAGAGAATGCATTAGTCAGTGTAATGAAAAATGATTTTCTTAATTTGAATAACACTAGTGATATTGCCTGGCGTAAAGCTCTATGGAGAGCTAAGATTTGTGTGGACGACTCTAAATAGTTGGGACAAACATGGCTTTGATGAAGTTAATCAATCTTAGATGTGTCATCTTTGTTAAGATGATGATGGCGATGATGATCGAGAAGTTGATCTCTCTATTAGACAGTTATCTTTGCAGAGAATTCTTCTTTGACTGCTACAGTGTGTGGTTTCCAGGTTAGGATAATAGATGATGATATTCCACTTGCACAATTTGCGGTTGCATTTAGTGGAGCATCTTGGGAAGATCCAGATTCTATCGCTTTAATGGTTATGCAGTCTATGCTGGGCTCTTGGGACAAGAATTCAGGCGGTGGGAAGCATATGGGGTAGGTGGTAATTGTTTTATGTTTATAGTTAGATACTACTACTTGTTAACTTCCCTAGCTTTGTGCTCTTTTATGACCATCTACCTCTATTTTAAGCAGCTCAGGGCTAATCCAAAGAGTTGCTATCAATGAGATTGCAGAAAGTGTGATGGCCTTCAACACAAACTACAAGGATACTGGCCTCTTTGGTGTTTATGCAGTTGCCAAGGTTAGCCATCTGTTCCTTGTAGCTTATGAGATCTTAAGCTTGTATCATAAAGATGTGATTTATTGTCATACATGAGTTTTTTTATGTGATTTGAATCTGATATATTGAACTTTGTTGCAAATTAGTGATGATTAGGAGGAATTTTTTTGCAGTGGATCCTATGAACATTTGCTATTGATCTGGTTTCTCTTAGATCTGTAAGAGATTTGTTCTTGTTATGGGTTTGTATCCATAAGGAGCTGCTATAAAGTATAAACAGATGTTTTGCCTTGAAAGTAATTACATTACTAGCAATTATAGATCTTAAATCAGCTTAGCTGTTGATGGTGGTTTTTGACTGCATGGTAGATTGATGATCATATATCTCAGAGTTGACACATATATCCTAGGGGCTGTGTGCACCACACTCCAATATGACCTAATGATGAAATTCATATCATTTTTTTTTTTCAAATGTCATTATATTGACCAATAATATGTTTTCTACAATATTCACAAATAGATATATCTATAAAAATTAAATATTACCTATCTAGAATCTCATCCAGTCGCATCATTGCTTTTGCAAAAATGGTCGAACCTAAATCTCCTTGTACTAATCTCTGTCACAAAATGCTAAAATTGCAACAATGAGTTGACAAAATTGCTATGTAGAATTGCAGTATGTGGTCAAGCATGAGATATGAAAGATCAGAAAGGTCGACAAAAAATGTTAACAACAATTAAAGATGAAATAGAAGTTCATGGTTTGCTAACATCACTGCACATAAGGATGCAATTTCAGCATAGGAGTTAAATAAAACATAAGACATTATAGAAACTGAAGTGGCTTGGCCCAAGCGGTCCAGATTTCTTATCTGAACAGGTAAACTATTGTGACTAGCTTACTATGAAGCATAACAACAACAACAATGAAGCTTTTTCCCACTAGATGAGGTCGGCTATCTTATGATGAAGCATGACTTAACAAATTGAATCTGCATAGGGAAGGAAGGGTGTCTTATTATTATTATTATTCATTTAGCTCAATTGTCTTCAGTGTCAAGTGATAGCTGTAGCAACTAAATCTAGTTTGTAGATTCATTCCGGAATTTCTCCATATTCATGTAATGAATAACAAGAGTGATGTATCACACTGCTAAATAGATTCTTGTGTTTGATTTTACAAAGCTGAAGAGGGATCAATCTTGCCATGGCAGATCTGTGCTATTTTACATTTTTGCTATCAGATTTAGTCTAGTATTAGATCAAAAGAGAATTAGTCATCTTCATTGTACAGCAGATGTATGTGCATGGAACTGTTTGAAACACCCATGCATATTAAAGTTCTTATGCAAACTTTTATGGTTAGTTTAAACCCTTTCTCAGTTTGTTTCATGTCTTTCCAATTTTGTGAAATCTATTTAAGTTGGGTTCAATCATCTGAAATAATATTTATATAAATTTTGGTTATATGACGATAATGGAGCATGAACCCTGTCTTATTCTAGTAGCAAACCTGCATTCAATTCCTGCCTGTTTCTCATACATGAAAACTAACATTTTTCATATTTCATTTTCAGCCAGATTGCTTAGATGATTTGGCCTTTGCAATTATGCATGAGATAAGCAAGTTGTCATACAGAGTTTCAGAAGATGATGTTACTCGGGCTCGAAATCAAGTAATTAAGTGATCCATATATAGTTTGTTTGATTCTATGTGAAACTGCATAGTTATTTCCTAAATATTGAAGATAATATCTTGATAAACCCAATCTGGATACTCTTGATGATGAAAGGTAGTTGTTATTTATTTTTCCAATGAGCATCGCTTTTTTTCATGATGCTACTTGTAGCATCTTATTAGTTTAGTTCTTTAGTTAACATTATTAATAATAGAACCATTTTGTTGTGAAGCTACACAAACATATTGAATGTGTGATTTTGTGGTACTAATAGCTAAGTTAACTAAAATAGTGTTGGTATATCCTAGGTTACCATAGAATTTCTTTAGAGAAGACATGGAAGTTTATTGGTTAGAATTTGGGAGATTGTTGCTAGCTATCTATGCAGTAAATTCACTTGAGTTTCTTTTATTATTTTGCAACTCGTATACCTGATGCAAATGCAAGTGTATTGAGAGGAAAATACAAAACCTTTAAAGTGTTGAAAATGCAATGAATTAGATGTAGGAAATGTGACCGCAGTCCACTTTGGTTATTTTTATTCTAATTTTTTCAAGTTATCGTAGAAGATGTGCACATCATAAAATTATTTCAGACAGAAAAAACTTGTACTGTTGGTATGTAATTTACATTAGCACTGTTGTTTTTTTTTTAAATCTATTTACCTACACTTGGTTGTAGTTGAGATCAAGTTAGTACTTATGGTACATAGAAGAGAGGAGATGCATAGAAGGTAAATATGCATGTTATAATTAACACCATGTAATCATGCAGAAGTGTACTTCATTGCATAGAACAATATTTCTTCTTGCAGTGGTATAATTGAGAATATGCTTTCATGATCTTTTGTTTGATCAATTATCGAAATGTTTGCATATATGATTGGCAAAATTAACTTCGATTTGTTAAGACAATTTTAAGGTTTTTAAGTTGATCACATGGATGCAAGAGTTTTAGATACTTTAGGTTTATTATTTAACATGGAAATATTGATAAAAATATCATTATTAGGATATTGACCAAGGTGATTAAAAATAGGCAAGATGAGAATTTTGTGTGATCATCATGTGCCTTGTAGTAGGCTAAAAGGAAAATTTTGTTAGACTTGGTTGTGAATGGTCATACTTCACGGGTCAGATTGTTGGGTAGAATAATATAGCTCATACAAAGGTTAGCGATTTAGCGTAGCATATATTTGAGTGGTAAGATGGATATACGGGGTCCAAAAAGAAGATAAAAAAAAATTATTCTGCATGTTTAGTGATATAAATAAATTCTATATGTAGACAATTTAAACAAAATAAGAGTTGAATGGGCAAGAGGTAAAGGGTAATCAAAGTAAACTTTACTCTAGCCTAGTTAAAAGTGTGTTAAAAGGTCATTGATATGGTGTCAAGAATAGAACTGTATAGCCAACCGGATACTCAGGGTTAGTTTGTTTGGCAGTTCAAATAGATATGACAGGCTGCTGGGACTAGGAGAAAGGTAGGATATGAAACAATCAATTTTGTGTTTTTTTCTGCATTGGTTATTTTTGCAATTTGTGGCTGGATCTCCTGAATTTGGTTCATCTGAATGTGCAATCTACAATGCTGAAATGGTTGAAAGAAATCTGCTGTTTAACTATGGTTCCAAATAATATAATTTTTTAAGTTTTGAATTTGTCTAACAATTATAGTCTGAATAGCGGGCAGGCCAAGTTTATTACTTCTGTTGTAGTTGTATTCTTCAATTATAATATGCTAATAATTAATGATTTTACAGCTTAAATCTTCCCTTCAACTTCACATTGATGGAACCAGTCCTATTGCTGAGGATATTGGCCGTCAGGTAATTACTTTTGGCGCCATATGATGATTGTTTGGTAGCATGGAGTATAATACTCAATACAGGAAGATTATGTTGTGGCCAGTCGTAGCCCCGTCATCTTTTTGCTGCTTATTCTTTTTCTTTGCAGATTCTTACTTATGGACGTAGAATTCCAGTTGCTGAACTTTTTGCAAGAATAGATGCAGTGGATGCAAGCACGGTTAAGCGTGTTGCAAACCGCTTCATATTCGATCAGGTAAAGCCTTCTTCTTTTACTAGTATGTGTGATAAATTCCTAGTAATTAAATCAGGAAAGAAGGATGCAGGAACTTAGAATCTCATTGCGGTATGTCATTACTTGAACCTCTACATAACAGACATTGTGGAATACAGATTGGACCTAATCAAGTACATTTGTCGAGTTAATTCAATTTCTTCTGTGTCAACCAGATAATTAATTAACTATAATTAAAATGCCCTCACTTAATGCATATTATTGTTGGAGGAATGTATTAAGTGATGGAGGGACGTAGAAACATGGAATCACATTGGGATATTTGTTAGTTCTCTTCATAACAGAAATCTGTAGAACACAAATTGAATTGAACCAAATACATGTATTGGTTCCATTCAATTGTTTCAGGTTGAACCTGATAACTAGCTATATTTAAGAAAGCCTTAACACATATTATGATTGGAGGAATGTGCATCTAAAAGCAGTTCTAAAAGTAATTATGAAAAATTATGAAAGTTCAGTTATTTTCATTAGGATTATCTATTTGAACCAAACGATGGGTATCTCCATAATGGAGTGTCAGACTTTGTGAGCAACAAACTTGTGCTTTGCGTGTATTAGGTCCCAGAGTAAGGTTTTTCCTTTTCAATCTTCTTATAGAATAATGAAGAGTTATCTCATTAATGTTGCATTTGATTTATAGAAGTGGCTATTCTATTGCCTATATGAATATTAATTGAATATGATTCCCTATAGAAATAGTTATTTTATTCTCTATATTGATATCAATGGAATACACGTTCCTATATTTGTTTGGCAAAATGTACTTGGAATATCAATTCTAGTGGAACTATTTTTCCTTATTCATCTATTCACATGAAAAAGTTAATTTTACTCTCCTCAGGAATATTCATTATCTATTATGCATAATATTATTTTTTTACTCAATTCAACTCTCTTTCTCTCTCTCTCTCTCTCTCTCTCTCTCTCTCTCTATATATATATATATATATATATAATGGATGTGAGCTTGCAGGGTTGCTCTTTTGGGAGGGGGGAGAGATCAGGTGGGCTAGGATGAGGGCTTAGCAAATTAGTCGGGCCAAATAGTTGTGATTGCCTATTGGAACAAGGAGGTTGGGTGAACTGAGCAAATTAGTCGGGCCAAATAGTTGTGATTGCCTATTGGAACAAGGAGGTTGGGTGAACTGAGCGAAACAATTAAGCTAGACATGCCGAGGAGGTTGTTAGGACATGCAAGTCAGTCATTCCATGATAATTGGACACTATTGTTGAACTGAGATCATCAAATGGGTCATACTGGCCTAGCAAACTTGAAAAAATTGAGGTTAGGGATGACAATGGCTACTGGAGAATTTGGTATCCGTAATTATGTTTGATTTAGGTTCACAATTACATATATTAATCGGATTCACGTCAGATTTACCTAAAATTGTGGGTACCTATAAGTGTCTATGGATACTTGCTTATTTTGCCAGTTTAGGTTTAATGTGTTAAACCGACAGAAACATTATTCGTTGCTTAGCATACATACAAGCAAAAATAGACACGAGAGCTCTGTTTGTTACTATTTATCCTTTTGTTTTTCTTTCAAAGGATAACAATGTATCCAATGTTTGGGGATGCAGGATGTTGCACTTGCAGCCATGGGACCTATCCAAACTCTTCCAGATTATAACTGGTTCAGACGCCGCACTTATTTGCTACGCTACTAGCTGCACTGCTTTTGGTTATTTGTTTATCTATCAAGATCTTTGTTAGCTTGCCCTCCTACAATGTCGTGCAAGTATGTTATGTATACCATATGGATCCGTGCCAATGTCTAAAATGCTTTGGGTTGCCTCCATGAGACACTAGCTGTAGAATTCCAGATTGTCAAATAATGGATGTCGAACTACAGTTCAAATTTTTTTTTTTTCTCTTTCGCCAACAAAACTTTAACTGACCATTTCGCTAAGAGCAATATAAGAGTTTGCATTATGTATCAATCTCCCAAGAGTTAAGAAATCATGTCTTACTCGTTTGTAATCCCTACACTTAGTTGTTTTCGTGATAATCGTGTGATGCTCCATACCGCACAGGGATGTCTGTGGATTGTCATTCCTTTTTCAGAGTGACTGATTAATAATATAAATGGTAGTTGGTGCATGAAATACATCGATCCTTGATAAGCAGATTTTGTTAAACTAATGACAAAAGATTGGAATTAGAGGTTTCTATCAGTTCGGCTTTAGATCATCGTAAAGTTCATTTTTAGATCATCGTAAAAGAGAAAAATTATAATGAATTTCTTGACTTTTGAGATTAGTAATAAGTGCACACAAAAATGTTCTATTGTGTAACTTTTATACGGGTTAGTGATGTACAAGTTACAATAGGAGAAGCGCTTCAATCATTTCATTAATAGGGCAAGATATTACTGTGTTTAAATTAAATGATTGCTTTAGTGATTTCTCAGTTGATTAGTGTTACTGATAGCCGTATTACAGAATTTTATATCTATAAGCTCTTAATTATATTGTGCAAAAAAGTGAAACTTGCTGGTCGCCTCCACAGCGAAAAGAGAAAATAAATTATGGTAAATTTTTTGCCTTATCGGTGTCTAGCATAAAGAGGACATAAGCTCTTAATTATAGTTGATAAGAAACATAATTTGGCTATATAATTAATAGGGATTTGTTTAGTGTTCTATTTGAAAACAACTTGTTGCATTCTTATTAATATACATGGATAAAAATAGAGATTATAAATTATTGAATAAAATTTGTAAATATGTCCATTAATAAATTTTTATTAAATTTATAAATAAGTGTATAAAAAAATAAATAAATAAAAGGTGTAATTTCAAGTACACAAAACCGACTAAAAAAAAAGTTAAAAAGGTGAAATTTTAAAATAATTATAATGGTAATATAACTATAAAAGAAGCTTGTGCAAATATGCTTCATAAAAACCATTTATTTAAACATATTACACGTTACATAATTATTCTCAACGAAACTCTAACCAATAATTAGATATATTGTTTTCAAAATTTCACTAAAATATTTTGAATTCTAAAACACAATTAGTAATTAACAAAAATCGGAAAACAAAAGAACGAGAAGCAAAAAATAAAAATAAAAGCTGCGGAAGAAATAGAACAGAGCTGCCAATCCACCGTCACTCGCTCCAGCCGGGAGGCGGCGCCGTGGATCCCCAACGCATTCCCCCTCGACGATGGAGTTGCCGCTGCGCAACATTTTCACGCTCCTCCGGCCTCGTATGACCTCATTCTCTCCCTCTCCCTTGCTCCAACCCCTCAGTCCTCGAGGGAAACTTCCCTCTCGGATCTGTACTGCAGGACCCCGTTCGCTCGGTCTCCTCTCTCTTCCTGCTCGGAGCTGTTCCAATCCCTGCCTCCAAGGTTCTCGGGTCGGACGTGCTTGTTCTAGATCGAAGATTGCGTCTCCTTTCACCTCTAATTCTCCTGTCGATAGGAACAGTCGAGATGAGTTCCGCATTGTCCTCCTCGCGATTACCTGTGGGGTACTTGCGATAAGGTGCCTAAGGGCTCTCGCGTTAGTTGCCGCAATGGATGCTACGGTCGAGATTTCGCAATCTAATAGAGTGAGTCTTGGTGGAGTATGGCCGAAGGTGCTGCAGATCCTTCAAGTACTGAAGGACCAGGGCTTGATTTTGACAGCGCTTCTGGGTCTGTCCGCCTTCTTTTCGATGGCGGAGACGTCCATCACTACGTTATGGCCGTGGAAGGTACTGACTGATATCCATTTTCAGAGTTTGTCCGCTCAGTGATGTTGCTAATTCAAGCTTAATGGTTCTTTTTTCAGGTTCGAGAGTTGGCTGAAAAAGAACCTGAGAATGGTGTTTTCAGAATGCTCCGTAATAATGTTACTCGATTCCTCACTACGATTCTCATTGGCACAACGTATATAGATGCTTGTTTAGTCATTTTTTTTGACATTTGTTTCTCTTTTATTATCGCAGAGTTGCTATCGTTATTCATTTTCATTGGGTGTTGTCTTGTGTACTTAGAGTGGTTAATATCGGTGCAACAGCACTTGTTACTGAAGCAACGACTGCCATTTTTGGTGAAGCTGGCGTTAGTGCTGCTACAGTAGTTATGACGGTATTCCCTGGTCCCATTTATAATTATTTCGCACGAATGTCTAGGACCTGTGGCTTATCGTGCATAGCTAACCATGTTGTCTGTAAAACAAACTTTTTGAAAAATTTTATGCTTGTTAAGTTTTAACAGACCTCAATTAGTGGATTTAGTACGCCTATTATGATTTTGACTCTGACTATTACAAATCCCAAGCATTCATAATTTCATGCTAACGACTTTTGAACTTCAATCATTTTTGTTATGTCTATCAAAACATGACCTTCGTCCAAAATGTCATATCTCAGTTAGCAAGGGCCTTTTTTGTTCTGTTCACTCTGCAAATTTATGCTTTAAATAACCCACTATTAAGCTCAATTATCCCAGGTTGCTGTTTTGTTGCTTACTGAAATTACTCCAAAAAGTGTAGCTGTTCATAATGCCACAGAGGTAGCTAGGTTTGTTGTAAGGTGAGTAGTTGGTTCAGCCTTCAGGAGTGAAGTTGAATTAGGATGTGCTTCCTGTGGTATTTTATAAGACGGCTAATCAGAGCTAAAGCTATGATGCATTTAGATCAGGCCGGTTGCTTGGCTTTCTGTAGTCCTGTATCCTGTTGGAAGAGTTTTCACCTTTTTCTCGATGGGAATTTTGAAGCTGCTGAGGCTAAAAGGTAGAAGGTAAGAGATATATTACATTTCTAAGTTCATAACAATTCTTTATCACCTGATAGTAGTTTTATCCAACAAACTCTTACCATCTGCTTACTGACTGATTGAGTTTATTCTGGGCCACAACTTTTAAATTTGTGATTGCAAGAATTCATTTATATGTATAATAATGGAGTAACTTTACCTTGTAAAAGTAATTTCAATCTGTTTTTCTGAGTTCCCAGGCATATTATTAGTGTTTTGTGTTTCCTTACTCTCTGATAAAAAAAACACCAGCACTATTTCATTCCAATCAGTGTTGGAGTTTCAATCTTAAAATTCAGTAAAGGGATATCAACCGGGCTTTAACTTTCAGAAAACTAAGGTCTTATTTATTGTGTCATAATCAATTCTTAAACTAACTTCACACTGGTGGCTAGAACTCTCATTTATATACTGCAGCCCATCCTCAACGATATTGGTAAGTTGAATTTTGGTTCATTCAAGACTCACTGCTGAAATTTTTTTTTTTTTAGTTGCCAATGGTTCTGTGAATATAGTATATATATTCTTCATGGAATTCGGTGATATAATCAGTTTTGAGACAGGAATCCTTTTTGTGGATCCTTATTCTTATTGTTTGTTTGTACATACAGTCAGCCATATGTCACAGAAGATGAACTAAAAATAATGTTGCGTGGGGCTGAGCTGAGTGGGGCAATAGAGGAAGAAGAACAGGTGAAATAAGTTAAGCAAGATTGTTTATCGTTTAGATAAATTTGATCTCTTTTTGTTTTAATCAAATCTTTTAAATAACCTTCATAGTATTTTTATTCTACGACTGGGGTTATGTGATTTAATGAGGATACTCCCTTTTGGCACGGACAACCTATTGTCCAACATTAATGCCTCTTGATCAGTAAGCAGTTTATCTTTCGACAAGGATATTCCTTAAAGCATGGCTATCATTTTGTTTAACATTAATGCGTCCTGCTAAATTAGCAATTTATCTTGCAGAACATGAACATTACGAAAATTATTTATCTAACAATTTTCTTTAACAAGCCTTTAATTCTTTTATGCATTATCTAAATTGTTTAAGAATCTTGTGAGAGTGTACATGCGAACACATCAACTTATCCTCTTGTGTAACAAGGAAAATGATTCCATGAGTAAGATACGAGGGAAAAGGTGTTGCAAATTGCTCTAACAGCTTTGTGAGTTCAAACAGTTGTATCGGTGAATTATTTTATTTATTTATTTGTAGAGTCCTTATGTGTTGAATGCTTGCAGTTTCCCACTATTACATTAATCATGAACAAACTCACTGGACACATTCAAGACACAGTATCGTAGTGCATATTATTTGAAGATGGTATTGTTTTGGTTGATGAGGCACGTAAAGTAGTAAATATTAAACTAAAATCTTGACAAAAAATACTAGAAGCGAAAGGTTTTAGACTTAGTAGAGTAAAGATAAAATATATGAAATTTAAGTTTAGCAATATTAGACGTAATGAGACAAGTGTTAAAATAGGAGATGATGAGTTGTCTAAAACTGAGACCTTTAAGTATTTAGAATTTAATACGATGGAGGGATTGAGAGATATGTCTTACATACAATACAAGTAGGATGGTTGAAATGGAGCAGAGCATCGGGTATTTTATGTGATCGAAAAGTACCTCTAAAATTTAAAGGGAAGTTCTACAAAATGACGGTTAGATCTGTTATGTTATATGTCGTTGAATGTTGGTTTACGACTTGAGCACATAAACAGAAGATGAGAGTTGTAGAGATGAAGATGTTAAGGTGGATGTGTGGACATACGAGGATGGACAAAGTAAGAAATGAGAGCATCAGAGAGAAAGTCGAAGTTGCATCTATTAAGGAAAAACTCTAAGAGACACGTTTAAGGTGGTACGGATATATACTTAGACGACTAATAAATTCTCCAGTTAGGTGATGTGAAACTATGACAAATACGCATATCAAATGAGGAAGACAATAAAATATTTGGTTAGTAATAATAAAATAAAATAAAATTTATTTGAGTATAGATGATAATATAATAGGGGATAGAGCCCAATGACGTAGAAGAATCCATATAGCCGATCCCATCTAGCGGGATAAGGCTTGGTTGTTGTTATATATATAGTCATATAATGAAAAAGTTGTTTCCGTTCATGATTAATTACTTCTTCCTCTATGTGCTCTCAACAGGATATGATCGAAAATGTACTAGAGATTAAAGACACACATGTTCGAGAAGTGATGACACCTCTTGTAGATGTAGTTGTAATTGATGGTAGTGCAACACTTACTGATTTTCAGAATTTATGGGGGACTCATCAATATTCAAGGTTACTTCAGTTTGCTTCAATGTTTCAATTTTTGTTTAATGTCTAAGTCAATTTCTCGCATAAAATGAATTTCAGAGTACCAGTCTTTGAGGAGCGTATTGATAATATTGTAGGGATTGCATATGCCATGGACATGCTTGAGTATGTCAAAAAGGTGGGTTCTATGTAATCCTTTCGATATTTATTTTAGATGCATCATCAGATTTGTGTTGATATTTTGTTAATCAATTAGTTTCTTTCTATTATTCAAGGTTGAGAAGCTAAAAGAGATCACAGTGAATGATATTGCACGCATGCCGGTGTATTTTGTACCAGGTACTACAAACCTATGAAACTGAATTTGGGAAATTAATTAGTAATTTAGGATGTGAGCCAAATCTCTATGTTAATCTTGACTTCTCTTATTTCCCAAACTTGTTTTTTTGTTGTTGTGGAAAGCGTTTTCATTTAATCTGTGGCCTATAATTTTCCTTTTTGATCTTTCTACTTTTTGTTTCAGTAGTTAATCAGTGTTTGTATCGATGGAGCTCTATACATTATTGAAACTTTGCTACACAGTTGGAGATATGATACATTGCTAGAGCATTCTTATATAGTTCATTCTTTTTTCACACTGCAGATTCAATGTCCGTCTGGAATATGCTGAGAGAGTTTCGCATAAGGCAGGTTCATATGGCTGTAGTGCTTAATGAATATGGTGGAACAGTTGGTGTACGTTCAGTTAAAACTCTTCTAATGATTGTCCTTAAGCAATCCATAGTTATCAAATAACATAATCTTTTAGTAGTTGCCAAATAGCTGAATTCAGAAACAAATGCAACTTGATACATCATTCCAGATATGTGTACTTTATTTTAGTTTTGATCTCTCTCTAGCATTATTGCTCATTTATGTATAATTTAATTGGACAGATTGTAACCCTAGAAGATGTTGTTGAAGAGATTGTTGGTGAAATATTTGATGAAAATGATTCAAAGGTAAATTTTCATAGCTGGCATTTGCAGTGCTTTCGTTGTTCCAGTTAACTTCTTGTTCTTTACTGTTAAAACTACTTCTCGTTGAAGTTGAAAATTAAATTTGAATGCTAGGTTAATGAGAGTTTATATATGTATATATCCAACTTATGCTTATTTTCCGTCTGTTTCTTCTCGTGCATGTATAGGAATATAGGATTGTAATCACCTTCCTATGTATATGTGATCCAAGTTACATGTTCTCATGCCACATAATAGTCCATTCTTACTGATACATTTGATTGCCTGTCACGTACCTCCTTACAGGCATGCAGAATATTCATAGCATGACGTACATAAAACTGGACTGATTTGCATGTGCTGGCTTTTTATTTACCTTGTTTCCCACTTCATTGTAGTCATGTGTATTAGGACGGTACTGGCATTACAATGATTGAACCTCCAGGTGATCGGAATTGCATTGTCATGCGTTATTTTATTTGGTTGAAAATGATTTTGAGATGTTATGCATCATATAGTTTGTCTTTTTGTGATACCTGATAATCTGTGTTACTGATGTAATTTTCCTAAAGCTACTTCTTCTGTCTAACGCAGGAGGAAATCCAACGGAAAACAGGATACATTGTGATGCGAGATGATGGGACATTCGATGTCGATGCCAACACAAGTATTGACCAACTCTCAGAAGAACTAAATATTAAAATACCAGAGGTTTGCATCTTCTATTACTGCAGAAGTAGATGCTTTGCTTCAACAGATATCAATTTGTGTGCAAATAGTTAACTTCCTCAGAGGTGGATTCTGCTAAGCCTATGTATCACTTTTCTTATGTGAGAAATTGAGATAACCAACATATTACAATGAGGTGCATGGCCTTTGGTAGCATGAATTGAAAATTTCTCGAGTAAACTAAAGGAAGTTGCAAAGATATATTTGCTTTGCTATATACTTATCTTTTTAATTATTTAACTTAAGCTCATAATAACTACATGTGGTGATCATATAGTATCATGTTATTTTGAGTTTTGCATCTGCTGTGAATAATTTTCTTCTAGTTAAAATCTAATTATCTTTATTTTATGATTATAAATCATCATAATCTCATACCTGAAGTGTGATTATGGGTCAACCAACCATAATTCATAATATGCAATTCTCTCTATATATACATGTGAGTCAAGTACAATAATTTATTTAATGCGTTGAAGCAGTCATCTGATCCAATGGGTACAATATATTTGATCCTTTTACTTCCCTATAAACTGGAGAGCCTGAGAGACAAGAATTTGATGTAAAGCTTTTTATAAATTTTCCTTAAAATGCATATTATCAAACTAATATTTAATAAAGAATATTTTATAATTTTATTTGGAACTTTATTTTAGTGTGCAAGAATGAGACAAAGTAAATTCAGCTAATTAACAGAAATTCATTGTTGATGAAATTCTACGAGAGAGCACATTGATTCCAAAATATTACCACAAAGATAGGACTAGTTTGTGAATATGAATTTTAGATTGTCTTGCCGGTGGCTAAAAATTTGTCTTTAAGGACAACAAATTTCTTAGGGAAAACTTCTCGTCTTTGATCTTTCAGGGTCATCAGTATGAGACAGTATCTGGCTTTGTCTGTGAATCCTTTGGATATATTCCTGAAGAAGGCGGGAAGATCATAGTGGTACTTGAGAAGGCAAATAAAGAAGAGTATACTGAAGTCACTGAAATAACAACTGAGGACCATGATGAGAATAGATTTCAATCGTTTGAACTTGAGGTACTTCTTGATACTTCCTTAATTACTTCACAACAAAAACATCTTTAGTTGTCCAATTTGCTTCTGCCCTACATGTTCTTTTCATAAATTTTCAAAGAGGAACAAAAACTGTTCATGAATTTCTATTTAGATATATTCCTAAAGTTATACCATAATGTTGAAACCTCCTTTCTGACCATTGATATTGTTATGGAGGAGATCACATCACATGTAACAATGCACCATACCTTTAATTCGATAGTTTGCATAAGTTGAAAGTTTGCTTTTCGTGCGGTGCTCGAGGATGGTATTCTTATGTTGGTTTGTGAAGAAGTATGCATAGAACTTTGATAGAGCTCGTCTACTACGTAATAGAGCAAATGAGCAATTATTCTATAACTTACTATGATGTAAATATCAATCATCTCTATGAAGTTTGCTGCCTCTATAAAAGCTCTGCTCCATTTAGTGTTTCTGCATGCAGATACTGGAAGCTAATGAAAGAAAGGTTGGTAAAGTTCGTTTTATACCAATCGACAATGAGCATGGAGAAAACTTAGCTAATAAGGGCATGCCTCGTGTTGTCTCTCGAAGAGTGGATAAGCAAGCAGACAAAACCATAAATGAACTGGACAGCTCTGACATGGAGATTAAGGTGGGATTCAAAGATGGATGCGGATGCTCCCACGAGGCAGTTTTGCAGCAGGATGAACTCCAACTTAAAAATTCCTTGATTCATAACCATGGTCAAAAGTTAGGGAACCACGATTAACGCAGTCTATGATCTATTCGTCACATCTGCAATGCTTCCTCTTCTTACGCAGATAAATAACAAGAGTAAAGAGGAGCTTTCTTCAGAGTGAGAAACATAGGAAAGTTTTGCGATTCTTCGGACAAGCTAGTAGGATTATTTTACAAGTGGAGAGAAGTATCAACGTCTAATCCTCTGGACGACTTAGATGTGTTTGTGTTTTCAGTATTGGACCAGAAGCCTAGCATTAGCGATGTCTTGAGTTACTGCAATTCAGTACAGCCAACATGGTATTCATAATCCAACCGAAGGGATGGACCATATTGCGGCCTCAAAGGATGTATCAAGTCACCATGGAAAAACCTCCCAGGTCGTTGTGCAGCTTTTGCTGGATCTGCCTCTTCTCCCTCATCTGTTTGATCTATTGTAGCCGCTTGAACCACTCTTGCAGCATTGCAATGGACGAGCAGAGGACTAGAGCGTCGTTGTCGGTTATTCTGCATAGCCATGTTAAGAATAAAACTGGTTCAGCAATGGATTGTATTCTTTTTCGCGTGTGTTCTTGTATTTGTAGGTCAAAGAAGCTTTCTTCCTCTAACCTATTACATGTTTCCTCAGTATTTGGTCATGTGAATTGGCATAGGAGGTGCAATGACCAAGGAGTTAGGTTTGGTTGATTTTTTTGACACGCAATGTGAAGTTGAGAGGTAAGTCCAAGGCCTAATCGATTTACAATTTGGATGGGTTTTTTCTTTGAGATAGGCAGGTAATAATTTGACCACCCTTTTTTATTATCTCTTTGCCCTGAGCGAGATTTGCATTATTTTTGGTTCATGTCAGCATATGCTTTTGCAATCGAATTGTTTAGCTGTTTCACGTGGTGCTCATTCATATCACAGAAGGTAAATTGGAATAATTATTGGGTCTGGTCATGTTCGCGTGGAGAAGAGCGGAAAGAAAGGAAAAAAAATCTATGCATGTCGATGACAGACAGACCTTGATGCAGTATGCATTGCACTCGATCTTCCGTTGATTATTCAAGTTAATCTCAAGAATCTCGATGGAGCCAATGGCGTTCGATGGTAGGGTTAAACCGATGCTTTCTTCCGGGAGGAAACGTCTAGAATCGAAATTGCGGTTTTGATTTATTCGAGGTATTTTTCCTCCCTGTATCCCTTTCCTTTCGTTGGCATTCTCTCCTGTTGTTTTTTTGTTTTCTTCCCTGTTGTAATTTTAGTAGGTGCGTTTGATTGATGCTTAGCGGTTTAAATTAGCGAGGAAGGTTCAGAGTCACTTTCGATATGAAAGATTAGGAAATTGTATTGTCATAAAGTGTGCCAATTATTTGAGACCTCCTACACTTGTGTTGATATTGCTCTGCTAAATAGGAAAGGTTCTGAGACGTTTAGAAATTAGAATAAATTTCTGTTTTTGTTGCGATATGAAAGATTAGGAAAGTTGTATTGTTACAAAACACTGAAAAGAGTGCAAACTGTTTGAGATCTCTGGCGCTTGTTGATATTGCTCCACTAATTTGCATCCCCAATGGTTTTGACGCCTTTTTAATGTAAAGGGAACAACTTTTTTTACGTGCCAAGAGAAATGAATGGAGAATAGACTAGAGAATTAGGTGCTTGCTAGAAAGTGACTTTTTAAAAACCACCTACTGCTACTAGTTTTGCTTTGCTACCTATGAGGAGTACTGCAAAGGTGTGATCTTAGGCTTTTCTTGGACGACATTTGTTTGTTAGAATTGATATCTCGTAGTGGGGAAAAAAAAGCTAGATAAGATTTAGTTTGATTCATAAACAAAGCAAAGGATGAGGCTAAGTTTGTGGTTATGTCAATTAATGGATACAATAATTCACCACGAGAGCACTCTTATATCCAAGTGTTACAAGAATCATGAGTTAGTGGACGGGAAGACAGGTTTACCAAAAGACACGATAGTATAAGAGGAATACATTAAGCTCTGCATTGCCTAATCAAACTAGAATAAATCAATGCAAAAAAAAACTGTTTTTTATACTGACATTTAAACTTAGCAAATGTGAAGTGGCTAAAACCTTCAATTTAGTAAGAAACAGTACTCAATTGATGTGACATAGTAATTTCTTCTGTGGATCATAAGTTGATAATCATAGTCAATATAATGTATAGTACTTGCCCCCTCTAACATTTTATAGCTTACTAGCACCGGACTCTTGGGTTAAATATGAACCTATTTGGGGTGAACCATGTGACATGGCTATGAATTTGGTTTGTTTAGTCCTTTTAATTGAGGGTATGCTTATAAAAGAAAAGGGGGATCGAGGGGGAGCACTGATGATGGCTGACTCTTTTCATGTTGCAATATTATTTTAGTTTCCTTAGTTGGGCCATGAGTGGATTAGGTGGCTAGCCGCGGATGACATTGGAATTGAGTGATGCAAAAATGATTTTCCTCAGAGATTGACAAATGAAAGAGAGGTATTATATATTTTTCTTGCTTCACTTTAACAATAATTTGTTGCTGGCCTTGTTAAGTTATTACGCCCTTGTCAATATCTCTTTTAGAGTCATAATAATCAAAGGGATATGAGCCATAACAATCTTTCTCGGGAAGTAATTTAGATAATATCACCACTATTATGCTACAGAAATAATTCCTACCTAAACCACAAATTTGAGCATGAAAAAAAAGTTGAGGATTGTGCTATGTTTGGCCACTTGTTTAGTTGTTGATGTTAGGTTAAATGTGTTAGGGTGATATCTGCTGCTATTTAAGACAGCTGAAGACCAAGAGATCATAAAAAGCTTTATAAAGAAGGTTGGAGCCACCCTCAGTGAATAATTCAGAAATTATCTCAATTCTTCGAAGCTAGAATGTATAGTCCTACTAACATTGGCCGTTTCAGTTCTAAGCCTGGATGGAAAAGTTGAGTGGTGTATTAGACATTGACGACAATGCCAAAATCTTGTGAGCATGCGTCTTAATCGTATCCTCAATTGTTGTATTGTCAAAAACAATGCAAGCAGCAATAATGAATAGTGAAGTTAAAGCCGTATGATTCGTGCATTGAATAATTTAGCATGCTGCAGATATATTGTCGGTGAAGATACATCAGATTGACCTTGCCACATATTATTGACTAGTTGGTCCATCACCTTTGCGTACATTTGATTTATAAATTAGGAATTTTAAAAAGGAAATGAAGAGCTGCATCTATAAAGATAACCCTGTTCCATCCTATTGTTCAGTCTCTCCACAACTTGCAAGTCATGGGTGAGAAAGAGCCGAAGGTACTCCATTTAATTTCCCATTTCCTTTATGCAATTTACTATGTTGTTACGTAAAAGAATTTAATTCTTGATATTCGTCAATTCGGTTTGTGCTTATGCCTCAGATTGAGAAAGAGGTATTTTGTTCTTTGTTATATAATCTGCATTTCTGAATTGTCACAGATCGTTATCATCATCATCAAGGTTGATCTCGAATGCTGTTGCTGCTCGAAAAAGATCAAGAGCACTCTGTGCAAGCTTCAGAGTTAGCATTTATTTGTTTAGTTTTGTATGTTTCACAGTAGATAGTAACGGGTTTTGTGTGTTTTAGAGCGATTCAAGGTCAATTCCATCGTTTTCGATGATAAGAAGAGCACGGTCACCGTCTCCGGTCATTTTAACCCGGACTGCTTCATCAAAAAGCTCTGTTGCATGGCGTACAAGGTGATTAAGGACGTCCAAATCAAATATCCAGACCCGCCGCCTCCGCCGCCTCCGCCGCCTGCACCGAAGCCTCCCCCTCCAGCGCCCGATCCGCCGCCACCACCCGCGCCGGAACCACCTCCGCCGGCGCCCGATCCGCCGCCCCCTCCTGCACCGGAACCACCGCCTAAGCCGAAGCCGAAGCCGAAGCCGGAGCCGGAGCCGGCGCCTCCGCCGGAGGTGCTGCTTAAGTTTCCGATGTGGGCATTCCCGACCCCGATGTGGCCCTGCTGCTACCAGCCGTGTCCCTGCTACGAACCGCACCGCGGTTGCTGCCGCTGTTGCTCCTGCGGCCACGTCTCCGACGGACCACCGCCACCGGTGGCCGTTCCGCCTCCTCCTCCTCCTCCGAAGCCCGTGTGCTACGGCGACTTCCCCTGCTACGAATCGCAAGGCTGCTACAAGATTGTGTGCGAGGACGAGCCTTCCTATGGCTGCTCGATCATGTAATCTAATAATTCTGTAGCGATTGACAATAATAATAATAAGCACATGTTTTCATTCACAAATGCGTCCACTTGGTGTGCTCCATCTCCGGCGGCGGATGCTCCAGCTCCGCTGAAGGGGCCGATGCGCCACCGGCCTCGGGATGGAGGTGAGGTGGCGGTGCACGAGTGGGATGGGTTACCTACCGGTGAGTGACGACAAACGTGAATGAGGAATGGAGTCCAACTAAGTGGTAAAGTTGGTGTGCTGTAGGCGGTGGCATGTGGTCTAGTCACCGCAATCCGTGTGGGAAGGTAAGGGAAGGTTCCTGAATTCTTACGCTGCACGGCTATTAGACTTTTTGCATCTTCATCATTATTATTTAGATTTAGTAGTATAAAGTCAACTTTATCATGCGAGAATGATATGGGAGTTAAAATATGATGGTATTTATAGTAATGATATAAATTAATTTCGAATGAGATTTAAATTTTTTTTTATTCATATGATTCCAATATGTATTAATTGTCATGTCAAAATTTATAGAATCTTTCGTGATTTATTTTCTTTATAATAATCATAAAAGAGACAGATAAAGATTGTTAAATCGAAGATTGTAATTTTTTTCTAGATAAAAGCTCATTGAGATAATAGTTTACGGTGTTTGAGAATTAGCTTGGACTCAAATTAAAGGGTTTGCTTTGAGATCTGAAATTTATAAGGCTCAAATTGATTCCATAAAAAAAAAAAAAGTGTAGGTGTGGAATTTGAGAAACCGAAAGTGGATTCTAGGCTAAAGTTTATCCGCTTTATGTCAAACGAATATTTTCCTAAGAATATTATCCTATAATTCATGATAAACACTTTTTTTTCATTTTTCATTATGATAAATATTTACTCAAACACCTAAACATGCCAAATAATTACAATAAATGAGAAATAAAAATGGGTTTAATACGTCAATAAATTGAATGAGCTAAGCTTAAAATGAGCTCAATGACGCAGGTCATCTAGGAAAGCTTATTGAGCAAAGTCAAGTAACCTTTGAATATGCTTGACCAATTGAGCAATCAGAATGGCCAACGACGAGTTCAGTGTCTCGCTTTAACATAAAAAAAGTTGAGGAAATAAGTTAACCTTCATTTTGTATACACATTCAGAATAATTTAATAATAAAAGGTCCATTATTGTTATGAGTTCTTTTCCAGATAAAATTACATGTCTTGGTAAGTGCAGTAAATATAGACTCGACATAAATTGGACCACCATGGCAATTGCTCGACGACTATAGGGACATATATAAATATAAATAAGATATTATTATAATATAATATTAAGCATTTGGATTCATCTTCATGCTCGTCTCCACCAACCAATGGGCCCCACCAAATCCTAAAACATACCCAGAGAAAAAAAAGGTAGTTAGTTATCTACTCCCCCGAAACTTACTTCGATGCCCACCATCCATTTGACCGGACTACTTGCTCATTCAGGGCGGGACCCGCACCAGGGAGTTTCGATTTATATAACGAGCTGAAAGGTGGCTCCTGCCTGATGCGGCACGTGTCGGCTCGCCACGTCGGCTGAGGCAACGAGAAGCCGCCCGGCGTTGGTGGTGCCCGCGGCTGAGCTGGCTTTATTTGCCTCCTCCAAAAAAAAAGTAGGAAAAAAAAGAAACATCGCCATTTCTACACCACCTTTTTTTTTCCATCTCTATTCCCGGAAACGCTTTCGCTGCTCCGGCGAATCGCCTTCGATCTCCCCGTCGCGTCGCAAGCTGGACGCGAAGGTCCCGCCTCCCGGTCCCCTTATTCGGCGCCGGCACATTCGTTGCTCCAGGGATTTGGATCGGAAGGCAGGAACCACGGCCGGCGGTGGCGGCGCCGGCGGATGGCGCTCTTTAGGAGGCTCTTCTACCGGAAGCCGCCCGATCGACTTCTGGAGATTGCCGATAGGGTCTATGGTAATCCATCTTCGGCATTCTTTCTCGATTCCTACCTCTGCTTCTTCTTCTTTGTTTGTTGCTCACGATCGATTTGGGGGTGGGTTCCAGTGTTCGATTGTTGTTTTTCTTCGGAAACGATGGAAGAAGACGATTACCACAAGTATATAGAAGAGATCGTCTTCCAACTCCGTGAGCATTTCGTCGACGCTTCCTTCCTGGTCATCAATTTCGAGGGCGAGGTGGAGAGCAACATCTCCCACATTTTGTCCCACTACGACATCACCACCCGGAGCTACCCTCGCCATTACGAAGGCTGCCCGGTTCTTCCTTTGGAGATCATCCACCACTTCCTGCGGCTGTGCGAGAGCTGGCTGACCTTCGAACGGCAGCAAAATGTGCTGATGATGCATTGCGAGCGAGGCGGATGGCCGATTCTCGCCTTCATGCTCGCCAGCCTCCTGCTTTACCGGCGGCAATACAGTGGCGAACCGAGGACGCTGGAGATGGTGTACAAGCAGGCGCCCAAGGAATTGCTTCAGCTGTTGTCTCCGTTGAACCCTCAGCCTTCCCATATCAGATATCTGCAATACATTTCCAAGATTGGGAGCGATTCATGGCCTCCTCAGGATACTCCCTTCACCTTGGATTGCTTGATTCTGAGAGCCGTGCCCAATTTTGATGGAAGAGGAGGTTGCAGGCCCATCGTCCGTGTCTACGGTCAGGATCCTCTCTTCCCCGCCGACAGAAGTTCCAAGCTTCTTTTTTCCACGGCCAAGACCAGGAAGCATGTTCGCCATTATAGACAGGTCAAAATGCTCGGAGAAATAATGCCATTGTTCTCAATTCCATATCAATCATAAACTTTTTTTTTAAAAAAAAATTAATCGCAGGCTGAAAATGCACCGATAAAGTTAAATGTCCGCTGTTGTGTTCAAGGGGATCTGGTCCTCGAATGCATCAACGTGGATGAGTATCTGGAAGAAGAGGTGATAATGTTCAGGGTGATGTTCAACACGACCTTCGTTCAATCTTATATTTTGATGCTAACTCTCGAGGATATCGACACTGCTTGGGATGCTAAGGACCGCTTTCCGAAGGACTTCAATGCAGAGGTACGTACGATCGATCGATCATCTTTGTTTATGACTAGTGTGATGGACATTCTTTTGCCTTCGCTTAGTATTTTGGGGTTGAAAGCAATTCATCCCTGAATCAGGTACTCTTTTCAGAGTTTGAAGCTGGCTCCGATAGTTCCACCGAAATGGGAGTTATAGTTGAGGATGAGATGGAAGTTTGCTCGACAGAAGAGTTCTTTGAGGCAGAAGAGATCTTTAGCAGTCCTGAATGGCACGATGGGCAAAGGGATCTCGATATGCAGTTGGCTATTTTTTCAAACACATTAGAGGGTTTCTGTCCAGTAACTCAAGCCTCAGGTCCTGACAGAAACCAGTTGGAAGCTTTTACTGCTGAACAATTTAGCCTTTTGGACGATGGGATTCTGCCTGTAGAAGGATCTCTACAAGGAAACATGGATAGAAGCTATGCCAAACAAGGGAAAATTCTCATTGAAACGCCATCCAGTACTACTATTATGGATAAGTTGATCCACAAAACGAGCTCCAAAAATTTCTCATTCGAAGAGAAGAGGAGATCAGAAAAGTCAAGACAGAATTCAGAAAGTTTTGAATTAAGAAAGATTTGTGGGGATGCGAATGAGAACAAGAAAATGGGGAAACAATCTTTGTCGTCTTCTTTATTTGATGACGAGATCGGCAAGCAGGAAAGCATGGGGAATGCCATTGATTTTCTAAAATCAAAGCCACACTCGTTCCATTCGAGCCAAAGCAGTGATCCAAATTTGGTACGTGAGCCATCACAATCTCACATGCTATCCAAAACTCGTGGATTTCTTGATGCCGAAGAAGCTATACATGCAGTTACTGCTTCTACAGGCACCACTGTAACTTGTGGATCTCTGCTAGTGCCATCATCATCGGTTACATATGGCCGACCTGTTATTTCAGATGCTCTGCCTCGCTCATCTTCATCCCCACCCCCTTCTCCACTGCCACCACGACCACCACCTCCACCTCCACCTCCACCTCCACCTCCACCTCCATCACCATCCTTATCTAGTGTCAAATCTCACAGATGCTATGTGATTCTATTGCTCTAATTGCAGCTATATCTTCACAATTGACCGATCAACTTCGGGTTATGAAAATGGATCCTCTAATGCAATCTTCAGCTTTAAATTCATTACCTTTGAATTTAAATCTACCTTCAGTAGGCCCATCCTTCTCATCGCAACCACTTCCTTTTCAATCTCTTATTCCTTCACATGTCCGACCCTCTCCTATTCATTCTGTTGCACCTCCTTCCATTTCTAATGCATTTTTGTCAGCGCCATCTCATCCTTCTGATTCTAAATTTACTAAACCTTCTTATACGTCATCAATAGGTGGAAGAGGGTTAAGTAACATTCACAAGGCCTCTCCATCTCATCTGGGAGAGAGTGTTTATCATTCTCTACCTTCAAATTCACCTGTAGAGAAGGATATATTTGCTAGAGAATATATTGGACTTGTCAATTCCTCATCACATCCAGGAGACCCATCTCTACTTTCTCCTCCAACAAATATAGGAGTTAAATTTTCACCTCCTCCGCCTCCACCTCCACCTCCAACTCCATTGATAAAATATACTAACAAGCATACTGCACACACATTACCATCCTCTTGTATTGAAGTTGACAATGCATCATCACATTTACCTCCGACGCCACAGATAGTGCAACCATCCTCTTCCCCAAGAACACATCAAGTGTCTTTAACATCACCTCCATTAGGTTTTCCGCCACCTCCACTTCCGCCATCACCTTCTGAAAGTGTTGAGAGAATATCTCTACCAATTTTACGTAGCGAGATAGATGAAGCTCCACAAGCAGTGCAATCTATTGGAGTGGTTGAAAAAGACCCAAGTCCACCTCCTCCTATAAGTAATCTGAAAGAATCCCAACTATCATCACCACCACCTCCTCCTCTTCCTAGATTTTGTGGGTTACCTTCATCTTTGCCGACTCCAGTAGTCCAAAGTTGTAAAACCCCACCTCCATCAACTCTCCTTGGAAATTATGAGGACCCTTCATCCTCTTTGCCATCCTCCCCTAAAAATTCCACACAGCCTCCAATGTCATTTCCACCACCTCCACCTCCACCTCTGCCCGTTTCCCATCAAGGATGTGTAGAACTAGCTGAACCTCTTTTATATGGAGGAAATCATAAAGTTTTAACTTCAAAGCAATCGGAAGCATTTGGAAAAGCTTCCAGTCCACCACCTCCTCCTACAAATTATGTACAAGCTTCAACATCATCATCCTCACCACTATCGGCATCATCTCCTGTTACAAGTTGTGTAAAAAGTTCACCATCAACTCCACCACCACCACCACCACCTCCTCCTCCTCCTCCTCCTCCTACTACTACTACTCCTATGATTTGTGTGCAAAGTTTGCCACTGCAACTGTCATCACCTCCTCTTATAAGCTGTGTGCAAGATTTACAGCTAGCGCCTACCCTACTGCCATCTCCTTCTACAATTTGTGTGCAAGATCAACCATCACAGCCATCGCCACTGCCTCCTTCGACAAGTTGTGAGCAAGGCCCCCAATCAGCATCTGTCCCACCACCTCCTCCTCCAAGTTTTGCACAAGATTTGCCGTCACAGACGCCGCCGCCGCCGCCGCCGCCGCCGCCCCCTATAAGTTGTGTGCAAAGTTTACTAGTACCTCCTCCACCTCCATCGCCACCTCCGCCACCACCGTTGCCACCACCACCACCATACAGTACTGGTGAACAAACTCCACCGCCATCGCTATTTTCAAATATACCTCCACCTCCTCCGCCTCCACCTCTTATATATGGAGGTTGTGCTCAATCTTATCCTCCCCCTCCACCTCTTCTGTCAGGAAATTGTGTTCAACCTCCTCCCCCTCCCACTCCCCCTCCCCCTCCACCAAGAATCTATGAAGTATCTTCCCTACTCATTGATGATTCCGGGGAAACTCCAGCTCTAGCTTCATCTCTTGGAGGATTAGAGCAAGTCCCACTTCCCCCATCAACCGAAAGTGATCTTGGCCATGTTGCACCTCTACTGACACCTCCTGAAAGTTCTCGACATGCCCCACCTCCTCCACCACCACCACCTCCTACAAATTTTGGGTGCCCTCCTACACCACCACCTCCTCCTGGATGTTTTGAGCAAGCTGCACCTCCTCCTCCACCACCACCACCACCCCTTGAAGGTCTTGGTGGTCCTCCTATTCCGCCACCGCTCGGAGATTTTAAGAGCCCTCCTATCCCACCACCACCCCCGATAGATTTTGGGGGTCATCGTGCTCCGCCACCACCATTTGGAGGTTCAGGAGGTCCTCCTATACCGCCACCACCCCCTGGAAGTTTTGGCGGTGCTCCCGCTCCACCACCACTCCCTGGCGGGTTTGGAGGAGCTCCCCCTCCCCCTCCACCCATTGGAGGTTTTGGAGGAGCTCCTACTCCTCCACCACCACCCGGTGGTTTTGGACGAGCTCCACCTCCTCCTCCACCCATTGGAGGTTTCGGAGGAGCTCCTACTCCACCCCCACCACCCGGCGGGTTTGGAGGAGTTCCCCCTCCTCCTCCACCCATTGGAGGTTTTGGAGGAGCTCCTGCTCCACCACCACCACCCGGTGGTTTTGGACGAGCTCCACCTCCCCCGCTACCTGGTGGGGCTCCACCTCCACCGCCTATCCCTGGAGGTGGCCCTCCACCTCCACCAGGAGGCCCAGGTGCTCCGCCACCTCCTCCAGGTGCACAATTTGGAATGAGAGGTATGGCACCAAATCCCTTGGCAGGAGGAAGGGGACGGCCTATAGGACCAGGTGCAGCAGCTCGAAAGTCACCGTTTAAGCCATTACATTGGGTGAAAGTAACTAGAGCAATGCAGGGTAGCTTATGGGCCGAACTACAAAAGCACGCTGATGCTCAGAGGTATACATTATTTTTTCTTATAAAATACTAGAATCTCTGATATATATATATATATATATATATAGATTTGCATATATATTTGCTTAAAACTTAGGATGAATGACTCTTAAATGCAGCATTTCTGAGTTTGATGTATCAGAACTTGAAACTCTTTTCTCGGCTGTTGTTCCGAAGCCAAATGGAAAATCCGAAGGAAAAAACAAAGTTGCTGCCAAGAGCGACAAAGTTCAATTGGTAATTTAATTATGTTTCAATTGGCACATTATCTCTATTATAAGAAATGATTGCTTATAAATTGGAAATTTTCTTACTACTTTCTATATCATTATCAAAAACTTTGTAGGTGGATCTAAGGAGAGCCAATAATACTGAAATCATGCTGACCAAAATCAAGATGCCATTGCCTGATATGATGGTAGGTTCATCCTTTGTTGACAAATTTTGTAATAATAATAATTATTATTATTTGTTAGGCAAATGTGGGCATGGAACAGTTGGTCTTATATTATTTTCGATCTAGAGAACAAAAAAAAAACAATAGATATATAAATGTATCATCCACTTATACACAACATAGTATGTGGAGGGGACCTTGTAGTTTAACTAATCTTTTTCAAATTCATCAGAAAAAATTAAACTTATTTTTTCCTATATGTTTCCAATTTTTAGAATGCTGTTCTAGAATTGAATGAATCACTTCTTGATGGCGATCAAGTAGAAAACTTAATAAAGTTTTGTCCCACAAAGGAAGAAATGGAGCTTCTTAAGGCATGTATATATCGTTCTCCTCTTCTTCTACATTGTTGTCGCAAAAAAAAAAAAAATGTTTTTTAATAATTTGAATGAAGGCTTCTTTGAAAGAAATCTCATTAAAATTGTTATTGCAATTCTTTGGTTCCTAGGGTTACACCGGCAATATTGAAAATCTTGGAAAATGCGAACAGGTATATGCATACCCATCTTTCATTCATAAATTTTTTAATTCATAAATTCCATGATGTTTGCTGACTGATTGAAGATAGTTTGAATTGCGTGCGTTTCTATTATCAGCTACGGCTAAATTGTTTGATGACAATATTCTAAAGAAATGATTTGTGTCCTTTTCGTGACTTCTAATAGGAAACTATAATAAACCAAAACTACTCCCCTAGAAGCCGTCAACAGAAGCTTAAATTTGGAGGAAATAGCTTCCCATCTTAGAAGAACAATATCTGTATGTGTGAATTTGCTTTAAGTTCCCTTATAGGTTTTTAATGGAAGCAGACACTATCTATGTATATCTAGGTAACCCATCCCACATAAAAAGATCACACATCTATGAGGTGCTTTCCTCTATGCATTATAACTTCATTAAAAAATTCCACTGTTCATGAATATGTATCTAATCTCTATCCAATAATATAATATATTTTGAATTAAAAAATAGTTAATGCTCAATTGTACTGCAGTTCTTTTTAGAGTTGATGACAGTGCCACGAGTTGAATCCAAATTGAGAGTATTCGCATTCAAAATTCAGTTCAATGCACAGGTCCATATATAATTTCTTTATTTCTCTATTCTCTTTGCATATCTAAAAATTTCTTAATATTATTTGGAAAATTTTCCCTCTTTCCATTTTCTTTTCAGATGACAGATATAAAGAAGAGTTTGCACATTGTTGATTCCGCTTGTGACGAGGTAAATCCTTTGAAAATGTTTGCATTTTCTAGTACTCCTGATGGCTAGCTCCTGTTTTATTTTATTTTATTTTTTTCTATGGCTTTTCAGGTTCGCAACTCCGATAAACTCAAGGAAATCATGAAAAAGATTTTATATCTCGGAAACACACTAAACCAGGGAACTGCAAGAGGTATAAATTTTTGTTTGTTTAAGAGGATTTTAATGTTTTTTTTTTCTCATGTCTTGTTGTTATCAATGTTGTACAGGATCTGCCGTTGGTTTCCGATTGGATAGCCTTCTAAAGCTTACAGATACCCGTGCGACAAATAATAAGATGACCTTGATGCATTACCTGTGCAAGGTGTGGTCTTTTGTTAAAAAGGACGAGGGGATTCAATATGCTCTCCAAGATTGTTACTACTTGATTTCAGATTGGAACTTTAAAGTTACATTCCATACATTATTAATGAGTTTCAGGTCCTTGCCGAGAAGTCCGCACAACTTCTGGATTTCCATGAAGAATTTGTCAGCTTGGAAGCTGCATCAAAGGTTTGCAAATTTATATACAAGTTTCTTACTCTCTCTAAGCTCTTGGTTCTCATGATACTAACGGGCTATATTTGTGTTCGCAGATACCATTGAAATCGGTGGCAGAAGAACAGCAGCAGATCGTTAAGGGGTTAGAAAAAGTCGAACAGGAACTTAAAGCTTCAGATAACGATGGCCCGGTATCGGAAAATTTTTGCAAGGTCCGTGCTCCTAATTTGTGGATTCAAGCTCCAGTTGATTCGCGCTTGAGTTTCTGGTATCACTGAAGAAATTTGTGTCTAGACTTTGAAGGAGTTCACTTCGGTGGCTGCAGCACAAGTCGCATCCTTGACAGCACTAAATACTGCAGTTGTATGCCTCTGAAACGTGGACTATATGTTCATTGTAATATCCTATTACTTCAAATTTCTGATATGAACTATAAGATTTATGAATGCCTTTGAAATTCTGACAGAGTAAAAATGCGGATTCGCTTGCGCTATATTTCGGCGAAGACCCCGCGCGCTGCCCATTCGAACAAGGTACTTCTATTTTATACTGGAATCTCTATAGCTACTTTGATAAACAAGCCAAGGAGGATTTGTGAAAGTTCCATTGATACGTTGAACATGTATGTAGTCGTCTCGACTCTTTTGAATTTTGTACGATTGTTTCGGCGGGCGCACGAGGAGAACTGCAAGCAGGCTGAGCTCGAGAAGAAAAAAGCTGAGGATAAGGCAAAAGAAGTGAAGTGAAAACACAGCAAAGAGGCTGACATATCAACATCCAGGCATTGCTTTTTCTGCCCTGCCTATTGCTATCTCCGAGATGTATATACACGATTTGGCCAGAAAGCAATCTGAGATCTTTGCACAGCAGATGACCATGAAAATTGCAGACTGGACTCCACCTCCTGCACAACCTTAACCTTAGTGGTAAAACCTGCTTTCGGTTCATCTTGTTTAAGAGGGGCAGTATTTTTGAAATCCCCCCTTGGGTTCACAGTTTTTTTCTGGGAATTTTACACGTACAGTTTTGGGTAGGGAGATAGAGTAGCCTCTACTCGGATCGCTCAACCGGTTGAATTGATTAATCCAGTCCGATCTTGAAACCACTGAAGGTGACTAAACTTCTTGGCTAAAACAGCCGCCAGGCCTGAAATCCCTCATTGTGAAGAGCTAACCTGATACCTCACATGATTCATTATGTACAGTTTAGCTTTATTCCATTGTATTCTTTTTTTTTCTAATCAAGTTGTAGATAGTGGATATGAGTGTAGATAAAGAAGTGTTAATTATATACTGAGGGTGAAACAGGCCTGAGATTCAGAAATTTGTATCCTCTTGCTCTTTTACTCTTTTTAGGAATTCTTGTGAGAAAATTTTGTAATTAAAGTCCTATTTAAAGAGAGAGGTTTTGTTGTCGGTGTTGTCCTCGTTCTTTACCTTCCCATCGCACCAGAGATTGTTCATTTCGCAAACATATATGAAGATGATTAAGACATACAAATGAAATAGTGGCTTACTCAGATGACAATACTAGTAGACAGTCGGATCAGTGTAGGTTCGAGTTTAGGTAGGTTTTTTGTATGTCAATGTGAAGTGAATCTGAAGTCGGCATTTCTCTACTAGTCCAAATTAATGTCGATATGATCTTTTGTCCAGTCCCTTATCTAAGCGTCCGAGTTAGTGTGGCTTGTCTAAATGGTTGTAAGTTGGCAGCCTTGAGTGATTCAGGGTCCAGTTCTTCATCTGGAAGTCGAGATGATGGTGAAATTTGAACTGAGGTCCTGGTCTTGATTCTGTCTCGTCCTGAGATGGTTCAGATCTTGCCAATGTGAGCCCAAGGTGGATGAGGGGTTAGCATAGCTCAATCTAGAACGAGCGTAGGGGACATGAGACGCCTTTAGCTCTTCCGAAAGGAGGTTGATCTTTCTCTTTCTTCCCGAGCTCAAGGCTCAGAGGCGACCGACGAAATCCATAGAAAACACTCTGTAGAAAGCTCTGAAAACGTTCTGGCCAAAATGTCTTTTGATAGCCAGAGCATATTCACCATAGTACCATGTCATCAAGTTAGATAGCTCATGAGTAGGTTAAGCTTTAACGCTATCTCCTTCAAAACTGCACACATGGAGGCCATCAGTTGGCCTTGAAAGATTCCAGCAGATTCCTAAACAACAATCAGTAGTAGTAGGGGTCATCTATGTCCATGAATGCAATGCAGATGTGTGCTGCAAACACGCAAGTCCATGAATTCACTAAAACAATGTTTGTTCAATCTTTGAAGATAAAATGTTTTTGCAGAACAATATTTTTCTTTTCCTGTCCTAAATCTCAAAGTTCAATGCGTTGAGGGCGCCCATAAAACGCAGCCAAGTATTCCAAAGCTTCTGGATTCCCACTGCATACCTTCCACAAGGATTCGACCTCTCCGCTTGAAACTGTTCCCAATTTTCGGCAGTCATCTAGGAACTCCAGTAGCTTCGAGTAGAATGAATCATAGTTCATCAGTAAGAAAGGCACTTGAAATTTGGAGCCAATTCTTTCGAGTTGAATCAAGGCAAGTATCTCAAACAATTCGTCTAAGGTTCCAATTCCACCAGGGAAGGCAACAATAGCAGTCATGTCGGAGGGGTTATTCCTCACTGCAGCTTCCACCAATCCATGTTTTCTTGCCGAGAAAAACCTGTTCTTGTAGGTGAATGAGAAGTTCCTTGTGCTAGTACAATTTCTCTCTTTGAGATATAATATGAGGTGATTACCTACCTGCACGTAAAATACGATTCAGGAGGGAGGTAGGGATGGATTTTTGATGATGTCCACTCTCCTGATTCCCTTGCTATCTTGAATCCTCCAACCGGCTTGTTTACTTGAAGAGCACCCCTGATGGCTGCATCCATCAGACCTGGGCCAGCTCCTGACCATGTGGTGCAGTCTAGAAGTAGAGCTATCTGTCAAAAGTATGATTGAACTGACTATATCATCAGGAAATGAAGTGTGGTGTCCTTTACTGAGTCAGCAAACAAATTCCATAGAAACAGACAAAAATGTTCTAGCAATTAGTCCCGACGAAAAATTATTTCCAAAAACAAAATAACTTGCCTCGCTAGCCAATTTTGCTGCTTCCTCATAATGTGGGTGACCTTCTTTCAATCGCGATGAACCAAGGTACACTACGCCCCTGCCAAGCTTGTTTACAAGTTCATAGCAACAATTCATTTCCTTCTTCACCTACATCCATTACCAAAAAAAGGACTCCTAAGTCAGTTTCTATAGATAATTGTTAAGCAACTCTTATATTTAATCCCAACCAACATTATTTCTGGCAGACTTGGGAATCACCATCAAAATGATATAACAAAGCCAACTTATCTCCAGAGAGTCAAATAGACAAAGCCCAGTTGATCAAAGCACGTAAAGACAACGGTAGAGTTTCCTTTAGCTACACCAGAAATGATACAAGGGCTTCATATTCTTATTTTTATAATACATTCTGAAACTGGTACATCAATGAGACAATGAAGGTAAACGTGTAACAACACAATGAAGCAACAATGTGATCCCTCATTCTCTATAAAAGAGGCAGTATCAACACGACTTAGGGATCAAAGAGCATTGACATGAACCACTACTATGGATTCAATTGCCAACTAGAACTGACAATTAGCACCTTCTTGCATTGTAATAACTAATAATCATAAGTGGATTGTACCATTAGTGGCAACATAAAAAATCAAATAAATATAATTGCATTTTAGCAATCCTATGAGCAACTCACTTGAAACAGCTCTCACTAAAAACTCTATGAAGGAACCAGATCATAAACCAAAATACATAGTAAATCAAAAATCTGGTTAGAAGGACAATAAGTTCTTATTTCCATGAGGATCTTAGTCCTCCACTTGCTTTAAGAAGAGACTATAGGTTCTTATCCCCATATCCCATATGACGATGCCAATACTTTGATTTTAGAAACAATTTTTCTCTTCTTTTGGATGACAATATAAAGCTATGAGCAAAATCCTAACTTTGTTTACCGAATATCAACCTTCATTTTGTAGACAACGAGTTGGGCCCTGCATCAATCTTCTTTTGTATGCAAAGTCTTCTTTCTTCTCCCACTCCCACACATATTTGACCTAATTGATTCAGAGTATGTAACTATGAAATATATCGATCATATTCATACCCCGTGTGTGTGTTTGTGTGTGTTATATCTTATCATTCACATGATCTATGACTGAAACTCTAACCTCGAAAACATCAGTTAATCAGTCAGCACGAACAGAGACTACAACGAAGAAGTTCTCTGCTCAATCTATCGTTCGTTAGCATTTTAACAAACAAGTTGATTGCAAAACATCAGAAGAATAGTAGAATACCTCGCCGGGGCTACTTCTCTCCGACAGCAAGAGGTGATCGGACTGCAGCGAGAAGGCGGCGACCTTGCCGCGTCGCCGGGGCATCGTCAACCTGCAAGGCATGCAGCAGGAGCCCTGCGTCAGGCCTAAGATCGAGGGCTCAGGTGGGGGGAATCCTGGAGCGCAAGGTAGCGACGCCGACGAGAACACCATGGCGCTTGAGGCTCGATCAAAAGGCGAACTTTTTCTTCCCCCTTTTTGAGCAGAATTTCGGCTTCGTTGAGCGAGCGATGAAGCATCAGACGGAGCAGAAAAAAGCAATGGAATTAGAGATGCTCTTGCTTTCTCTCTCTCTCTCACTCTCTCGATCCTCGCCTCTTGCCAAACTTTCCCTTTCAGGTTAGGTTAATACATTCTTAAGCTGGTCACCTGACCTTTTGCACGCACAGTTGACTATTTTGCACGATAGATCTCCGTCAATCGAATCTCCCTCGACGACTGTAAACAGTGCCTCGATGAACACGACGCAAGGGCAGTGGAGCAGCCATTCTCATTAACAACTCGTTCCCTGAAACATCGAAAAAACTAGAAACAGCAACCAAAACGTTCCATATCATTCAACACAGGAAGAAAACACAAACAAGGGAAGACAGCAACCAAATAAAGCTGCCTCTGTGCTCCCTAGGCACTCTTTAATTACTAGTAAACACACCAGCCGATTCAGGAATTAGATAAGCATGGCTACATGAACAAGTAGCTCTAGCTTTCCAGAATCATCATCGTTGGAAAAGAAAAAAAAAAAAAAAAAAAAAAATCAGAACTTTAGTCTTATTTCGTTCGGTGTACAGAAAACTTACTATACAGTACAGACCCTCTACGAGAACTAAAAACCATGGAGGATCCATAGGCAAGTGGAGCATAACACATGCTGCAGTGAGGTTAAAATTATCAGGAACTAAGCCTTATTGTAACAATCAGAATTAATAGGATCTGGCATGTAAAGGTCAGTTGGCGGCGCCATCTGGTTGAGGTTTTGATGTAGCATCTCCAGAAAACATCTCTGCACTGTGTCGTTTCAGTCCTCCCTGTTCCAGAGAATCATTTCGAGTGTAAAACAGGTGATAATTAATGCCAGTGTATCGCCAAAAAAGAAACGAAAGCGCTCGAGATAGATTAATCTGTCTTTTGCTGATGAAAACAACTGAATTTGAAGAGATTTGTGTAGCACCGGCATGATGTAAACATCAAAGTCATGTGCATCGAACAGGTGATTGCACATATCAATCTGTCTCAACAGCTAATAATAGCCTTGTTAGTCGATCTAAGAAAGGGACTAACCATGATTGCTTTATTTTCAACTTCCAATTCCCTGCAAGATTTCTTGACACGTTCAAGTTCCACTTTGAGTGCTTTATTCTCACTGACTAAATCAACAGCTTTCTTTGTCAACTCCTCGCATTCTTGCTGGTAAAAAAATTAATCAAATGAACTACTAATGACGATTTTCTGCTGCTATCAAACATTATGTAGAGCTAAAAATTTAAAAAAAAAAAAGTCTAATGAGCATCATCTCATTAACTAAAAAACACAGTCGCATTATAATCAGTGCATGCAACTCAAACTGCAAAGCTAGTTCAGATGTCAACCGTAAAATGTGAAAACACTTATACATAGACAGAGACTTCAACAGCAAAAAGAAATTCTGAACTATTACTCACTATTGAAACAAACAATACTTAATAGCTACTTCAAAAATTTAGCTTCTGTATCACAAGGTAATACGCATACAATGAGAAAAGAGAAACAGCAAACAAGATCTTCAATAATATTGAACTTACAAGTTTCAAGGCAAATTTGATAAAAGAGAGAGAGACCAGTGTGAGAAACATAGGCATCTTAAATGCTAAGCACAAATACAACTAAATGAGGAGATAAATTTAGCTATGCTCTCGCATCCACCCAAACAAACAATAGTAGGTAAGTAATAAGATGTTGACACTTAAACTAAAGTTAGATGTATTGATATCCGAGTATAATTAAATACCAAGAGTCAACACAAAACGTAATTGTGTTTTTTTTTCAGAGATTAGAATGCAAATAGATGAGTAAAGTTACAAGGAATGATAAAGGAAAAATATATATATTACAATCTGGGAGCAACAATTAGGTTTAGCCCCAATAAATAAATAAAGTGAAAAAAAAAAACTAAGGCAATGCTCAATAATGATGAATAAAATTTATACTTAGACAAGTTGAATCAATTAGTAATCAAAACTGTGAGGGGGTACACAGAGATTAAAGAAACACCATTTAGCATAATTCAAATTGACTTTTAAAAAAATTATGTCGAGTTCAATAATAGTAGGATCATATCCATGTAACTGAACCAAATTATTAGGACTCATGTTTGGATTGATGTTGTTGGTGGTTGTCAAGTCAACATAGGCCTGTACATGAGAACTAAAAAAGAATGGTTGGTTTGATATTGTTTGTGGTTCCCAAGTCAACATAAGCTTCTACATGAGAACTGAAAGAATAACACTTTCGTACTGAAAGTAAGCCATGAGAAGTATAAAAGAGTATACAGAATAAACCAAAGAGTACATAACATGATGATAATACAAAATAGTAACATTTTTGCTTGATTAGAGCAACAAAATTTAGACAAGAAAGAGCTAATAAGAGTAATAAGAATTTCTCAGATATCTAACATAAACTACAACATGTACTTGAATACTTAAATTACAGCAAGTGGAAACATAGAAAGGCCTTGAAAAGAAAATCAGGCTCATAATATACTTCTTGACATTCACAATCAGCTGTGGAGGAAAACTAGGAAAATGTTGAATGGGTTCAACAGGCAAAAAGCTCAATAGTGTGAAACACAAATCCTAGAATTGCAGACATGACTAGATTCAAAAGCTTCAGTTTGTTAATATGACCAGCTGCTCAGGGACAGGATGGTAATGCCAATGAAATCTAATGCTTTAATTTTCATTTCTTTAGTATTTAGAGCTTTTTGAAAATGCTTTGATGCGACACTTCAACAATTCAATTTACATATAGATCATAATCCAAGGGAGAGATCTAAGACCTCAACCAACATGAAGTATTTCGAAATGCAGAAACTTGTAAAAAATGAAGTACTTGACATTCACCCATATGATATGTAGGATTCCGAACAATAAAAGGAAATTAAAATAATGTTTTGTGCAATTTTCATGACATAAATAGTACTCGTGAGTGAAGCCTACCTGCCTCCTTAACCTGGATCTCCTAGCTGATTCCCTGTTAGATTGTTTTCTTCTCTCCCTCTTCAATTCACGTTCGTCCTGGCCAGATACTACTTATCAGTAAAGAATGACTTCACGAAATGAAATGAAATAATAAAATATCCTTTAAATAGGTGTTATGACAGCCATAAGATAGATCATATATGAAACAAAACAATGGAAGCAAAACTATCGATCATTCCATGATTGTGTAGATCAAACAAAGTAATAAATGGGATGAATTTTTGTCCATGCATGGCATGCCCATTCCAACCATTAGTGTTCATCACAATAAACCAATCACCCACCTTCAAAGAAGATCCAGCAAGGGAGTTGCTCCAAAAATCCATGCCAATATTCAAATTAGATTGAGGATTAGGCAATGCAGCTCTTCCTGGGGCAGATACTGGAAGCTTCTTGGCAGTCCGTACCCTTCCACTGTATGAAGATTTGGCTTTAGCATCACTACTGTTGGAAGGGTGAGATTCGCCTGGAAATAACCAATGAGGTAAGCATCATCAAAAATTGCAAAGAGAGGAAGACAATAATCACATCGGCTCCAGAATTTACCTTCTGAAACCAAATTGCCATAACTTCTCTTTCTAGCTGTGCCGTGCTCCTGAATGGTCAAGGAAGCTTAGTGTTAAGTTGAATTGACCATAATTTTGGTATTCAAATACATAAGAAGAACGATAGCTCAAGCACAAAAAGGAGAGTATAAAAATCAGCCCTTGTTATCAGAATGTAGCAACACTTAAAGATGGGTCTTTTGAGCTTAAAAGAAATATGTAATTTTGAAAAAGATTTAAATATTGCCTAGAATCATCACCAATAAGGTTAGAGATTAAAATTCAAGAAAAGAAGACAGCACAACAGGAAAGTCATTTTGCTCACCTTAATTGGACCATCATCTTCAGTATCTGATGAACCCTCCGTCGCACTATCATCACTGTCAATTAGACGAAATATTTTGGACAATTTTCAAGAAAAGTAACGATTATCATGAATTTAGCAAACAAATAAGACCTCTGTGAAACATCCTCCCTAGCGCTGAAGGAGCCTTTGGCGGCATTCACTGATTTCCCTGGCGAACCTTCTCTTTTTGGAGCCTTCTTGTTTATTAAGTGTTTATCCTTTGCCTCCGGAGGCCTCTCTTCCGTTTCTGGTATTGGATAAGCCATGCCCTGGATAATCGCAGTCGCTTCGCACTAATTATTCTCGATCAAAAGCCGAATTTTAATTTAACCACAGGAGTAAGGGAGACAAAAAAGAAAGAAGAGGAGGGCAGATGAATCCCAAAGTATATTACCGCATTCAATAAGGGCTGAGCATAGAACCCTCCTGGAGGGTAGAAGGAAGTATAAGGAATCGGACTACTGTATGGTGGCATCACGTGCTGTCGATTCAATTACCCCAAAACAAAACAACAAGGGGTAAGAAAATTTAGTTTTTTGAGATGCCAGATGCAAACTTTTCCGCTTGGAACCCCGCCAACGCACCGACCGAGAAGAGAGAGCGACGAACCTGGGCTCCCCAAACGATCGGCTGCCCGGCAGCAACAGGAGGCGGGTAGAAGGCCTGGGGCATCACGGCTCCACGGCCGTAAAAGGCATGAAGCGAGGCGGACCATTCGGGAGAGAAGGGAGCGGGGGACGCCAGCAATGGTGGCGGCGGTTCCTGGGGCGACTTGGCTGCGGCAGTAGTAGTGGATGAGGCAGTGTAGGTCGAGGTCGTCCCCGCCGCCGTCGCCGTCGTCTTCATCTTCTCCTTGGGCGAGTCCATGGCGGAAGGAGTAGGTGGAGACGACGACGAGTGAAAGAGCTGGACTTGGAACAATAGATCTGAGCGCGTTAGGGCTTCGTCACAGAGCGTCCGACGCGGCCATTGGACGTGGACATGCGAACCTTACCTGCGGATCTTACCTGATGACGCGTCACTGTTTCATTTCTTGGATTCAGGTCCAATAGCGTACTGTTAATAGTTTCCAGTTTCATTCAAATATTTAGGTAATTTACTAAAAAAAAAAATACACCATTAATCATTCTGATTAGGAGTGTAGATCAGCCGAACCTATTTATTATAAATTTTATTTAACCGAGTTTTAATTTTTTTTTTTAAGAACTCAATTAATAATTTATTATCTTCGTCATTAGGCAAAATATTTATTTAATATATAAAATTTTTATTACTTACTTAATTTTAATATACTATAACAACGACTTAATATGAAATCGACTATAAAAATCCTCTATTATTATTATTATTATTACTTAAATAAATTTTATTTTATTTTATTATTATTAACTAAATTTTAATATGTATATTTATTACTGTTTTATGTATAACTGAAATATTTATTAATCATTTAAATATCCGAAGAAAAATTATATCATTTTTTATAAATAAAAAAAATATTTTTATATATTTAAATAAAAATTTAAAAATGAATATATTATTTTATTCATTTACAATCCTAATTTTGATGGCAACGCATTATATTTAATGTTAAAATTGATGGCTTGTAAGAGCAAACATCTTATGCGCAATTGCGCATCACAGCTCTTGCCAGGCTGTGTCGCGCACAGCCCAAATTGTGCAGGGCTGGCCGGATCGTTCGGCCCATTTGAAAACGATTCTTGCTTAGATACCAACAACTACACATTGCATACTATTCACACAGTTTAACTGAGAGGCAGTGCAATCTACTCCAGCAATCGTCTCCGTTTGCACCAAGCAATGGAGATCACATAGAGCAAGACACTGCCAATGGTTCCGCCTCCAATGGTCCACAGAAACTCAGTCGTTCCGGACTTCTTCTCGTCGAACAAGCCGACCTGAATGTTCATGCCGAACACACCGACAATGGCCACAAATACACTCACAATTAAGGTTGCAGTGGTCAGCACGACGCCTATTTGTAAGAGCTGGTTCTGCTTGTCGTCTAACATTATGTTGATGTAATCCTCTGTGTCATCGACGTATTCCCGCAGCTTCAATTATGCCAGAAGGGAAATAAGTAAATCAGAATCGACGAAAGAAGACAACATCCTATCACCAGAAATAAGCTTTCATGGATTTAGAATTGGTTTTCATACCGCGGATAAGTTGTTCAGTGTGCTGTCAATCTGAATGAAGTATGCTTCTAAAAGCATTTCAAGTTCTTGCACATCAAGATGTTTGCTGCTGCTTCTCATACTGTATGTACGAGTTGCTTGGTTATGGCAGTTGATAGCAATGGCCTCAGGCACGCGAACATGATGACTAATGTTCTTAAGACAGCCTTGTCCACTAGTATCGATATCATTATCCTCTGATAAAATTTCAGCACATGCCCTACAAATTCAAGAAATTTCAGTAAATTGTTCGAGGAATACCAGTTGAGAAATGCTGCAGCAATGCCGCTCACATACCTGTCATCATCTATGCCATTGCCATGGCGGTCCAAAGACGAATGAGAAGATCCATCAGAGGCATCTTGCCGCATCATCTTTTCTGTCAAATACATCTCGGCCATGTCTTCGTCGTCATCAAGTAGGTGTTCTAGTTCATCTCTTACCTATCATCCTAAAATGTATCAGTATGTGCTTTGACCACAAACCCGAAGCTCTGAATCTTAAACAACAATTAGCTTAGCATGTTTAAGAGTGAATGCCAACCAATCCATAAATAACAAGTATATTTGTCAGAAATTATTGTATGACTGGTGGTAATAAATGAATGAAATTGCAATGGAACAATTCCATTGTACAATGTATAATCCTAGAAAGACCATAATGAGCTCTTGGTGAATCAACTTAAGTAAGCAGAGTGGTTGCAGCTTAATTAATGTTCATCAGTAAACACCTCAGAACATTGGGTAATAACTGAACTCTCTAAAGTGTATGGAACCAAAAACTACCAACTTAAATCAAAGGAAATTAACAGATTGAACAGCATATCTGATCTCTTGTTCAGCAAAATCCTTGAGGGAAATCGTTAGAAACCTACAAACTCCAAGGTTATGATAGAAACAAGAATTCCATGCAATATGTACACTACGTTGTATGACACATTTGGCAGGTTACCTATTTTATGACCCCTAAAGAACAAAACTTCACCAAACAACGATTTACTTGCTGTAGATCTGCAGAAGTTGAAGTTACCATGGCTGCAGGCAGAACCGCAGAAGTTAAAGTTAGCACAATGACAATTTTTTTCCATTAACTTATCCACCATCTAGATGATAAGAGTTTATAACTCCATAATCTCACAACAAGAAAAGTAATTTACCTGTAGGCGTTATGAAAATATAGAAATTCACTCCAGCCAGACATTTTATATTCTTTTGTTTACTGAACTTGAGGTAAACAAAAACATACCTTTTGAACACGTCCACTTATGGCAACCAATCTGCTTTTGATTTGACGAACATGCTCCAAATTAAGTGAACTAATCTTTGATGTCAGCTTATCCAAGGCTGGATGTGCTTCTTTCTCCAATTTTGATGACTGAAAACAAGTATCAAAATGTTTGAAGCCTCGAAAGTAGCAAAGTATGCAAAGATTCATAGACTTGATTCTCAATGACAACTCTATCCTGTAGAACATTGTTAAGATTTTATCTATCGCATAAGATAGCATTTCGTATAATACCACCTAATCAACAATACCTTTCATGACACCATGACTTTTACCAAAAAGGAGGGGAAAAAAACATAGAGAATTTGGATATCTTGCGAGATAGAGCACCAGCAATTACTTACAAAAGAAATATCCAGCAATCTAAATAATAACTGAATAAGCAACTAAAGTGGGATCAAAAGCATTTCATGAAGAAAGGCCCAATTTTGACCTCATTCTCAAGGCTGCTGCAAGCTGCCTCTAAACATGCTTCTAGTGCAACAAACTCAAAAGGGAGATGCCTTTGACCAGGACTCATAACCATCTCTGCCTTTGCCGTCTTCTCAGCATCTTGATTAGAAGGGAGATCTCCAAGAAATTTGGGATCATTAGAAACTTGATGTTGGCTTCCGTTCCTTGAGTTTGGCCGCTCCATACTGTAGATATTTGCCAAATCCGCACTGCATCCGTTTCCACCATCCTACAACATCTTCAGAGTTACTAAATAGCATCATTAGCAAACACGGCAGGACAAGCAATAACAATACCGTGCTATCAATACTTTTGTTTAATAATTTTCTTGTTTTTTTTCCCGAGAAAATGTCGAACACTTGCGTTAGCATACAAACATCAACATATTCTTTTCTAAGAGCATAATCTTTTTTCAATTAGCACAATATCAGACAAATCTTTAGAAGAGCAGGTCGATTGCGTAATGGCGTAACCTTAGCAGTGCCGAAATCCTACACGTTTAACTTTAAAAAAAGTGCAAGACGACAAATAAGGGGGAGACCTGGTCGCCCCCGTGATGGCGACCGGCGAGTCGCCGTTGGAGCTCGTGGACGAAGGGCGCCACGGCGGGGTCACTGTAGTTGAGGAGGAGCACCTCGGTGGCGGTGACGATGGCCTTGATGTGCTCGAGGTTGACTACGACGGCGCTCTCGCGGCCTAGCAAGGTGGAGGGGCACGCAAGTTGCGGGTCGAGGAGGCGAAGGTCGCGCCCAGGCAGCCCCGTCCGCCGCATAATGGCGTGCTTCCCAGCCTCCACCACCCGCGTCTCCCCCGCCGCATCGACGACCAGCCACGTCCGCGACCCCGCCCCCTTCTTCCTCGCCGACGTAGATAGGATTCGAGCTCCGCCGGTGGTCGCTAGATCCGGTTCTCCGGCCGAAGGCGACGACCGCAGGGCTTTCCTCATCCTCTCACTGCCGCAGTGTGAAGTGACGGCGAGGCGAGCAGCGGTCAAGTTATTTGACGTCGGAGTCTCTCGATCTGGACGAGGCAGGGATCCCGTCCAAGCATCACACTATACAGAGACCAGATGGAGCAATAAAACCCACACGATCATTAAGCTTGGCGTACAAAATTTACTCGAAATTTGTAGATGATCCGAACATAAGTATATGGGGCCAATCATGACGCGAACGGCCGGTTACTTTATTGAAATTACTGTTCGGGTCGGGTAAATTTAGGATCCGAATCCGAAAAATGGAGATTATTTTTTATACATGGAGATGATGTGTCCATTATTATGAATCATGATAAATTATTGAATTATCTTTTCGTATGTGGAGGAAGCACCGTGATGAATGAGAGGGCCCCAAAGGTCATGTTGTGTTGGAATGGATTGAATGCACCCTCTCAATATTCGTATGAGCAAGTATTTAAATTGGCCATCAATAATTGTTTTTTGTGTAAAGTAATTTTAAAACAAATTCAGAAGATACTTTATACTTTTGTTAGTAGATCGTCATGATATTACGTTCAATTCAATGTCCATTTATGAATAGAATTAAACAAGAAAACAGAGCATATCCATTGAAGATTCTCCAATCCTTGTTTACTCAACATAACCTCGCTAATTATGCCTATCAAACAGTCGATGCCAATTTAGTTAATTATGGATAAAACAGTAGCAAAGGGCTGCATTGGCTAGATGTACTGCAAGGTCTTCACTCTCCTTGGCTGCCGATTGTTGTTCGTTCGTCTCCGACATTGAGGTTGTGCCATATTTACATTCTTCAGAAAATTCGTCTTCAAACTAACGAGATTTAAACATCGCTGCCATGCATGTTTCATTTCTGTAAATTGAAGTATAGTTTTTCGTTTCCGATATGCAATTTTCAGAAGCTTATCGTTCTTCAGGAATTGGCGATATGGCAATGGACTCGTTCCCCTTCTGAACAGCAAAACTTCAAGACATGCTAAGATCGGTAACACACAATCTCAGAGTATCTCAGTCGATTTGCTCTCCGATCAGATCGAGACCGACCAGTAGGAATGAGATCCCTTGGAAGAGAAGGAAGTAGAAATGAATGCCCTGGGCTGACAGCAAGCTTCGAGCCGAAGCAGTTAAGAGAAGGAAAGCGAGAGCTAACTCCTTTTGGTAAATCCTGTTGTGCTTCTTCTTGGACTCCATTTTTGATATGGCTTCAAATTTAGGCATGGAAGATCCTTGCAGTTGCTCAGGCTCCTTTCTCATTGACATGAGATCGCCCTCCGAAGATCGACCAGACTTTTTAGTGACAACCCACTCGTAGGCACTGCCGAGCTCGAAGAGGCCAGAGATCATGGCGTTGAACTTGGTGACAGACATGGTGTTCTCGAGGAGAAGGTATGGGACAATGAAAGGGAAGGATCTCGGATCTGGTAGGATGTTGAGGACCGACATTGTCGCGGGAACATAACACACAACCCATGCTGGGAGCTCGGCTTCAGGAACGAACATTGTTAGAGGGAGGATGACGCAGAACAGAGTGAAGGAATAGAATGGCAATATTAGCTTCCGGAGGAGGAAGAACAGAAATATCAAGTTGGTTTTCTTCCAGAATCCAATCTGCAATTAAGATTGTGGGGGGAAAAATTATACTTTCAGAACATTTGAAAAAAGTCAGTTAATGATCAAAAGTAATTGAGAAACACTTGTGCAAATTGTTCAGATGCATTGCAGCAAATTAAATAAAATGAGAAAAGAAGCCAAATCATCTGAAACCAAGAACTCATGTTAGTATCTGTCTCTCTCCATCTTGTGAGTTTTCAGTTCGTCCTTTGATTCATTAGAAAAGAAACTAAATCTTAAATTCCAAGTTTTTTTTTTTTTGCCAGCATATGATGATTGATACCTTCGATTTGATAATATCTGGCAGGCATAGCCTAAACAATTGCATAGGACCGGAATGCCACCGATGTTGCTGCTTTCTGTAAGCCTCGTATGATTCCGGCAACTCACATTGGCACTGAACGAGGAATTCAAATTCAGAAAAGATTAAACTCAAAGATCCATGGAAGAATTCTCCTGCAAACTTAATCCAGGCAGCATTATCCCACCTCGACATCGTTGAGGAAGATGAACTTCCATCCTTTCAGATGAGCACGAACCGCAATATCCATGTCCTCGACCGTCGTCCTCTCCAGCCATCCTCCTGCATCTTCTAATGCCTTGATCCTCCAAACTCCAGCCGTGCCATTAAAACCGAAGAAGTTGATGAACGCCCCATTTACTTGTTGTTCCACTTCGAAGTGGAAGCACAAGTTGATGTTTTGTAACCGCGTGAGCAAATTCTCATCTTTGTTAATAAAAGACCATCTTGCCTGAACTAATCCCAAATCCGCATTGTCCTGGAGTCGAACCCCAATCAAAACGAGCATTAGCTTCGACAAGCCTCGCGTCGTGCAGAAGCAAAACCAAAGGAATAGACAATTTGCACACCTTGAAATGCGGCACGGTCCGCTTTAGAAAGTCCGGCATGGGCTGGAAATCAGCGTCGAAAATGGCAACAAAATCATAGGCCTTGACGTAGCTGCAATCCATGGCCGACTTCAGGTTGCCTGCCTTGTATCCCTCTCGTAGCATCCTGTGCCGATACACGATCGGAGCTCCGTTCTGCTGCCACCTCTTCACTTCCTCCAGGATCAGAGCTTGCGTTGTGGGGTCGTCGGAGTCATCCAACACCTGGACCATAATGTTCGACCTCGGCCAGTCCAAATTGCACACTGCAGCTATAGATTGCTGGTACACCTGCAAATTGGTAGCTTTGAGCTTGGATTGAAACTCTAGTGGAGTCTAAATCGCAAAGAACGAAGCTTTTTGCAAGAATTTACTTCTTTTTCATTGCACATTGGTATCTGGACTAGAACCATGGGGTAGTCCTCGCCCCCGGATTCGACATCGTCGGAGGCGGCTCCTGCAGGGACAGGCTTGATCCCTTTGAGGCGGATCCAGAAGCAGCCGAGGCAGAGAATAAGGCGATCGGCGCTCTGGATGAGGAAGAGGATGACGCAAGCGTCGGCGAGGAATTGGAGTGCCGGAGCGATGTACTCCACGCGGAAGCTGACCCACCCTGTGTAGAGCGACTCCAGGATCCCCTGGACGCCGGAGGAGGTAGGAAGAACCATCCGCGGCATCTGGGCGACGGCGTTCAAATGCCAACCTCTGATGTACGCGGCGACCTCGAAGCCGAGCAGGAGGACGGACATCCAGAGTAAGATCTTGATGAAGGAGTAAAACCTGGAGCGCAGGAGGGGGCTCTCCTCCTCCAGGGAGGACGCCGCTGTGGCGGAGGTGCCGTCCGAATCCGTCTTGCCTGAGGCAACACGGCGGCGGGCGGCGGACGCGAGCCCGACGGCGGCGGAGGCGAGGGAGGCAAGGCACCCCGCGGCTTGGTGCGCTTTGAGGAGGAGGACCCACGTGATCTGCTTCGCGTTCTTCTTCCTGGCCGCACGTTCACCGCCGGCGTCGTACTCATCGTCGTCGGGGGACGATATCTCCGCTATCGTCCAGTTGGTATTCTCCATCTTGACGACTACCGGCGTTCCCCGGCGGGCCTCCTTGTCCCACCACCCAAACGACGGTGCCATTGCCTCCGCCCCCTACCGCACAATGACTAAGATCGCGCCTTTCCTATATATCCGGCGCCAGGAACGTATTCCCTCCACGTATCCGAGAAATCAGCACCGGCATGCAGCCGCTAAGGCAATGCGACTTCATCCGGCGAGAGACAAACAAGAAAGGACCGCTTTTTACCTCAGAACCAGAAAGAAGGAGAAGACCACCCAAGATAGCGCACCTTCTTCTCAAAGGTGCTTGCCGTGGCCTCGCAGTCTCTCTCTCCACCTACTGCAGCTCAGATTCCGGCGAACTCGCCGGTCTCCTTCCCTGCAATAAGAAGGGGTACGACAAAGCCCACCAGAAGAGGCGAATGAAAGAACGCTTCGACACGTCGGCCGTCGATCTCAACAGGAAAGTGAAAGTGGGAAAAAAACATACAATTAATGAAGACAATAGATAGGGCGATAGAAGAGGAAAGATCAAAAAGGATTTTTTTTTTTTTTTTTTCTTTACGGTTTTCTCATGATTACAGATTACTGCTGTGCCAGATAAATTTATCGCAATAAGAAGAAGATGAATGATAATCAATGGAAAATGGAAAAAGGGAGGAAGAACGGGAGATGCTTACAGCTGGAGATAGGACGCAATAATACAGTATTTTAATTAAAATTGTCAAGTTGGATTATGTCCGTCGGATTAGTCTGTCCCGTCAAATAATTTAAATATATTGGATTGAACTTTTATCAATCCGCTATTTTAATGAAATTTAAATGGAACAACCCGCCATGTTGGGTTCAAACAGTTGATTTAGACGGTTGGCCATGAGTTAAGAAATATAAAAAAATAAGTTTTCACTATTACAATCTTCTTCTATCACATATACACCTCAACAAAATATAAAAGAAATTAAGAGTAAAGAATAAAAAAAATATTTTTTATACTCTAATTTTTTTTTATTATCTTGTCACTATTGTTATAATCAATATAGAAAATAATAACATATCAAAATCAAATAATTATCCAGGTTAAAAAATCTCAATTGAATCTCTATTTGAAAGAGCAAAAATTTACATTTACATATTATCAAGATTTGAATATTTTGGAACATTGAAAAGGAATCAAAAACATCGATACTAAATTTTGTGAGTCGATAATTGAATCTTAATTATAAAATTTTAGTTACTTCAAATACTTATTTTTTTAATCATGGTACTCTATCTATCTTACAGATCATTATCTCAAGCTCTCAACACCTCAGTAATTTTAGATATATTTTTTAAATTTGTGTGGGCCCGTGGGTTGGCCCGCCTAACCCGTAACCCGCCTTGGGTTTGGTTGGATTGAAAATTTCTCAATCCGCCGAGATGGCGGGTCGGCCCGCCCCTCTCCGCTAAATATTAAATTTACGACGGATTGACCGCCCCATCATGGATCGATCCGTTTGACAGCTCTAATTTTAATACCAAGAAACAAAGCAAAAAAAAATAAAAATAAAAATAAACTCTTTTTTGTTCCTTATTAAAACCATCTATTCTGATTGAAATCATCAATCTAATAATCTTCATCGATCCATCTTATAATTATTGTGAACGGAATAAATTATAGAGATCCTTATAAATTTTGACGTGATGATCAAGATACGTAAAAATCATCTGAATTCAGAAGAAAAAAATTTAAAACTTCTCCAAAATCGATTCATATTACTTCTATAAATACCATACCATATTATCTCTACGAGCAAAATCACCTAATTCAATTTGCTTCTATAATACCTCTCCTCTCGTTGACAAATAAGATTTATAACTGAAATACATTTTTATAGTTTTATAATAAGAATGCACCACAGGCTGCAGCAACAGCAAGAGATAAATTTTGTCATGTGAGAGAACTTGTTGTTGTTTTTTTTAATTTCCTTTTTACGTTTTTTTTTCAAGGAAAAAATTGACCGCCGACAAATTATAATTTGATCAGCTTCCAATTTTGAGTATAATTCAATTACTTGTGCTCTCCCACTCAATAGCGATGTTTCATACTTTCTTCTTCATTAATGTTGTTGAATGTTAATGATGGAACAGTGAAGTAGTTAAACATTATCAATATTTGCACCAAATTTGTGTGAAATTTTGTAAAATGATGGGTGGGATTCACATTGTAGGGTTGATAATATGCATTAAATATATTCCTTCGCAATTTTAATTTTGTAGACATTTACTTGTTTTAAAATCACTAGTTAAAAGGAAAAATAAGTGAAGGTTGGAAAAGAAAACAAGGGGAAAATAATATAATATTTAATAATCATTACATGTATATTAAGTACTGTGACGGCCATTCATTTAAAGTCAATTAAAGTAATAATTAAGTTCATCTAAAGCATATTAATGCAACATATTTAATTATTAGACCATTATTATATTATATTAATTAAATTGACCCATTGGTAACACATGGTCGAATGCCATTTTTCCTTTATTTATTTGACAACGATACGATCAGTTTTCATTTCTTCTTAATAATATATATATATATATATATATAAAATATTGGGAAGACAATTAAAATAATATTCTTTGAAATTTTTTGAATTTGAATTAAGAGGGAAACTATTGCACAGCTGAATTACATATTGATGTCCTGTGTGTGTATATATATATATATATATATTCATGCGGGACATATTTTTTCACTGTCTGATCAAATAAGATTGAAAATAATGGAAATGCATAATACATTCGTCGTCCTCCTACTTCTCTGATAAGCATTATATTCAATCCTTAAATCCGTTGGGGTCACCATCGTCGAACCACGGTTAGATTCCAACCAAATTATGGTCGCTAGCAGTCGCAATCCGCTCGCAATCCCATAAGGATCGATGTTCGATCAAATTACGATTGAAACGACTGTGATTGCGACTGACGTCAACACTCATAATTCGACCGGATTTCAATCTATATCCGATCGAAATCTAGCCGCGGTCTAATTGACATCGGAGTTTGGCCGGTTTGCGATCGGATTCTGATCTTATCACAGCAAGAATTCGATAGCTCAATGACAATGCCGAGCGGTTAAAGACAGAGAAAGACTCTGATGAGAAAGTTTCCGTGCATTTCCCATTTAGGACGTGAGAAATAAGTCCTCGAGCATGATTAAAATTACTGTGTATTTTCGTTATCGGACACGAGTCGCACGACATAAGACGCACGATATATATATATATATATATATATATATATATATATATATATATATATACAGCGATGATCTGCAGCGCAACTTACACTGCATGCTGCATGCCCCGTGCGCTCCGACCCGACCTATGCACGGTGTTGGCATCGTCGTCGCGCCGTCCAGCCACCGCGCCCGTCGACCATCGAGCCGACCGCAATTGACACACAACTCGTCGGCGGTCCAACGGAGCTTAGATTCCGATCGGTTAGGCCCGAAATCCGGTGCAAACCAACCGAAAAAGACTGAAACACACGGTCGACAATGGCGCGCGCCACTGTCGGCCACGATCGGGCCAGATTCCGACCGAATTACGATCGGAATCCGATGCCCGACGGCCCAACGTCGGTTGTCGGTCCGTCCGGTATACTCGGTCAGCTTTGATTTGGTCGTCGACCGACCGAATCAAGGCCGAAATTGCCCGTCAGGATCGGGCGGCCAATTTTGGTAGCGATCGGGCTGGATTCCGACCGAATTGTGACCGGAATTCAACACCAGACAGATCGACATCAGTTGTCGGTCCGTCCGATATACTCGATCGACCTTAATTCGGTCGCCGGTCGGCCGAATCAAGGCCAAAATCGACCGTCATGATCGGGCGGCCGATTCCGACCGTGATTCGATCGAAATCCGACCCGATCGCGGGTGGTAGTGGCCGCGCCACTGGTGGCGGCGTATTTCAGTCTTTTTCTGCTCGGTTTGCATCGAATTCCGGGGGCTAATCGACCGAAATCCGAGCCTCGTCGGACTGCCGACGAGTTGTGCGTTGATCGCGTCCGGTCCAGCGGCCGACGGTGGTCGGATGGCGTGGCGGCGACGTCAGGACCGTGTGCGGCTCTAACGTGGAGTGCACGGGGCGCGTGACATAAGTCCCGCAGCGTATCATCTCTCTCTATATATATATACAGAGATGATCTACTGCACAATCAATTCCTACACGCTCGTGCGCTCCACATCGACCCCCTACTACGGTCGTGCCGCCGCACCGCCGATCCACCGTCGTCGGCCGTCGAGCGCGATCGATGCGTAACTCGTCGATCCGCGGGCTCGGCTTCGTAGTTAGCGCTTCGAATCCGCCTAATGGTCGAAAATCATCTTGCATATGTCACGCCCGGCAGTTGGCGCGCGCCACTGCCGACTCGAGCCAAATTGCGATCGGAATCCAGGTCGGACGGCCATCACTTGTCGATCCTTCGCGTCGGATTGATTCCATAATTCCGTCGAATTGGCCCAATCACGATGCCGCATTTCCGCCGTTACGGCCGGATTCCGATCGGACAGTGATCGGAATCCGACCGTACGCCGTCGATTTGGGACTTCAAGCTCAGCGCGCGCGGTGAAGAAATGCATTGTGCATTTCTCAATCGTGATTGATCGGACGGCTGGAAGCGCGTTGCACACGGGCACATATATATATATATATATATATATATATATATATGATGCGTCTTACACTGTGTGACTCGTGCGCGATAATAAAAATGCACAATAATTTTAATATGGAACTTCACATCAATGATTCTTCTTAGTTGTCTCTAATCGAAGAGAAAGATAAATCGATAAGGTACGAATGTAGACCGGCTCAACTTGAGTATTAAGAGATCGATTCCTATTTAGAAATAATTTTATTCATGTGAACATCCGGGGCTAAGTCAAACTTCAATTAAAAGCATAATGCCTTTGATGTTTATTAAGTAATTGACTATTTTAATTCACATGCATCCAACGCCTTGACATTTGCTTCACTGTCCACATCGCCACAACTTGGAAGTCGGCCCACTCTTATCATCCACATGCCCTGCCCAGATTTATTATCCAAACGAACCCGGTTCATTGCCGACTAGTTCGCGTCTTACTCGAACCAATTCGAGTTTGATAAAAATGCTGGAATCGACACCAATCGTTATCGATCTCAAAAAATGAAGAAGAAAAAGAGAGAGAGAAAAAAAAAGGACGTCTCGAAACAATACCAGGCCGATTTGAAATTCCACGAGTCACCTAAGACATTCGGTCCGAACCAAGTGCAATTCAGACCAAGCAGCACACAAAACGGTCCGGTTCTGCTGCCGCGCACACTTCGCGTCGGCTGGGAAACGAGCGATCGTTTACTTCCAGATGGTTTCAGAAACAGCGCGCCGACGCACCATTAAACATGCGCCACGCGCCCCCCCCCTTTGAGTACCGAACCCCGCCTTTCCGGGGGCTTCTCGTTTCTCTTTCTTCTGAATCTCTTCACGCTCACTCCCCAATTATTTCCCCCTTATTCTCTGTGGCGTGATTTCCCGCTCCCAGGCCGGTTCCTTGTTCCCGCACTGTTATTTCCTCCGACGATCTCGAATCTTGCTTCCTTGCTAGGAGTTTGCTCGTCGCACAGGTATTTCGTGTTAAAATCGCAATTTTTCTCATCGGAGAAATGCCCCTTTTTCGTGCCGTTTTAGGGTTCTGTTCGTTCCCGGGGCCGGGAGAAAGATCCTTCCCTCCCGTCGGTTTCTTACTAGCGCTCTTCTCCTAACCGTTTTTTACCCAACTCGGCCAAATCTTCGTGGTGGTTGCATCGGTTTCTTTACCCCTTTCGAGTAGACTGTGCCTATTATTAGAGAGTGATAGGGTGGATTTTTCCTAGCCTTTTTTTCTTCGACAAAAATTGTTTGCTTTACTTTTGGCGTCCGCCAAAGTGAATTCTTTGTGACGATCTTTCTCTCCGGTAACTGTTGATTAAGAGTCGTAATTTTGTCGATAAAGGTCGGAACTTTTGCAGAAGTATTGGATGTTTAATGGGTGAGGGTGCATGTTGATACGAGGAAGTGATGAAGCTTTCTGCTCTTTTGACATCTGCGGGTATTAACATCGGCATCTGCGCTCTGCTATTATCTCTCTATTCGGTGCTCAGAAAGCAGCCAGGAAATATCAGTGTTTACTTTGGGCGGAGGCTCGCGGAGGAGCACGGACGGCAGCGGGACTCGTACGTTCTGGAGAGATTTGTTCCTTCTCCGAGTTGGATTTTGAAAGCTTGGCAATACACGGAAGAGGAGATCCTATCTGCTGGGGGCTTGGACGCAGTTGTATTCATTAGGGCCATTGTTTTCAGGTGAATAATATTCATGAAAAACTCTTCAACATACAATTTTTAGTCATTCTTCTTGAAATTGCGAGAGGTAGATGTTACTACTCAAACTTATTGTCTCAAGATCTGAATGATGATAATCGTTGATAGCATATTATGGTCCATGCCTGGTCGACCTGATCACACATATATAGATTTTTGTTTTTTTTTCAAATATATGTTAGAAAATTTATAGACTGAGAAATAGAAAGAATGGAATACCATAATATAATGTTGGTCAATTTCTTGTGTGAATTGTCACAATTTGATCACAGCTACCTTTTTTTTTTTGTTTTTTGTTTTGTATTTTATCTCTATACATGTGGCAAGTGCAATTTCTCTTACAGGAGTGAATCACTAATTCTTGATTTGACATAAATTGAACAGTATACGGGTTTTTTCTGTAGCTGCTATTATATGCTTATTTGGTATTCTTCCGCTGAACTATTTTGGGCAAGAAATGCATCATGTCCACATTCCGTCAGAATCATTAGATGTATTTACCATCAGTAATGTCATGACACGATCACCATGGTAAGCACTAACTTGAATTGCAAGGTGCATTAGAATCTTACTTATTTTTTATTATTGACATTTTAAATTAGATTATGGTGTTTTTTTTAGCAATTAAGCATTTTTCACTTTAAATTAGATTTGATGAAGTTTTCTGTGTGAAGTATGATCTGCAGTATCAAAAACTGGATTTTAATTTTCTAAAAATTGTCTATGAGCATTATCTACTAGGGTGGATTGCTTAAATATATATGGGTGCATATGATGACAATAGTTATTACTATGTGATATTTGGTCACTTGTGTCCATTGATCGGAAAAAATGAATTATTTAGCCCTCAAATAATTTAATTGGAAAATGGGCAGAAGTAACTCCTGTTCATTAGAGTCAAAATCCACGCCAAGTGTTGGAGTAATAGGCACCTAGAATGCCCATCTATATTTTTTATTTTCACGACAAAGCACACTTGAAGGGTCACATGGTTTATGAAAGGACTGCTTAGTGCAGGAACAGTATATCCTTTCACATCCATGCTTATGTTCAGTACCAAGATGGCTGTTAGATGCCAATAGAGTACACACCACAGGTAGTTGGTGCTTGCATAATGGAACATCTGGATAATTATACGGGCCAAAAATCACAAATGTTAGCAATTAAACATTATTGCAGTTGCTCCTTATGCGGAGTAATCCTCCTTTATCAATCCACAATATATAGAACATCAACTTTGTGGTAAAGCATTTAAATTGGATCGGTCGTTAACTTATTTCTTTAAGTACCTTACTGCACTTCTAACTTAAGAGGTTGTTTGGCAGTAGAATCAATTAGTTATTGCATAAAATAGTTATTGCACTTCCTCTCTTTTTATTATTTTTCCTCTATAGTGTACAATTATTGATTTTTCATAAAAATGGTGCTTGTTGGAAAATTAGTATTGAAAACTTGTTTATTTTTATGAGCTAACAATTATTTTTTGCAGGCTTTGGGTACATTGTCTGGCCCTCTATATTATATCAATTTCAGCTTGTATTCTTCTCTACTTTGTAAGAATTTAATTCTATTTAGTTGATTTTCTGACATCAGTTTTCTTTCAGATTAGAAGGTCATTATGCAATTTTATACTGACTATTGAGATTGTTCAATGTTGTGCAGGAATACAAAGGCATTTCTAAATTGAGGCAGTTTTATATTACTCGGTCACTCCCCAATCCTAGCCAATTCACTGTACTTGTTCGCGGTATTCCAAAGTCAACTGAAGAACCACTCACAGATACTGTCAGGAGCTTTTTCACAAGATATCATGGCCCGAGTTATCTCTCACATCAAATGATTTATCGGGTTGGAAAAGTCCAAAAAATTATGGTATATAATCTTGTGTTTGATTTGTCAAAAGGGCTTGATGTGTTTTTTTCTCCTTTAGTTATATGTATATCTCAAACTGAATACTGATGGAAGGACAGTTATTAGTTTCCATGCCTGTATGTTGATTTTCCAATCTCATTTCTGGTCACTTTAAATTTAAACTAGATACTTTGCTCGCTTATTTTTATCTTGCATTTGTAGTGATAATTTCCATGGATTGGCTTGTTTGTCATTTTCATTTTCTTGAAATTGATTAGTTCACATTCAAAACATGATTGTTTCTGAGTTTGTGGATATATTTTGTCTCTTCATGCATGCGTGCATGTGTAAATTTGCATTTCCTATGTTTTAATGTTATTACATACTTACTCTCTCTATCATTAAATCTCTTCTTTGCTCACTAAAGATTTACATTGCACTAATATTTTTCTTCTTACAGAACAGTGCAGAGAAGGTTTATAAGAAATTTGTGCACTTCAATCATTATGTTCAGGATAAGAGATTTCGACTTAAACTTTCAAGATGTGGTCTTTGTGGAGGAAAATCTAATGGTTTCCAGTTATTTCGGAGTCAATCTGAAAGTAACAAAAAAGTGATCCTTAATCATCCATTGACTGAGAAAAATAAGGTGATATGCAATTGGGAATTAGAAGTCCTTTTCTGCTTCTTTCATTTTACAATTTTATTGAAGTGGTTTTCTTCTGCTATGCAATGTTGTGAAATATTTGTAATGACTCCAAATCATTGTCTCTTTTGTGTAGCATAGTAATGACATTGGTAGCACAGGGAAAAAAACATGAAATCATTTATGGAATAAAATGTGTACTACAAGCAATCGCTTCAATACTTATCCGAGATCTAAACTACTAGCAATAGTTAAATCTAGTCCCTCTGTCCTGTGAAATTATTTATATTGTTTGTTTGGTTTCAAGAATTTTAAAAAGGCAGCAAAAGTTGTAAAGCATATAACACTGAACTAGTTTATATTTCAGTTGCCATTTCTTTTTTCTCAGTCAATGTCTAGTCTAATTCATGGTGTATAATATTCTGTGTCATTCTTATATATGCATTAACTTTTCTAATTATTTACAAGCTGTATAATTCTTTATACTTTCTAATATGATATATTCTTTGCCACATCTATTCAGTTGATTATAATTGAAGTTAAATGTGCTACTTTGTCAAAGTACTTACTTTATAGGAATAACTTTTCTTTGATTAATGAGATAGTTCAGTTATGGTTATCATTTCTCAATATTTTGTACAAAATTTGTACAGGAATGTGCTGCTGCTTTTGTGTTTTTTAGAACTCGGTATGCTGCATTGGTTGCTTCCAAAATTCTCCAATCATCAAATCCTATGTTGTGGGTAATTGATCTCGCTCCAGAACCCCATGATGTATACTGGTCAAATCTTTGGTTGCCATATCGGCAGCTTTGGGTTCGGCGAATAGCTACCCTTCTAGGTAGTATTGTATTTGTGGTCCTGTTCATCATTCCAGTGACATTTGTTCAAGGTTTATCTCAATTAGATCAGTTACAGCAGCGGTTACCCTTTTTAAAAGGTATTCTAAAAAAGTGAGTACTCTGTCTAACTTGTGGCGCATAAAAATCTATATATTAAGTCAAGTTCATGATCCCAAGATAAAAGTTTTTGTTAAATGACTTAATAATTTAAAATTTGATCTCTAGCAAATATTAGATTATGAAATACTTTTTAATGTCCTTATAGCTGTGCCTATGAACTTAATTAGTTTTTAGCATAAGAGTCTCCTAAATCACATCAAATGGTTCCTAGTCAATATATTAGACTTCCTTGGATCAGCTGTAGCATTTTTTTTTTTCACTTTCTCACAATTATTTAATTACATATTTGTAATATATTTCACGTGCAGGGAATTCATGATACAAATAGTGACGGGGTACCTCCCGAGTGTCATCTTACAAATATTTCTTTACACAGTTTCTCCGTTGATGATGTTGTTTTCTTCTGTGGAAGGACCAATTTCACGCAGTGGAAGGAAAAAGAGTGCGTGCACTAAGGTCTTATATTTCACTATCTGGAACGTATTCTTCGTTAATGTTCTATCTGGTTCTATCATTAACCAACTCAATGTAATATCGAGCCCAAAGGACATTCCTACCGAATTGGCTAAAGCTGTACCAAGGCAGGTAATTATCACTTTTACAAAATGGTGATCTTGCTTTAGTCATTTCAGAATCCACAAGAGTTGCAAATATGGCCAAGTACCAATCAATCTCTTTAAAAAAGGTTAAGAAATTCAATATTAAAATAAATTGGCCATAAGATTTGGAACTTCTCTATTATGATTTGCTTGCTATGGCATTTGTCTTTATGAATGTCTAGTGTTGTGATTGTTTTTGGTTGGATACAGGCCACATTATTTATCACGTATGTTCTCACTTCTGGTTGGGCAAGTTTGTCGACTGAGATAATGCAGCTATTTGGTCTCTTATGGAATTTTTTTAGGAAGTATGTATTTCGAATTATGAAGGAGGATCCTGATTGCATTCAATCATTTCCTTATCATACAGAAGTTCCAAGAGTTCTTCTATTTGGACTACTCGGTTTCACATGTGCCATATTGGCACCTCTAATCTTGCCGTTCTTATTGGTCTACTTTCTCCTTGGATATGTTGTGTATCGTAACCAGGCAAGTATTGTGCTTTATTATTTTAAGTTATTCAACAGAGAAATCATTTGCCTAAGGAACTATAAATTAGGGGAAGATAGATGCCTTTCTTTCTATTCGTTAACCACAAAAAATTGCTTTAGTTACTCGGCTCTATCATTGGGTATCGTAACTCGTAAGCACAGCATTGTCAGTTAACTTGTCGATTTAGTTTCTGTAATGAATACAAGGATTAAATATGTCTGACTTCCTCTTCATCTTTCTCACACAGCATTTTTTTTCTTCAGTTTTTGAGTATTCTATATTAATATTCAGAAACAGTGCAATGGTTTATACTGATCCTCGTATGGGCAGATCATGAATGTTTACATCGCACGATACGAAACTGGTGGAAGAATGTGGCCTATAGTCCACAACACAACTATCTTTTCATTAGTAATGGCACAAGTAATCGCTGTCGGTGTTTTTGGCCTCAAGGAATCAACTGTTTCCTCGGGGTTCATGATTCTGCTTGTGATCTTAACTCTGCTTTTCAACGAGTACTGCAGGCAACGGTTTCATCCACTGTTCAAGAATCTCCCAGCACAGGTTGGTCTTTGTATTTAGTAGATTAAAGACTCGAATTGTTCGTTGTTAATCTCAAACTCACACAGGACTTGATCGAGAGGGATAAGGAAGATGAGGAAACTGGAAAAATGGAACAAATTCACGAACAGCTATTTTCCGCCTATTGCCAGTTTCCTGCAGAAATCTCCAGCAGTTATATGCCAGACGAAGAAGGTGAAGGTTCAAGCAGCGTCGATAAGAAAGGCACAATGGGTGGCGATTCACAAGCAGATATCGAGCATCCAACACTTCCTCACCTTCCAATCCATCGACTCCGACGAGCTATTAATGTCGTCACCATGCTTGTCTCACTGCAAAACAGGAATTTGTCAAAGCAAAGGACCACAAGTTCTTGAGACTACTACTTCGTTCGATATATTGGTCAATAATCTCATTCTCAATATTTTAAACACTTTGGTTCCACACATATTCTTTAGTGTAGATATAGATATCTGCAAAGGAATTTTGTAGTGCCATGTTTGGTTTTGTTTTTTTTTTCATTACAAGCACAATTAGCAAAATTGTAAGATCATAGTTCATGGATATAGATGCATATCCACTTGTTTCAAATGGTGTATCATACATTAGACCTTAGGCTTGTTTACTTGTGGGAAATTGAGCCGATGGTTGATTGACAAAACGAATTTTTAATGTTTCATAATAGGGGAACAGAAGTATAAATAAACAACATTCAGCAACCCTTAGGAGATGGTCTCATTTTCCCCATCCTTTCTTCAAATGTCGTCAAATATTAATTCCTTTGTTGCCATAACAAAGCTTCTCTCTTTTGCTCATAATCAACTCTTTTCTCTCAGTCAGTATCTGCCATGCTGATGCTATGGCATGATCAAATGGTATATCAACACATAACATCACAGCATTAAACTATATAAAACAGAATCAAAAGTTCTTATCGTCTCTTGAGGTGGATTCATCAAAACCATGGACTGAAGATTAAATTATATACTTACTTCCTCTGCTCATTAATTAACCCAGTTCAAGTTCTCTTCCATGGCCTCACTTACAGAATCCTTTTTCATTGTGACACTGCAAACACAATTAACCATTATGATAACAAAAGCGCACACAAACTCACCAAAACATAAACAGAAGGTGAGATTAAGACATGAAGAACAGAGTTGCAGACTAAACCTTTAAACCAACTATTTATCATCTTTATTTATTCAACTTGATACTCTCTCTCTCTCTCAAATTGCCCGGAACAGATAAGAGAATGTTCTTGAATTATATTGAAGCTGCGTTTAGGAGTTTACTTTTAATTTACAAGTAGAGTACGTTTGTGACGATGCAACCGCGAGATCGGGTTTAGCATTTGGATTAAAAAAAAAAAGCAAAAGTTTCACAAGATGTACCACAACAGGATGAGCTCCTTCCTAAGCTTGTGGCTGAAGAAACGGCGGGGGTCGACGTTGAGATCGACAGTAAGCGTCGACATGAGGTCAACGGCGGCTTCCAGTGCCATGAAAGTCACGATCGACGTCCTTGGAGCACCTGACGTACTGCATGCCGGCCTCCATCGCCGGCCACAGTCGCCAGTGAAGTTGATGGGTAAGATGAAATAATCGAAAAGATAATAATTATATATATTAATCTTTATTGTTAGGGCCAATTAACTTATTTATAGAAAGCGTATATATTATAAATGGAAATACTCCATAAGATATATAATCATAATCAACTAATGAATATAATTTATTTGAAAATGCTGCCATATTATAGTTTTGATTATAAATCCAAACATATCAATTAATTAGGATGGCTTTGATACCATGTAAGATGAAATAATTGAAAAGCGAATCACAATCAATTGATTTATTTATATAAAATGTACAAAGACTATAATTTTATGTAATTTAGTTGAGATTTGCTATATTAATTTTAATTATAAATTTAAATATATAAATTTTCATTGATGAAAATAACTTTCTTAATTATTATTCTCGCTGCAAATAGAACTTTCCTCTCGGCGAGGTTGATGCCCGCGCCCGCGCCCGCGCCCGCGAGGAGCTCGAAGCGGTAGCCGAGGCCATCCCAGAGCCGGGGCTGCTGCCGCGCTGGCGCCGGGCCTGGAGGCAGCCCCAAGGCTTCCATGTGCCGTCGCCGGGCCGGAGCACGAGCAATGCGCCGGAATTGGAGCGGTTCACCTTGTCGGTGCCGGGGGAGGCGACGACGAAGGTGCGCGAACCGGAAAGATCACATGGACTGTCACCGACGAGCCTTTCCGCTCCTTCCCTATCCTCTCCTTCTCAGATCCGAACGACGATAGCCAATTCCTCAGAGCTCGATCCCTGGCTCACAACGCAACGATCTGAACCACAAAACGCCAATTTTTTCCCTGACCAAATCACGAGAACGCTTCGCTTCCTCGAATCGAGCACAATAGATACTTTCACCGAGAGAAAAAAAAAAGAAGAAGAGAGATTTTGATATGAACATTAGCAAACAGCAATGATTTGGAATTCAATAATAAGATCATTAATTAATTTATGGGTTAATAATTTGGACTAGCCTTTTTCTCCATGAGTAGTTCTTGCATGACTGGGTGATTACCAAAGAAAGAAAGCAGTTTTAGTTTATAATTTGGATTGTGATCTATGTTTCGACACAACTTCCAGGGTTTATGATTCTTCCATATATGATTTATTAATTTAGTCTAACAGTGCACTTGCTCTTCAAACTTTGCTCGTACGATGACATATCTCAAATTTGGCCATGCGTGCAACTGTTTGGTACAGAGACAGAGAAGCACTTGATGTGATTATGCTAAAGCCAAAGCCAAAGCCAAAGCCAGGGAGGTCTAAATGAGCAGATTGTCTGTCCTTTAGGTACCTTACCTTGAATTAATAGGTCCAGTACTCTTCCATGGCAACTCATCATTTAAAATTGGACTATTGTTTGTGTAGATCATGACCCTGCACAATCTTAATCATTCATGTTTACGGTTGTCGTTGCAAGACCTGAATAAAAGCTTACAAAATGCTTCAGGACGTAAGGGCAGTTCTTTTGATATTAATCAGTCATTGAGAAATTAATTAAGGTCTCTGTGAGGTAAAATCATGCACTGTTCGAGTCGCTTTTTGTGATAAATTTACCTGTGGATAATCATGTGCGTACGTTAATATGATTTTTGTAATTGAAAGTAGTGTTGTCTAGCTTCTCTCAATGCTTTTGCTGTTTCGGTCTGATGAATGTTTAAAAAAGAGAGAAAAATATAAAGATCCTTGTACCAGTTCATGTCTTCTTTGCATCGATTAATTGCAGCTGACAATGACAAGATTCAGAAGCAATTCCATGCTTTTGTTTTTAATTAAAGCTTTTTGTCTACTTGCAACAGCAATGATTTGTTGCTCCATAACATAGGATCTCATGAATTGCATACGAACAAGGGACGATCATGATCATTCATGGTGGCCCTTCAGTTCTTGTCATTAACAAGGGATTGGAGTTATCTGTATTTTGCATTGTTTACTATTGGAAGAACATCAGTTTCTACTTGTTGATACGTCAATGCACGCTAGCTCTCATTGTTTTCTGTATTCCTTTTGACATTTCCAGTTCTAGCTAGCTTCGTATAATCATTCTAGCTGAGCTTCTTCTCTACCTATTTCATAATTTAGAGTAACTCGCAGGTGAGGTTGAGGTTGACCATGGTGGTCGAGTCAAAGTGCATGTCGAGGTAAAATAGCAATGGCAGCGAGTGCAGAACTTTAATCGGTTTCTCAGCTTTTAAAAGCTTCAGTTGTTATCATTTATACAGCAGCTTTACGCTGGAGTTTTGGTTACTTTGCCTTCGACTGTCACGTGCGATCCATGTGGGTGTCGGTCAACGCTGGTAGCACAATCATGAACCATCACTATCACCTGACGCGCACACTTTTTACAGCGCCCCCGATCATCTCTCCTCTCGCGGTATACATATCAACGTAGATGAATTGGAATTGGAATCGATACATTACATCCTGAATCTGAATTGGAATCGATACGTTAAATTTAAAATTGAAATCGATTCAGTTCGGAATCGAAATCATTTCAGTTTCGATTCGATTCGGTTCCAATTAATTTCGGAATCGATTTAACATCGATTTGGAACCAATTCTTATTCCGATTTAAATTTAATTCTGATTATTAATTTAAATATTAAAACTCTTAGCATAGTAACATATTTATAAGATTATTTTACAATGGAAAAAAAATAGAATCACCAACACAAAAGATGAATTTGGAACCTCAAGTTCGAGGAAGATAATCTTGAACCGTTTCGAAATTGATTCGGAACTAATTCGAAACCGATCCAGATTGAATTGGTTTCAAAGTTAAAAGTTTAAAACCGGAATCTCTTTGGAATCAGTTTTGAACCGGTTCCAATATCAACGGATCCGGAAACCGATTAGAACAGAATCGGAATCGGAACTGAAGAACCGATAAGCATGCCTAGATGAAACCCGCGGTGCGTTAAGTAAAATCAATGGGTAAATTTATACAATGTACAAAAATTGATTTCGAAAATAACCTAAAATCCTATCCGAGCTCAGATGATCACTAATTATTTTACTAATCACATTCACGAATATAGTTCTTCCGTGATTTACTCCCTCTTAAATTTTGAGAGACGAGACGGAGGGGATGCTAGATTGGTCGTTTTAATCTTTTGCACAATGTACAATAAATATAAATGAAACATAGCTCTCAAAGTAAATACAAAAGAATAATCCTTAAGTGAGTAGAGATTAATTTTTAAAGAAGTTATGACTATGGATTATCGATCGATTCTCTCATTTATATTTATCGTCGGATATTTAATATAGATGACGGTTCTATATTTTTTTATAAAAACACGTTGAGAAATTGAAATGCCAAATTAATTCAATGACGTGGCGTCGGGTTGACTTCGAGATCTCGAGGATTCCATCCACGTGGCTGTGTCGGCGAATAATTTAAAGTGGTCTTCGTGGTCGTTCGCCACGGGCCCCGCTGGGTTAACTCCACTCCGCCTTTTTAGAACCCTCCGATCAAGAATGAACGGCGGCGAAATCTATTTTCCGGATTTGTTCTGGAAAATAAAGCAGAAAAATTCAAAACAAAGCCAAAAAGAAAATGTATCGAAAAGTTTATTCTTAATTAAAAAAAATATCTTTTTGTTTTTCTTTCTCGGCAGAATTACAGCGCACTGCAAGTCTCTGCATCTTCAAATCCTGACATCGTTTTTTTTTCTTTATCTATCTTTTAAATATTTCTAAGAAAATATTATAAAAATAAATATGGATCGAGTAATCTGGAAGCATAGAATTCTGAACAAGATATCATTTTAAGCAAAAAAAAAAAAAATAGAACCATTTTTTTTACAATTATTCATGTTTAAAATAGGAAGATAAATCAAAAAACATTTATGCACATAATATCAACATCATTCTATTTAAAAAGAAAATCATATAAATATTTGAGAATGAACGTTCTATTGTTCCGTATCTCGTAGGGCACAAGATGCCATTTTAGAGAAACCACGCACTGTCGCACAGCATTTTGCTTCGTTCAGTGTTCAAGAAACAGGCAATCCGTAGGGACCATCTGCTGCAGTAGATTTGTTGGCCATAAACATCAAAGCTTGCAAAATCTTGTAATTTGATTCATTTACAGGGTCGATCATGCAAATAATCCACACTAGGGATGGCAGTGTAATTTATGAAAATTAATAGCTTAAAACGTCAAAACGCCATCCACGGCATTCGCCTTGCCGATTAACATTGTTATTTTTATTTTAAGGATGATTTTCAAAATGATTTAAATGTTTCCTAATATACTTTTTTTTTTTTACTTTATTGTCAATAAAGAAAGAAGAATCAATCATATGCTGTCCAAACTGATTCTTAGGTGACCTTTCTCTCTGTTCATCTCATTCTCATTTCTATACTGATATCTCCATGCTGAGTCAAAAGGTAGTGTTCTTTAATCAATAAAGCTCAAATAGGCTCCTTTTTTTTTCTTTTTTTTCTTCTTGTTCTCTGCTAAATTTGCCTCGCTGATGGGAGGATTCATTCAAACAAAGCATCGATGAGTTGATGTTAGAATTCAAACCTAAACAAAATTCTGAATTCTGTAGAGCTGAAGGCTGTTCAGTCAGATAGCTACATGCCACCTACTGTTTCCTTCTACATTGATGAGCAGCAGCACATTTATTTCGAAATTTTTCATCATGGACGAACAGTGACAGAGCTAAAATCTATGGAACAGAGAGGCCATTGCATTCTATTTCTCCATCATGGATATCATTGATTACTGGAACCAAAGCCTTACACTGGCAACATCACACTGAAGAACAACAAGCAGCAGTCGAACAAATTCAAATCCATAAACGAGTCCTACGGATTACTGGAAGCCAACTCCGGCATTAAATGCTTAGAAGGTCGGACGGTGGCGAAGTCAAACCTTGTTGTTGTTTTTGATGATGATGATGAGTTTCATGGGTTGGCGGCGACTCCAAGGAGGGTAGATTTCCGGCGGCGGAATCTTCTTCTCCGTGCTTCTGCAGTGGGTTTGGCAGTTCGGTGAGGATCTGGACAACTTCTCTCATCGTCGGCCGCTCGACGCTCCGCTCGTCCACGCAGAGCATTCCGACGTAGAACACGTGCATCGCCTCGTGGACGGGGACTGCGTGAAGCCTGGGGTCAACGATCTTGGTCACCTCCTCTTTGTCGGCGCCTGTCACCTTTCTCACCCACTGGACGATGTCCACTCCGTCGCCGAACTCACCCACTGGCTTCCTTCCGGTTACCAGTTCGAGGAGGACCACGCCGAAGCTGTAAACGTCGCTCTTCTCGTCCACCTTGAGGGTGTACGCATACTCTACGCCGAGATTAATCCACAATGAGAACGATGTAGAAAATTTTACCCATGTCAATCGTAAACATCTAGAGCAATTTAATTACGAGGATCGTGAATTTGTAGAACATGTGAACAAACGGAGCAGTAACGTAGATCGGATTGCAAATTAAGGATGAAGGTCACCTGGAGCAATGTAACCATAAGAACCAGCAATGGCAGACATGCACTCCGAAGTGCTGGAGTCCTGCAAGAACTTGGCGAGTCCGAAGTCGGCCACATGAGCTTCCAAGTTGGAGTCCAAGAGGATGTTGTTCGACTTGACGTCTCGATGGAGGATCAGCGGCGAGCAATCATGGTGGAGATAGCAGAGGCCCTTTGCCGCCTCCACGGCAATTTTGTACCTTGTGCTCCATGGAAGATGCCCGGTCTTCTTCCCATGGAGAAGCTCCCCTAGGCTCCCGTTAGGCATGTACTCGTACACCAAAAGATTGGTCTCGTGGTTGGAGCAAAAACCCAGCAATCTCACAATATGGCGGTGGCGAATCCGCCCTAGCGTCTGTATCTCTGCTTTGAAGCCGTGGTCGTGCGACGAGCCCAGTCGCATGGACGAAAGCCGCTTCACTGCCACCTGTTCGCCGTCGGGCATGATACCCTTGTAGACGATGCCGGCGCCGCCTTTGCCTATGATGTTCTCCTCCTTCAAGCAGTTCAGCACATCGTCGCAGGTGAAGTCCAGCCGCTGGAATGCGGTGAGTTTCCACGCGCGGGCCTCGCTGGCCTTCTTCAAAGACCGAGCCTTGGCGGTGGCAGCGATGGCAAATGCGATGGAACAGAGGAGAAGGCCGATGACGAGCAAGAACTTGGAGGAGGCTGAAAGAGAACCCTTTGCGCGAGTAGAGGCTGATGAGATCCCTGGCTTGCAGGGGTCGAGGAAAGGGCTGCAGAGGTAAGGATTGCCGACGAAGGAAGTGGCATTGAAGTAGCTGAACTGGCCGGTGCTCGGGACGACGCCGGAGAGGTTGTTGTAAGAGAAGTCCACCGCCGTCAGGCTCTGCATCGTGGAGATGGACGCCGGGATTTGGCCCTCGAGATGGTTCCTCGACAGGTTGAGGTAGTTCAGGATCCGCATCGCCGCTATCTCCGCCGGAACGTCGCCGGAGAGATTATTTCTACTGAGGTCCACAAAAGTCAGAAGCTTACACTTGCTAATCTCCGGCGCTATTGCGCCGGAGAACTGGTTCCCGCTGAAGTCCAACTTGGAGAGCTGTTGCAGCCTCCCAATCTCCGGCGGGATGCTGCCGGCGAATGAGTTCTGGTTCAGCAGCAGCTTCTGGAGGCCGGAGAAGTTCCCGATGGACGGCGGCAGAGGCTCGGTTAGACGGTTGTTAGAGAGGCAAATTTGTCCGAGATTGGGAGAGATGGTGGAGTTGCCGGTGTCGGGGAAGCCACCGGTGAGGAGGTTGTCCTGCAACTCCACCTGAGACAGATTCGGCAAGCTAAATAGGCCTCTAGGAATGGTGCCGTTGAAATAGTTCTCTCCCATTCGGATTCGGCTCAAGGATTCGCAACGGCCGAGAGAGTCTGGAATCAGGCCGAAGAGGAAGTTGGCGAGAGCGATCAGAGTTTCAAGCTTGCCGCCGGAGCAGAGATCCGGGGGCAGGGAGCCGGTGAGCTTGTTCGTCGAAAGGTCGAGGAGCTGAAGACGTCCGTTGGTGCCGAGCTGCCGGGGAATGCTTCCGGTGAAGTTGTTTTCCCAGAGCTGGAGCACCTCGAGACAGGGGAGGTCGCCGATGAACTCCGGGATAGCGCCGAAGAGCTTGTTGCGGAAGAGGTTGAGCAGAGTGAGGTTTCCGAGCTCAGCGAAGCTCGGAGGGATCTTCCCTGTGAGCGCATTGTTGGAGAGGTCGACGGACTTAAGGTTCTTGAGTTGGCCAAGCTCCGGCGGGATCTCGCCTGAGAGGTCATTCACTTGAAGGAAGAGGGTGTCGAGGTTCTGGAGTTCGCCTATTTCTGGCGGAATGCGGCCGGAGAGGCCGCAGTTGGCGGCGTCTAGGCGGACTAGCGCAGATAGGTTGCTGATCTCCGGTGGGAGGCTGCCTTGGTAGCTGTTGTAGTAGCCGATGTAAAGCTGGCGCAGCTCAGAGAGGTTACCGATCTCGGAGGGGATGGGGCCGGTGAGCTCGTTGCCGGAAAGAGCGAGGTACTCGAGGAATTTCCAGCTGCCGTACTCTGGGGGAATGGCACCGGAGAAGAAGTTGCCGCCGAGGTGGAGGTGGCGGAGCAGGGGCATAAATTGCACCGCACGGGGGAGTGGGCCAGTAAGGTTATTGTTGTAGAGGTCGAGCACGCGGAGCTGCGAGAGGCCGGCGAGGGCGAGGGGGAAGGAACCATTGAAAATGTTATTGGAGAGGTTGAGGTGGCGTAGGGCAGGGAGGAGGGAGAGCTCGGTGGGGATGGGGCCCGAGAAGGAGTTTGCGGCGACGGAGAGTCGGAGGAGGGAGCGGAGGCGAGAAACGGCGGTGGGAAGGAGCCCGGAGAGGTTGCGGCCGGAGAGGTCGAGGGAAATCACAGTTCTTCCGGTGGTGTTGCAGGTGACGCCGGACCAGGAGCAGTGGTCGGAGGCGGCGTCCCAGGCCGGGAGGGCGGCAGCGACGGAGTCGGATAGAGCTGACTTGAGGGAGAGAAGGGCGCGATGCTCCTCGGAATATACGTCTCCAGCAGCCGCCTCGGCGGACGGCCGGAGGAGGAAGAGGAGGAGGTGGCAGCAGAAGAAGAGCATTTCTTCGATGTGAAGAAGACGAGGAGTCCCCCAAATGCAATGCATGTAATATTTGCTTGTCTTTTATGAAAAAACCCATGGAATTTAATATATTAAGGAGGATTTTTACAGGAATATGTTTTAGTTATCTACATTTACCGAACCGCCCTCCATTTCAATAACAAAAATAAATTGAGCAAGTAAGAACTTTTTGTTTCATGGAGGTTGGATTAGACATACTTAACGGATTGATTCAATTCGAAATTGAATCGAAATTATGCTGTTAAATTTGGAATCGAAATCGATTCGGATGAAATAGTTTCGGAATTGAAACGGAACCGTTTCGATTCCGATTCGGTTCGAAACCGTTTCGAAACCGATTCTAGTTCCGATTTGGATCTAGTTTCGGTTATTAATTTAAAGGTGAAATTTTTTAACATACTAACATCTCTACAAAATTATTTTACGATAAAAAGAAAAAATAAGATCACCAACACGTTAGATAAATTTAGAAACTCAAATTCGAGGAAGATAATCCGGAATCATTTCAAAATCGATTTTGAATCAGTTCGGATCGATTCCAATATCAACAGATCCAAAACCAATCAGAACTGAACAGGAATTGATAAACATGCCTAATGGATAATGGATGATTAAGATATGCAAATGCATGATTAATGGATACATTCAATTTGTAAAACAAAAGCATGACAAAAATAAATTAACTGCCATTTATTTATAATTTGATTGGAAAAATTAACATAAAAAGGAAATCTATACTTTTGACAATTTTTGCACAAATTATTCAATACAAATACTAATAGTAATTCATTAATTTTGACAAATTGAGTTGTAAGGAACTCAACGAACACCACCCAAAGCCTTGAGACTTTCTGAATTTTTTAAATCCATTTAAATATTATGATCAATTGTCACAATCTAATATGCTTTTTCTTTTTGAAATTTAAGCATACGACGTAATTTAGTTGTGCTCTAGAACATGACAAAATATAGAGAAAAAACAATTGAGAGAGTCATTAAATGAAAATTACAACAACAACAACTAACCCTCTAAAAGTTGCAACTAACAAATAAACATTATCATTATCAAAATCACTTGAAAAATGTGATTTTCTGAAAGCATGATTTCGTGCAATTTTTGAAAGAAAAACCCATGAAACAAGGAGATGTTTACTAGGACATCTTGATAAGCAAACATGTGAAACAAGCTACATGAATTCAGTGCCTTATTTCACTTAGAGCAAGTTTTGAAATGGCAGGGAAAGTCGAAAGAAAGAAAATACTTCAGCGATAGAGGCTCTCGGATCGGAGGTTTTCTGCGATCTCAGTTTCCCAGCGGTCTCCATTCTCGAGTAGTTTCTCCTTGTCGTATAACAGCTCCTGTAAGATCGGCGAGTCAGTGGTTATGTTGAAGGAAAACAAAGGGAGTGTCAGCTCCGTGATAGATGAATGGAAAAACCATTGAACCAAAAGCCTACTTCATGAGTCTCGGTAGCAAATTCAAAGTTCGGGCCTTCGACGATGGCGTCGACAGGACAAGCTTCCTGGCAGAAGCCACAGTAGATGCACTTTGTCATATCGATATCATACCTGTCCAGATTACAGTTGGAATCATCGGAAATCAAAGGTTAACAAGGGCACAGCATTGAATACTGAACATTAATTGAGCTTACAACCTTGTAGTCCTCCGACTGCCATCCTCTCGTTCTTCAGCTTCGATTGTGATTGCTCTTGCGGGGCAGACCTGACAGTAAAGGCATTCTAGTTAGAGGCCTTTGATCAGAAAGAACAAATGTTAGACAAAACACTCTTAGCACTCGTCTGATGATGAGCAAAATACATGTTCTCAGAACCATCATATTAAACATGCTCGCATAACCGTTTAAAGTTAAATACCGCTTCACAAAGCTTGCAAGCGATACACCGCTCCTCTCCAGTAGGATAACGCCTAAGGGCATGCTCTCCCCGAAAGCGGGGACTCAAGGGACCCTTCTCAAATGGGTAATTTATCTGTGGCAACCAGAGTTGACAATGAAGATTAACGACTACAGCTTAGATAGATGGATTTATAGTAACAAGCAGCATTGGATGACTTACCGTGACCTTCCTCTCAAAGAAGTATTTTAATGTCAAATTTAAACCGCGAATCAATTCCGTGAGAAAGAGTATATTGACAGTCCGCTCAAATACTGAAATCACAAGTTCAATGAGATAAAAGATACAAGCAAAAAAGTGAGTTTAAGTTTCCATGGGCATATTATCAAAAATGAGGAAAGAAAAACAAGAGGTTACCAGAATTCCAATCCTTGGCGATGTCCCTAGCAAGCTTCTCTTGTTCTTCATCCTCTGCACATTAGATGTATGAGGAAATCTATGACTTCTATATTACGTATTCCTCTAGATCTAAGCTACGGGAAAATGCCCATTTAGATATGACAATTTTTGAGAGCCACTAGAATTAGGATTACCGCAAACTAGAGTATTATCTATTCTTCTAAAAGTTGAAGGGGATTAGGTTGCAATGGACAAAAATAAAACTATATGATGAATAATAGTAGAAATTGCATGGATTGCATATTTTAGAGGACGCATACAGAAGCTTGCCATTAAGAAAAGAACAAATCAGCTTGCATAAGTATACACAAGACTACCATCCAAGGGCTAGGGCCATCCCTATCGACTGAATCAACTCCAGCAAAGAATGTTTATATTGCACATTAATCATACTAACATGCATGAAGATCTTCACTTACTAATGAGCAGAAAGCACACACCAGGTCCATATGGTCATAGTAAAGCATTAAAATATCATTTCGATATGCATTAGCTGATGATAACCAATATTTGTACAGTCATAAATTAGACCTAAATCACCCATTCAGTTACATGCTCTCATTATTAGCAGTGATAAACTTATGGAAAGCACAAAAGGATCAAGCCAACTACTATACTACTAGTAGTAGATTTATTGTATCATGAAATAGAAAGTTATTTTGTTGGACTCTCATGGAAAAAGGTCAAAATAATTTTATTAGCAAGAAACACTTATTATCTGACAGTTTGAACTTCTAATCAGGAAATGTACTCATTGCTTATTAGGAATCTACACGATCATATTGAGGCAATCAGAAAACCTTTGGTTATATATGGAGATTTGGAGTCTGATCTGAATGATTGGGAGTAGTTTCTTGTTATCAGTGCAGCTTGCCCAGCCTGGACCTAAATAATACATGAAAAAGATGGCTTACATTAGTAGTCTTCCTATATATCTAGTCAAAAGAAAATGTAGACTGGAAGAATTGATAAAATTGCTCAGAAAGAACATAACATATTTATATTTACTAATCAGTACAACCTCACAAACATTTAAAATAACCAATCCAGATTATCACTGGATTACCAAAAACAAATTAGCTCAGATTTTTATTTTATGGTTCTCATAGATAAAACAATGGAAATAATGGGAGATTTATGGGTGATTAAATTGATTTCCATATTACTAGTGTAGTGACATAGCTTGACCTCAAATAGTTATGACTAACACAGGTTGATGTTGATTATGATGATGATGAGGTGGAAGATGATGATGACAAATGCAGCAACCATGATGATGCTTACATTCGTATTTGTATTAATTCCATTTCAATTAGCTTTACGGTCTATACAAGTGAATCACCCAAAAAACCACAAAGAGTCTAAGATAATGTCTCTGGTTATAAATCATGTTTCCTTTCATTTCTAGATAGGGAAACTAGAAGCGAACACTTTGGAAACAATCGAAGTTTGCAGATACATGTTTCCCAAAATCTGATAACTTGTCCTTCAAAAAGTTTTCATCAATGTCACATATCAATAATCGTAGTTTTACCAGTTTATCTGCAAGTGTTTCAATCAACTCAAAAACATAGCATTAGATATCAATGAAGAGTACCGTATATTACAGAAAAAGGCTCGTAAACCTATCATTTGAGATATATCCATATTACTCGTGTAGTGACATAGCTTGACCTCAAATAGTTATGACTAACACAGGTTGATGTTGATTATGATGATGATGAGGTGGAAGATGATGATGACGAATGCAGCAACCATGATGATGCTTACATTCGTATTTGTATTAATTCCATTTCAATTAGCTTTACGGTCTATACAAGTGAATCACCCAAAAAACCACTAAGAGTCTAAGATAATGTCTCTGGTTATAAATCATGTTTCCTTTCATTTCTAGATAGGGAAACCAGTAGCGAACACTTTGGAAACAATCGAAATTTGTAGATACATGTTTGCCAAAATCTGATAACTTGTCCTTCAAAAAGTTTTCATCAATGTCACATATCAATAATCGTAGTTTTACCAGTTTATCTGCAAGTGTTTCAATCAACTCAAAAACATAGCATTAGATATCAATGAAGAGTACCATATATTACAGAAAAAGGCTCGTAAACCTATCATTTGAGATATATCCAGATTACCATTTAAAAAAAAAATCACAAATATCAGGAAATTCTTAGAAATACAGATTATAATCTCAACTATTTGGCAGATTATAAGCTATATGATATTGTAATAACAAAAGTTAGGCGCTGATGATTCAATTATTCGGTGGCACTGTCAAAAATATGAAAGTTTTAATAAACAGCGTGAGGAAATAATTGGAACTGGTACTAATAATGTTGTTTTTTTTCTACAATAGCAAAGAAATCCGTGGAACTGGTTTCTTATGTTCTAATCACGAATGAAGCAGAAAAAAAAAGTCAGCTTGCCAGAATCTCCACTTGTTTTCACTGGATTCAACAGTACCACTTGGTCTTATCCGAAAGAAAAAAACTAGAAGAGTGAATAACGAACACCAAGTCTAGCTCGGCATGGAATGAACCAATGATTGTTCAGAAACGCAAGGATCACAGCAACAACGATTTCTCTTTTTTCGACAGATTCAATGAACAATCAGTTCCAAACCACACACAAAGTAAACATCCAAATCACATCTTAACGAAACGGAAACTATCCCAAAACAAAAGGATCTGAAAGGAAAAAATATTTACTGAAGAACGATTTGATGTTTGTCAACGAATCGAAAAAGAAAAATCCTTCTAATCTGCAATCTCATTGACAACTACATATGGATCACGAAACATGGGGCTATACTAAGGAAAAGGTGATAGATCGTACCGATTGTCTCCGAAGAGCCTGGACAGCTTGCCGAGCGAAGATTCCCGCCGCCATGGCACCGAAGGCAGAAAAGGAAGGGAAGAGAGAAGAAACCAATCGTAGAAAGCCCTTGTAGCGTCGCTGCCCGATCGGGTTACGAGAGTAATTTGTAGCGCTACCAAAAATATACCGGTCCGTCACGGAAGTGCTACCGTGATGAATTCATAACAGTCGGTCGATATTCCTCGGATTCGGATAAATCATCTCATGATCCGAATAGAACCATCGGGTCGGATTCGTGTCAAGGTTATTGGATGCGGACAAGGACCGAAATCTCAGAGAAGGCAATGGCGGCGGCGAGGGGAGGAGTTATCCAAATACTGGAAGCGCGACCACCTCCATCGCCATGGATTCCCTCTCGCGCCACTACAATTCGGTTCAAGGAAGTAGTACGTGAAGTTGAAGTAGGCGGAGGAGCGCTTCTTTCTCTCATATCTATTCGTCGAAGAGCTGTTCTATGGCTTGCCCTCCCCGCCCTCGCGGCCGTCGTTGCCCCCTCCACGGCCTCCGCCCTCTCCCTCGGCATTTGTACGCACCTCCTCCATCTGATCCTCTAGAGATTCATTATGTTTCACCTCAATGCTCTGTGGGATAGATGAATTCTTACATAGTTTCTTCTTTTGGAAGCTGGGCCGAAGGATTGGCTAAGAGAACAGAAGAAGAAGTCTGCAAAATTTGTCCTTGCCCCAATTGGAGCCTCGAGGGAGACGCTTCGCTCGGCATATGGCCTTCTGAGTGGTCTTATTTTTTCCTTGTTGAAAGTTTGCCTTTTTTTTGCTCCTTCATTAGCTTGTTTGTTGGTTATTCTGATTTCTTGCAGCAGAATCACAAGGGGAGAAATTTCAGGAGGTGATCGGACTTCTGAATTTGGCGTCGAGAGATTGCGTCCCGCGGCAAAGGAACGCCCTAGTGCAATTTCAATCTCAAACCGGCGTGGAGGTTTGCATCCAATGTTGCTTTCTGTGTTTCTTTTCATCGTTGGAAAAGTATAAATTTCTAATCAAAGAAGATACTGTGATGCATGAAGAACTCATTTCTTTGGAATTGGATAAGATCTGAAATTGCTAAGTTCATTGTTCAGGTCTGCACTTTTCGATTGGTTGTAAAGAACGCTGCTTCTTTGCTTGATAAGAATGATCCGGTCAAGCTGGAGGCTGAAGCTTCTCTTGATGATCTTATAAGGTTGCATATTTTGGAAGTTTGAAAATTCATCTCTTGCTTTTGGATTCACAATGAAAAACATTTAACATGTCGACTGAAAAAACCTTGAACTACTACTGCTTGGCATACATTAATGTTAACTATTGTAATGTACAATAAACAATGAGCCCTATTTGGGTTCCATTGCATGCCATTGGATTGAACTAAGATACATAGCTTTCGACATTATTTTACCTTGGCCGTTGCAGTAATGCAACCTTCATTTTTTTCCCCCGATGTAGGCTTGGACTGACATTGACTGTTTTAACTTTTAGGTGCTCAAAAAAATGGATGACTGTGTTGGCAACTCAATCAAATTGATATGTAGTATAACAGTAAAGCAATCTAATAGCAAAAACACAAACAGCTATAGTTCAGAGGGGAGCTTAAAACTCAAATACTCTATTCAGTGATATCAAAATGTGCAGTATTGCAGAGCAACTTTTACCAATTTATTACCCAGCTATTCACTTCCCGAGCAATATGTGGTAGACTCACCGACCAGTAATGATCGAGAAGCTGTCGTGAAACTTATTTGACAGACCCAACTTCATCATCATTGAACTTTGAGAATTCAGCTAACTGAGAATGATTTTAGCTGTGTAGCCATCTTCCCTTGAAATGTAATCCATTCTCTTCGTCTTTTTTGAATGAAGAGTCTAGCCTGTCTATAACTTTGTACATATTCAATTTCTCGTACTACTTCGGCTAATGCATTAAGGTGTTAAAGTTGAACTTCTCGTGTGCCAATTTGGAACCTATTGCAATTCTAATGTGTTAATTCTGTAGTAAGAGATCATACAAACATCAGGCTGTTGAGTTGGTTAACAGTCATGTAAACTTTATGCTCTTGCAGCGGCAAGTATAGACCTCAACCTTATGGCAACTTGAATCTGTGCAAAGCATTTTGTAATTTCTAGTATGCTGAAATGTAATGCCAATTGGTTTGAAAATCGGTCGCATATTCGTGACTAAATACATTATTATCCTTGCAGATCATTTTCGTTCCTTTGGAATCTGATGACTGACTCCAACTTTCAGATAGAAACAGACAGGTATATTACTTTTCATCAGTGGAAATTTGGTGAAAGAAGCAACATAACCAAAAATGCTACTAGTTATCCTTTACAATTGACATCATTAGTTCTTTAATTTTTTGCTGACAGTGAGGAGAGTTGCATTTGTGTTGATGTTTACTGTGTGTTGCAGAGAAAAGTTGAGAGATGGATTAATGGATACAATCTCTTCACTGGATAGATTTGAGCAGGGCATAAAGAACTGCTTAGGTGTCTGATCACTTGGGTCTGGGTCTGGCCAATGTAGACATGAGCCTGGAGGGCTGGGACTCTGATTGTCAATTGAATTTAAGTTTATGCCATTTATTATTTTGTACTCAAGAAGAGGCCTATAAATTTCATGTAAAAACTCTAATAACTTAGACGAGCTCGAGCTCGCGACAGTTGTCCGCGGTGTGGCTCATGAAGTTTATTGACAGTTGTCGTGAGATCGAGTTGGATGTGAACCTGATCGATTTGATATGGATGAGAAAATAGGTAAAAATTGATCAGTGATGGTGTCTGAATTATTTCTACAATAAGTAAACAAGGGAATTTCTCTTGTTTGTCTTTTTGGGTAAGCAGTTGTTATCCAAGATAAATAATCAATAATATTTCTTGTATTCCAATTCCTTGAATGAATAATTGATGCTTTGAAAAACTTGACCTAATGATTCAAATTCTTAATTGATGTCTAATCCTACTTATGATTATTGGTAATGAAAGCCATTTAAGTTTAGAAGGCTACAAGAATTCATGAAGCATAAGTGTGATAGTTAGGAAATTGAGGGATTAATAGTTAGCCTAAAGTTAATTAAATAATGGTCATGACCCACTTGAAAGCTAATTAATTGCACTTTAATGGAGAGGAGCAAATGAAATAATGCTCATGATATGTAGGTAAGCAAAGCCAATAAATTAGAGCATTAAGTACTTTTCATTAGCACTTAATTGAGGAGATAATTAACTAGGTGAAAAACACTAGATTCTATGGTGTATGATGCTATGATGCGATATGAATTTTCTATCTCCTTTGAAACGAAGATGTCAGAGAGGTTTGGGGGTCCTCTCCAGTCGTAACAGTAAAAATGAAAAAGGGAAAGTAATGACGAGAGATTTAACGTGGTTCGGAATTTAGATTTCTACTCCACGGGTGAGTTCTAGAATGAGCTCCGACGCTAGACACCTTTATTATAATCCCTCCTTCTCAGAAGTACTTTCGGAGGTGAAGAAACTCCTTACAGATGGAAGCTTATACAAGGCAAAAGAAAATGAGACTCGTATGATTCTCCTTCTTACTCCATCCAAGATGGTTCTCTTTCTTCCAGTAATAAGTCTCCGTTGAGAAAGCTAACCGACCACCGAGAGAGAAAGAGAGAGAGAGAGAGATTGAAAAGTCTCTCTCTTATTTCTTCCTTCCTTTTATACTTATAGCCCCTGGAGCCAGCTGTCGCGTAACAAATCACCTGGATCACCGTCCATATGAAGGGCCCTCCCAATCTGAAGAATAATGTTATTATGATATTAGCGAGTGAGGGTTACTAAGAATTTTCTGTGAGGTCTTGGTTTGTTATGCTGCGTAACAAACTCTCATGAAAAAGAATAATAGAGAGCATCCTCTCCCTTTATTTACCCTCACCTTACCATTGGACCATTCTTTCTCCTAGTCACTTCTTCTTATCCCTATCTCAACTCCACTCCATTCCCCGAGTTGTCTTATCACTAATTTGGTTTATTTTCTCAATTTGCTTTCCTACACCATTCTAGCCATTTAAGTCGAGGTGCATATAATTCAACTCGGCTCTCCGAGTTGCTATTTGACCTTGTTTTGAGTCATGGGGCACATGCGCTTATAATCCACCTCGGCTTCCTGAGTTGCCACCCCCTCAACCCGGCTTACTTTTCCGAGTCACTATTTAATTATATTTTAACCATCGGACCTCCTCTCCTTTCCCGAGTTGCCACCTTATCGACTCGGTCTATTTCTTCGAATCGGATTTTGCTGGACTAAATTGTATATCATGTATTATGATCCTCCCCTTCAATTTCATCTTACAAATTATACTTCCGTTTTCTAGCTCCTAAATCATATTATAAATCATATTATAACATGATCAGTGTAAGCTAATTGTTTGCTAGATGAGTGTCTTCGAGCCCATTAATTGAATGAGTTTGCAAATTTATTTTCTAGAATTTTATTGTCTTAAATCACAAATATAAGTCACATGGAGGAATTTTTATCTCCCATATATAGTATATAATAGTGCAAATACATAAAGAAAAACGCAACCAAATTAATTAATGTTGTTAACATAAACCTAAGAATTCAAACTTATGTGATATGAGAATGAAAGTATAATTGAATTCGAACAAACTTATTTTAATGAATACGAGAGACATCTCGATGTCCTCTTTTGACTCCTCCCACATCAAGCCTCTAGAGTTTTATTCAACATTTGAGTTATAATGTCTTATATATATTTATTGCACTAAAAATCTCAATTAATCTAATGAATTCAACAATGTTGAAATCCAGCGAGAGGAATTTAATAATTCAACTTCATTTAAAAAAAAATTATAAAATAGACAATTGGGAAAAACACATGTTGTTTGATAAGATATATATATATATATATATATATATATATATATATATATAGTAACTAAGGAATGATTAAGTTAAGAATGCACCAACATAATTAAACGGCATCATTAAAGATTAATTAAAATAATCACTCATTCAAAACAAGTTTGACCTTTATGAGCTCCTAGCGTTCCACATGCTTAATAAAATATTTCACACCATATAGTTAATCATATCTTATGCCATAAATAATTATAAAAATACAGAAATAGTCACTCTCCATTCTCCACATGCAAACTGATGATTATTTTGATATATTTTTTTTCTAGAATCTGAAACTTAATTTATTTGTTTGGACTTTGGAGGACTATATATCGTTTGTATGCATCAAATACCTTCCTGGGATAATAAATTATAAATTAATTAACATGCACATATTAAATATACACATGCTCATATAATAAATGTTCATTAAATTCTTCCATGCAAACGCAACATAAATCAAATGGACAGTTGGTGGAGAGCTTTCAATGGAATAGACCATTGCAAGTATAATGAGATTAATTAATAGATATATAGATAATTATATTTATTTGGCAAGCATTGAATAATAGAGTATTATTTTTCAATTGTAGGAAATTAATTATTATTTTTATTTTGTGAATAAAGGTTGCCAGGTGACTTCAATTAGATCGAGATAGATTAGAGATTATTATTGAGTTTGGTGAGGCCCGAGGTGCATTTAGTTATTTTTACAAGATGGTGCATTGGTGTGGTGCAGAATTTGTATAAGGAGTAAAATTTGATTTCCGTGTTAATAAATTGTTTAATGTCTGCGTTGGACCATATTATCCATTGCACTAAGGTCAATGATCATCCGTGATTTATTTTTTCTCATACTTGTGAAATGAGTGAGAGGATTACTAGATTGACGATTCCAATCTTTTGTATAAAGAGATGCATTTAATTTGCTCAAGGAGAAAGTGTTTAGGTTGTAGCAAAGATATGCCAAGTTGCAAATAAATATGGGCGTGTAGCTCATTTTATCTTTTTAATTTGTCTTAATCTGCTCTCAACGCAGCTAAAGCTAGTAGAAGTTGAAGAAATTCATCTGCCAAAAACTTCCACAAACATATTTTAGGGTAAATCCGATAAGAGCAGTTCGACAATTATGTTCAAGCATAGATAGATGGATCCACACACTACCAACATTGATTCTCAAAAACTTGGCACCAAATTCAGAATTTTCACAACTTAAAAAGGGAACTTTCTATACAACATTTGAACTTTGTAGTGTTTCTTACAAAGTTTGCAAGTTACATAGATTGGAAAACCCCTACAAAAGAATTTCCAACATTGCAAGCTATGCAGTGAAAATTGCCGTCTTCTTCGTAGAGTGCAGTAGAAACTTTTTGCCTGGTGTTAAATGACTTCAGTTATCATGGCTCGAGATAGCATCAAAGTTTGGAGTGATAATATTTATTCCAAAGATTGCCATGGCTAGAGCTTTGCTGCTTATCAATGATTTGGGAACAAATCTTAATTGGACCATCGAAAGGAAGAATATTGTTCTCATTTTCTACTTCAGTCAGTGATGAACCATTGAGCTTCCAGGAAACAGGAAGTTTGAGATATTTTCTGTAGATCGACAGTACAACTGCAGGACGAATCTGATTTACTCTGCACCAAAAATCCATGCAGATACATGATAATGTTTGATTGAGGAATGCAAGAAAATGCTATGAGTGAATTGGTAAATCTTTGTGTTTTGTCATTGAGAGCTTTGCTCCACCATGAAATTGCATCAATCAGATTTTTCTCAAGCTTTCTTGGATCCAGTAAAAGAAGATTGAAGTCCAGTAAGCAAACATCTTTGTCATGAGATTCTTCAGAAACCCAATTTTTCTCAGCTCTTCTTCGGATTGCCTTTTAAGTCATCCATGTTCACAATGTCCCCAGGTTCATATCAAACAGCTCTTCCACATTCCCCTGTGAAATAGAGCACTCAGATTTGGATTTCCATAACACAAACTTGTTCCAAGTATAGAAGCAGAAGGATTAAGATCAAGAGAGCTTTGTAATTTTCCCAACTGATATCCTATAATATCTCGTGTTCAAACGAAAAAGCATATATGTCTAAAGAACCAAGAACATCAAGAGCACACTTTCTCTCATTATCTTCCTCTGCAATTTAGCATGCCACTCCGTTTCTGCATATCCCATGGCTGAACCTGTCTACTTTCTCAAGGGCCGCTGCAGATAGTAAAAGAAGCCAACTAATTCAAATTCAGCAATGAATTACATGTATATTGATATATCCAAGTCAATTGCTGCAAGTAATTAGCATTTCAAGATCCATGATGTCTCCCATAAAATCGAGGTGAGAAGCCAACTGATTTTCAAATCAATTAGATCTCCTGTAAAATAGTGCGATAAGCCATGAACGTAGCTCAATGATGATATTAGGTGAAACAGAGAAATTTGTTTGTGCTTGGGATGACAAAAGGTAGAAGTTCTGGCTGAAGGAGTTCGACCTTCAATTGGAGAGATTTCAATTTCACCTCTACCTTGTTTATCCCGCACAAAGTTAAGCGCAACGAGCACCATAAGAGTTCATTGGCAATTCTAGCGACTGTATATACACTCACCCAGTGATTTCGAGGTGGCAAAAGAACTTTTTTCTCATCTTCATTTTCCGGCACAAAGAAATGGAAAAGGATGTAGTCTGGATGTCTAGGAAAAAAACCAAACAAACACTGACAAGTTTCGATCAAGTGACATTTAAAAACCATGAAGATGATGCCCACAAAACTTAATGGTGCAGTAGCGTTGTGTTATCTGGTAAAAACTAGATAGCAGAAACCGACAAGTTTGAGACATATATTGGAATACTTCATTGCCAAGGCAATTGCAGGTTATCAAGTGCTAGAGTAACACCCTTCTTCATCTGTCGAATTGATGGACATTATGATCCGGAATAAATCACAATAATTGCTTGGCATATTTACTGCATGCTATCTCAATAGCAATACTAGATTTCCCAACATTTACTCTGTCCTGATTTGCTAATAGATGCCACATTCATAAATGCTTTACATTAATCTAATTGATTGCTTAACCAATGCACTGGTTTCTTCGTACTATCATCAAGAACTGGAAACAAACAACACCAAATAAGAGCAAGAAAGATGAGCCAACCTTCAGCTAGAAAGAGTAGAGTTTGCAAGCACAGCGAGGACTCGGAGATCCAAGCAATCCGTCGAAGAGAATAGATGTAGTCTTCTAGCTTCCTTGTCTTGCTCTGCGACGGAGGCACTGTGACCTTCTTTCTCATCAACCCTTGGTCAAATCGACTGTTAAAAATCACAATTTGCTATGAACTTAGCTCTCGGTAAAAAGCCAAACATAAAAAAATCGAGACTCAAGTCCTAATCACAATGATACAGATAACAAAATAGGAAGCTAACGATGGGCTGGGAGCAATTTGGGTCCAAGGGGATCCGGTCGCGGAAGTGGGTGGCGGGGAGGAACTGGAGGAAGGTCAGGAGTACGATGGCAACAAAGGCGAGGGTCTGCATCGCCGGCCGCTGCCGCGGAGCCGGATCGATGTCCGCACGGTGCGCCGTGGCGGGCGAGAGGGTGGGCTTCGCAGAGGCCAGCTTCCGCCGAAAGATACCGGCGGAGACATTGGCGCGGGACATCGGCCGCGCTGCTGCTCGTCCTCCTCGGTGACTTTGCGGAGGAGGGCGAAGGGGGAACAAGAGTTCGCTTCCTTGTTCGTGTCGCAGAGTGTGCCATGTCGATTAGCATTCCGCAGAGTCGCATTAAGAACAGGATCCACGTTGGTCCTCCACTCACAGACTCACAGTTGTCACGAAAAAAACAGCCGAGAAAGAAGTACCCGAGCAAATAAAATAAAATAAAATAAAAGCATTTTTTATTTTTTTTTAAGCACCAGCTTTAATCAATATTTTATAAAAGGAGTTCTCTTAGATAAGATAAACACTACAAGGGGACTATTTTGATAATTTTTAATTATTAAGGATTTTTTTAATGAAATTCTTAAATTCACGGCAGCTTTTTTCAATAAATACTGGCTTAATTGTTCGATTTATAAAATAATTAATTTGGCCGAGTTCCCGATAAATAATAAATAGAGATGCATTATGTACCACGTGAATCCTAATTAATGATAACAGATTGAACTGAATATTAATTACAATAATTATATCATCATTTCTACATTTAATTTTATATAAATAATACATTTAATTAATACGTAGAAATGAATGTATCAGTGTAGTAAAATTAATTCATTTGCTTTACAACGAGAAGTTATTGTCATTATCATATTCGATAACTTCTTTTGCACAGTGATTTTATTATTTTGATTATTATTATTATTGTAGTTGAACAGTATAAATATAACATGTATAATTTTTGAGCTGCAAGAGAGACATTAATTTGCAGAGCTTTTAAGATTAGATTACACGTGTCCTTGATTAATTAGATAAAACAGAGCAATAATAATTGATTAACTTTGTGCGTATTGTTCTCCTCCGGCAGCGGCAGCGGCGGCGGCGGCGGTTAGATCACGTTATCGATCTCAAGAACGTACGAAGCATATCCAGAATCATCGGAAGGAATTCCAATATCATCCACCAAGAACTCCGAGATCCGACCGAGCTCGTCCCAAATGCTATGTCTCATGAAATCGTTCGAGATCGGGCTGATCTGTTCATTCATCGTCACCATGGCCGACGGCGAGTTCGTCGGGAACAGAGCTTGGTCGATGCAGTTGTTATTGTTGATAGAGGTCCAAGCGCCGGCGTCGACGAGGCTGGCGGTAGTGTGGAATTCGTTGGGATGAGGGTGGTTGAAGTGATGACGACGATGGAGGAGTTGCAACTGATCCGCCGGTGAGCCGCCGGCGGAGGAGGTGCAGCATACGTTGTCGTCGGGGTCGCCGCAGTTGGTGACGCTGCTGGAATCCGGCGGCGACTTCATCGGAATAGTGATCGAGGTCTTGTAGCTGCTGGGTTGCTTCTTGTAGGAGGCGCTCCGCTTGAAGATTCTGCAGATCGTCCAAACTTCCTGCAAATTTTTCATCATCTTCGTCACATATTCTCATTTTTTTAAACAAGATTTGAATACTCAATTCACAATTCGTCGGGGCTTCATTAATTAAATTACCGCTTCTTGCATGGTTGCGGCGTTCTTGGAGGCGGTGGCGGAGGAGGCGGCACCGGAGTCGGGGAGGCGAAACTCGTGCATCATCCAGTCGGTCTTGGTGCCCTTGCCGGCGTGGCCGCGGTAGTAGACGAGTGACTTCTTGAGGCCGATGCAATGGTTGGTGGCGGATTGAATGGGGCGATCGACGCCGGTGGCCTTCCAGAAGCCGCAGCCGGTGACCCTGTTCGGCCGGACGCTGTTCCGGTACTTCCTCCCTCGCCGGCAGAAGAAGTACCACTCCTTCTCCCCCGCCGTGATCATAAAATCTGCACTCCGATTACAATTTATATCATCAAAATCGCATTTTGTCACGATTAATCGAATCAAAATCACATCCTGAGGTCAGATTATTAAATTACTCGGCAAATCCCAAGGCTCGTGCTTGTAGACGTCCATCTCCTTGATGATCTCAATGCTGAGGGGCTTCTTCTCCACCTTCCGGCGGAGGTAGAAGCCGACAAGCTCCTCGTCGGTGGGGTGGAACCTGAACCCCGGCAGCATCACGTCGTCCTCCTCCACCTCCGGCGCTGGCGTGGGCACCACCTCGTGCTCCGCTTTCGCCCACTTCTCCATAGTCAAAACTCAGCTACAAATACTATACTAACCGTTAATTTCACCACTACTTCTCGTCCTTGGTCGGCCAGAAGAGAAGGCCGGCGAGTGTGTGGAGCTCCGGCGAGGCTGGGGTAGGTATATATAGAGCGGAGAGACGGGGATCCATTAATGGTGCATTGCATGGAGAGAGGGAATAGAATAAGAGGATGTGGATGAGTGAAAGGGACCTTCTTGCAAATTTATTTATATATATATATTCAGAATTTAGGGGTGGAATTATTAATTATTTTTGGGTTTTTTAAAAAAATAAAACACATGTGGAATATTGATAAGAGAAAAAGGCCATGCAACAAGCGTGGGAGGGATTTGATAAATATATTTGGGACTACATTGTAATTTATAGAGAAATGTTCTCCTTTTTTACAGAGAAAAAGACCATGCAATAATTTTTATTTTTTATTTTTACATTTTTTTTTCCATTAAAGTCACAAGTATTACATTTTTAAATTAGTAGGTTTAATTAATCATATATCATGTTTAATTTTTTTTTTAAACTATTAAATTTTACTAACTTTATAAAAATGATTAACACGATAAAAATTTAATTTCCACTCCTATTGACACCACAAATAGTCCATCTATCTAAAACATGAAAATATATAATCTAAAAAAATCTATTTCCATCCATCTCATATTCTCATTCAACCCTACCAAACACACCACACACAAAAACATAAAATTGAGAAATATTGCATCCAAAATTATCATAAATGTTAAAAAAAATTAAAAAAAATATTTATAGCGTACAATAATCTAGGTTACCAAATCGTATTATGGAAGAATTCAAGTACACCCAACCAATCGAGTGAAGAACTTGCCAAAACCCTCAACTTCCACAGCTTTATTGTATGCTAGCTAGGTAGGTCATGGCTCATCCCGGTCATTATTCATTCACCTCCCTTATATAGAGAGATATTTTATATTTATATTTATATTTATATATTAAAAAAAAATGTTAAAAAAAGTTTTTTTTATAATATTCTTCATTTCAAAAGTACCTTTATTGTTGAAAGAGTGTAATAGCCAACTTACTCCATTTCAATAGTGGTTATAGTTATAATTGCTATATTGATTTTAAAGTATTTTTTATTATATTCAAATAATTTTAATTAAATTGGTAAAAAATATTTTAATATAATTATATTCCAAATATAATAATTTTAATCAAACAAGCATTTTTGAGATTTTTTTTTAATTATAATAAAAATACAGCACATGTTATATATATATATATATATATATATATATATATATATATATATATATATATATATATATATATCGGCTCAGATCATTGTTGATCAAGTTCGAGTGTGACTCGAATGATATTTTAATGTTTGATAATATGTATGATAATATGACTAGCGGATAGTTTGAGACATCGAAGATCATATGAGAGAGATTGTTAGGAGAAGATTGTTGTAACAATCAACCTCAGATCAATGTTGACTAAACTCGAGTAAGACTCGAGTAAAAATTCAAGTATGGATAATTAGCAAGGAAAAGCTTAAGCATGGAGACTTGGCAAGGGAAAGTTCAAGTATTGATATTTGGCAAGGAGAAGTCCAAGTATGGAGACTTGAGAAAAGAAAAGTCTAAGTGTGCAGTCTTAGTCATATAAGTTCAAATGTGTAGTTTTAATAGCGTAAGTCATAGAGGCACAACCTCTTGACAAACGAAGATCCATTAGCGTAACAAAGCTAAAGAAAACACTTGAAGGCTAACGTAAGGGTGAGGAGTCATGGACTCAAACCAAAGACGTGAAACTGATGAAATAGCTCGAAGGCTTAGGTTTAGAATATGGGCAAGTGTCAAGTATGAGAGAATCATATTTGATAGGTTAAATTTTACTTTTGAGATTTACTAGTCGACTCAGACTTGCTCTAGTCCACTGATGTGTTAAAACAATCAGACAAATTATTTGACAGTCGACTGGTCGAGTAGTTGACTCGGGAGCTTGGTGCTTGGGCAATCAATTGTCGTGGTGAAGCAGTCGATTGACTACGGGCAGTCGACACTCAGACTCGGTGCTCGAGCAGTCAACTGTCATGGTGAGGCATTCAATTGGCCATCGATAATCGAATTAGCTTAATTAAGTGCTTAGGCAGTCAATTGCTATTCTAAGGAGTCGACTGACTTTAAGTGAACAGAGCATATAATATTTCTGAGTCAACTGATGGCTCATGATAGTCGATTGATGACTATGAACAGTCAACTAATCGATTGAAATTCGATATAGATTAAGTCATTATGAGACAACAGTACAATGGACAGTCAATTGGAGGTAAGACTAGTTGATTGATCGACATAAATCAACTTGAGTTGAAGCTTATAAAAGGAGACTTCGTGAATAGAAGTGGATGTCAGTTATTGATGATTTTGAAGGAGAATTATTGCTACATTCTAGACCTTCCAAACCTTTCTAAACCAACTACATTTGTGTAAAATGTTATTTGTTGTTTTATTCATTTCATTTGTATATATATTTGATTGTTTCTTGTATAAGCTTCAGGTACTTACAAGAGGTTTCTCTACCTCCGATGATATTCCGAAAAGGAGAAATTTTAATGGTGGTGAATAAGTTCGACCGTGGAGTAGGATGTAAGATTCGGTACCATATAAAATCTCGTATTGTATGCTTGTGTAGCTTTCGTTTTTGTTTATCTTTATTATCCACTCGCATTAATGATTTGTAGATGAGCATACGAACGCAATCAACGATTGAGAATCGAAGACGTTATTCACCCCCGTCTAACAAACATAAGGTCTCAATATAATAGAGGTGTTCACGGATGAGTTGCGTAAAATAACATTCTTGTATATATATATATATAGAAAGAGAGAGAGAAATAATCTCTTATACAATTCATCCGTAAGTATCTATATTATCCATCGTCCGATCGGGTGAGCACTATAGTCAAATCCTTAAATTCTAGGATAGGACGATGGATAATAGATGTACTCATGCATGGATGAGTTGTGTAAGATAACATTCTTATATAGAGAGAGAAAGAAATATTAAACTACATAATTCATTCGTGAATATCCATGAGCACCTCCATTATTCACTACCCGATCGAGTGTGCACTATAGTCCAATCCTTGAACTCTAAAGGATCGGACGATGAATAATAGAGATGCTCACAGATGAATTATATAACATAATAATAATAATAATAATAATAATAATTATTATTATTATTATTATTATGCGAGAAAAGATTGTGCTTCTTGAAAGAAAATAAAATAATGAAAAATAGGAAATACAGAATAATTATGAATTTATTGTGAATAGATGACCGATAAAATACAAAAAAAAAAAATTGAAAATAAATGCGAAATTATCAAGTAGAGAAATAATAAATTATAGGGAGAGGATAGCCACGCAATCCGCCATTAGTAAGGTCAATTAAGCTAATCAGTCTTTTTGCAGAGAATTAAATTCGGAGGCATCAAGGCGTCCACAGGCAATAATTCACATCATGCCTTTATATTCTCCTTCTATTACTCCCTTAACTCTTCTTTATTACTGAATTACATTGAAGCCGGCAAGTCCTGTTCCATTCCATGCATCACACTGCTCTTACTTCCCTCAACTCTCACTTCGATCGCCTCTCCTTTTCGAGATTAATTCCTTGTACCTTGGAACTCGACCACAATAAAAAATCAAACCCACCCTCTAGCTTCTTATTCCACAATTATATAAAATATGGATGATCAGGAGGCATGCACATATATAAATTCAAGTTTTTCACTGCATTGTCCATGCTTTGTTTACAAGTATAAACCCCTGCACATGCTTGAGGTTCGTCACAATTCAAGTAAGAGTACGTATCTTGGACTTAAACCAACAGCAAAGCAATAAAATACTGATCAAAATGAATGACCGCAAACTGTTCTGCATCTAAAATTTTATTTTTCTCCTTCTGCTTCGATCTTTCTTTTTCAGTATCTCTAAGAGTTGAGTTAGATCGGATCTGAGCTAGAGTGTTCTTCGACATGTCAGGTCAACCTAAAGGCAGCTAAACCATGGCGTTGTGTGTTGGCTTACAATAAGATACACAGAAGAAGATTTGCAGAAAAAGAGTACATGAATAAAAATGAGCATTATGTATGTGTACTGCATCAGGTTTTAGACTCACTGTTAAGCACAACAACGTAACTTGATGTTTCTCTTTCTTGTTTATTCAGCTGTACTCAGAAAAGTGGAGCAAGATGCATTTCGGCTTTCAGCTAGCGAGATTGCAGGAGCACTGCGCAAAGCAATCCAAGCTTGATCTCCAAGAGTTACCGCAGCAATAACAATCATGTCTTGCTTGCAAGTTGCAGACATGGAGAGAAATGTATGCTGATAATGGCTAAACAATATGCTCTATTCAGTTAAAAGAAAAAGTTGCATTCAAAGAAAGTCTCATGGCTTACAAGGCAGCCGGACAGCATTAATTAACTTCGATTGTTGCTAGTACGTAGTGGCTAGTGTTAAATGGTACTTTTAAAGCTTCATTTACAGCAAATCTATCAGAAATAAGAAACTTGCTCTTATGTCTCAAGATAACATCCAAAGTAATAGCACATACTTTTTACTGTCGATAAATGCTTTCGTAATTCATTGAACCATATATAGATCACTCTTCGGCAGTAGGAATGATGGATTAAACCTGATTGTGTTCTTCACTTTCAGATCTACAGATTTGGTCATGACAATCGTGGCTTGATGGTGGTGGTGCAATGGCATCAAAATGAACATACTCGATCAATCTTGCATCCAAGGCGAGAGAATTGAAGTTACATCGACTTTCACAAGTTCACCCAGTCCTAGTCTCTTGCTAGAATCTTCTTCTGAAGGTGGCTCACCATTCCCAAGGGCAAAAATCTTCTCAGATGGAGGACAGTCAAATTGTTCTTCAGCTCTCTTCTCACATTTTTTTTGTCTTTTCCAAGTTCAACCTGCAAATATCTTGGCAAACCTTCTGGGTCCAAGAACAATTTCATGGGAAATCGATCAGACATGCAGTTTTCGATCAATTTCATGGCAACTTCACAAATTAAAGGCCACTGACAAATTTGAGTTCTCTTATAACAAATATACAGACAGCTTCAACAGGAAAAAAAAAGAACATTCCAATGCGAAACCAATGAGTTAGTTGAATCTTCCATTTCGATTACTGAACTGATTCTCATCTAAAAATTCATTCTCGAGACTATACAATATGATTCGCTGAGCTGAGGATGATGTTATGTTAACTCCAACAAACAGTAGAAAAGAATACCTTACTTAATTGTTGATAAGATTTAAAAGTTTTATCTTCTGTTCTGTTTTTGCTAGTAGTTTGTCCAAGTCATAGTTTATCCGTCCGAGTCTTTAGCTTAGTGATTTTATTTAATGCTGTGCGTGATCCTATTAAGTAGGAGATATGATCCTATTAAATAGGAGATGTGGTTGAAATATTCTGCTGTAAAAGCCTATTTATAGGCTCTGCTTTCATTCCGTTTAATCATCAATTGCAAGAGTTATTTTTTGTTATCACCTCTCAAGTTTTTCCTCCCTTGTCACCGTAGCAGTGCTATTTTCTTTCTTCTCAATCTCTTCTATTCTTTTTGTCACGGTATCAGTGGTATCAGAGCGAGGTTCAAAAGGCAGCAGCTTTCACTTTGCAATAGCAATACTCAATGGCATCTGAAAACAATTTTGTGCAACCTGCGATTCCACGTTTTGATGGTCACTATGACCATTGGAGTATGCTAATGGAGAATTTCCTACGATCAAAAGAATATTGGCAAATCGTTGAATTTGGAATTCAAGCACCATCAACAGATGCAGTTTTGACTGATGTCCAAAAAACAGAATTGGAAGGGAGAAAGCTCAAAGACTTGAAGGCAAAAAATTACCTTTTCCAAGCAATTGATCGTCCTATCCTGGAAACAATTCTTAGCAAAGAAACTTCCAAAGATATTTGGGATTCCATGAAAAAAAAATATCAAGGCTCTGCTAGAGTGAAGCGTGCACAGCTTCAAGCTTTGAGAAGAGATTTTGAGACTCTACAAATGAACGATGGAGAATCTGTCACTAGTTACTGTGCTAGAACCATGGAGATCAGTAACAAAATGCGATTTCATGGTGAGAAGATGGAAGATGTCACCATTGTGGAGAAGATATTGCGTTCCCTAACACCAAAATTTGATTATGTTGTATGTTCCATTGAAGAATCTAAAGACATAGATGTATTTTCTCTTGATGAATTGCAAAGCTCCTTATTGGTCCATGAACAGAAGATGAACCGAAGTTCAACTTTGGAAGAGCAAGCTTTAAAGGCTTCTATCTCTGCTCATTTCTCGAACTCTAGAGGAAGGGGTAGAGGTAGAGGTAGAGGAAGGGGAGATCGAGGCAATAGAGATGACGGTAGGTATTTTGAAACCGATGAAGGATATTTTCGAGGCAAAGACAAAGGACGATATCAACATTTCGACAAGTCAAATGTAGAGTGTTATAGATGTCATAAATTTGGACATTATCGTTCGGAATGTTATACTAAGCTACCTGAAGACAAAGACAAGGAAGCACAATTAAATTTTGTCGAAAAGCAAGAAGTGGAAACTTTGTTAATGGCTGTTCAAGCTAATCAGGAACCTGAGTCTGACATTTGGTATATGGATACGGGTTGCAGCAACCACATGTGTGGAAGTAAGTCTTCTTTTTCTTATTTAAATGAAGATTTTCATTCTACAGTAAGTTTTGGTGACTCTTCCACTGTGAAAGTGATGGGCAAAGGAAATATAAAGATAAGAACCAAGGATGGTTCTATAGAAGCAATTTCTAATGTTCTTTATGTTCCTGACTTGAAAAATAATCTATTAAGTGCTGGTCAATTACAAGAAAAGGGTTATGTAATCACTATTCAAAAGGGTGTTTGTGAGATTTATGATCCCACTAGAGGAGTCATTGCTATTGTGCAAATGAGCTCAAATAGGTTGTTTCCATTGAAGATTACAAGTGTGCAATGTTGTTTGGTAGCTGAAGTAAGAGACCCTTCTTGGTTGTGGCATTTTCGTTATGGCCACTTGAGTTTTAATGGATTGAAGATCCTCCAACAAAAAAATATGGTGATTGGTCTTCCTCAGATTAGTATTCCTTCTCAAATTTGTGAAGAATGTGTGGTTGGCAAACAACATCGTTCTCAATTTCCTCAGGGGAAGTCATGGCGAGCAAAAGATATTTTGGAGCTAATTCATTCTGACATATGCGGTCCGATAACACCATGTTCTAATGGAGGTAAAAGATATTTAATTACTTTCATTGATGATTATACTCGGAAAACTTGGGTTTATTTTTTACAAGAAAAATCAGAAGCATTTTGTGCATTTCAAAGCTTCAAGGCTCGTGTAGAAAATGAAACAGGAAATACCATTAAGACTCTCCGAACGGACCGTGGTGGAGAATATTGCTCAACCAAATTTGAAGGTTTTTGTGAAATTCATGGCATTCGAAGAGAGCTGACAACTGCTTATACACCCCAACAAAATGGTGTATCAGAAAGAAAAAATAGAACCATCCTCAATATGGTGAGAAGTCTGTTGACGAAAGGAAGAATTCCAAAAACTTTTTGGCCTGAAGCGGTAAATTGGAGTATTCACATCTTGAACAGAAGTCCTACATTTGTTGTTCAAAATATGACACCAGAGGAAGCCTGGAGTGGAAGGAAACCAACTGTAGATTATTTTAAAATTTTTGGTTGCATTGCTTATGCACATGTCTCAGATGAGAAAAGGAAGAAACTTGATGATAAGGGAGAAAAGTGCATCTTTCTCGGTGTTAGTGAAGTATCCAAAGCATATAAATTATTTAATCCACAAACCAAGAAAATTGTGATCAGCCGGGATGTTGTCTTCGATGAGGAAAATAATTGGGATTGGAATAAGCAGCAACCTACTCAAGTTCTTTTTGATAATGATTCTGAAGGAGAGCCAACATTAGTAGTCTCTATGCCTGAAAATTCATCAGAAGCTAGCCCAACAAATACTGGAATTTTGCCAATAGTAACGGAGAAAGATGCTGATACAGTAGCTCAATCTCTTCGTCGGATTAGAAGAAGACCTGCATGGATGGAAGACTATGAGGTAACAGAAATCGAAGATCCAATAACTCATTTTGCTTTATTTTCATATTGTAATCCTACAACCTTTGAAAGTGCTGTCAAAGATGCAAAATGGCGTAAGGCGATGGATGATGAAATTGAAGCCATTGAAAGAAATGATACTTGGGAGTTGACTGATCTTCCGAAAGGGCACAAAACCATTGGTGTAAAGTGGGTCTTCAAAACAAAGCTAAAAGAAAATGGTGATGTTGACAAGTATAAGGCGTGTTTAGTGGCTAAGGGATATAAACAAGAATATGGGATCGATTATACAGAAGTTTTTGCTCCCGTTGCAAAACATGACACAATCAGATTGGTGATCGCATTGGCGGCACAGAACTCGTGGTCTATTTACCAGCTAGATGTCAAATCGGCATTCTTGCATGGAACCTTGGAGGAACAAGTATTTGTAGAACAACCCCTGGGTTATATTGAAGTCGGAAATGAGCATAAAGTGTATAGATTAAAGAAAGCTCTTTATGGATTAAAACAAGCTCCACGAACTTGGTATAGTCGCATTGAGTCGTATTTCTTCAAAGAAGGCTTTCACAAATGTCCATATGAGCACACACTCTTTATTAAAATTGGAGACAAAGGAAATCGCTCATTATGCCTTATATGTAGATGATCTTATATTTCTCTGGGCCGATGATATCTTGTTTCAGGAATTCAAGAAATCTATGATGGTTGAATTTGAAATGTCAGATCTTGGTATGATGCATTACTTCCTTGGCATGGAAGTAGTACAATCAACTAATGGAATCTTTATTTCTCAAAAGAAGTATGTGCAAGAAATTTTGGATAGGTTTCAGATGAAAGATTGCAATCCAGTAAGCACTCCAACTGAGTTTGGCATGAAGCTAAACAAAGATCACGAAGGGAAGAAGGTGGATAATATAATTTACAAACAAATTGTTGGCAGTTTGATGTATTTAACGATGACAAGGCCAGACATAATGTATCCTGTAAGTTTAATAAGTAGATACATGGAAAATCCAATGTAGTACATTTGTTAGTGCCAAGAGAATCCTTCGCTACTTACAAGAACTAAAGATTTTGGCTTATTCTACAAGAAGGGTGGAAAATCGAGTTGTTCGGGTTCTTGATAGTGATTATCAGAGATCAAGATGATAGAAAGAGCACGTCGTTATGTATTTATGTTGGGCACAGGGTTGTATCATGGTCTTCTAAGAAGCAACCAATTGTTTCCTTGTCAACTACGTGAATTTATTTCGCAATAAATTTGTGCTTGTCAAGCTATCTGGTTGAGAAGAATTCTTGAAGAGCTTCAATTCAAACAAATTGAAGCAACTACAATTTTTTGTGACAACACCTCAGCAATCAAACTCTCTAAGAATCACATGGCGTACATAGCAAATATATCGATGTGAAGTACTATTTTTTAAGAGACCTCAGCAATGATGGAACGATCAAACTAGTTTATTGTCGAAGTGAAGATCAAGTTGCAGATATACAGACCAAGCCTCTCAAGTTGGCTACATTTGTGAGATTGCGTGGTCTCCTTGGAGTTTGCTCACGTGCTACTCTTGTTTTGCTTTAAACTGATTTCTGCATATTTCAGTTTAAGAGAGGGTGATAAGATTTAAAAGTTTTATCTTCTGTTCTGTTTTTGCTAGTAGTTTGTCCAAGTCATAGTTTATCCGTCCGAGTCTTTAGCTTAGTGATTTTATTTAATGCTGTGCGTGATCCTATTAAGTAGGAGATATGATCCTATTAAATAGGAGATGTGGTTGAAATATTCTGCTGTAAAAGCCTATTTATAGGCTCTGCTTTCATTCCGTTTAATCATCAATTGCAAGAGTTATTTTTTGTTATCACCTCTCAAATTTTTCCTCCCTTGTCACCGTAGCAGTGCTATTTTCTTTCTTCTCAATCTCTTCTATTCTTTTTGTCACGGTATCAATTGTGAGAGTATCTCTATTTGTTTGGGACACAATTCCTGGAAGTGAGCTGCTGTCTGTAAAAAAATCATAAACTTTCAGATCCAATTGAGGTAGAACATTCATTTGATACACAGAATAGAAAATTGGTAATATGAAGCTACTTGATACTATTATTCATCGGAAGATAAAATCAGATGAATAAGTATATCTGAGTCAAATGGAACTTGCTCAAAAGGTTAAGTCGAACCGAGGGGATTGTGACTCGGGGAGTTGGGCTAAGTTAGAAGTACATCGGCTTGATATCTAAAATGAAGTCGGATAATAACTCGATAAAGTGAACCGAATTAGAGAAATTGTGACTTGGAAAGAACGATTGAGTTGGGAAAGTAATAGGAAGGGTTAATTGAAGAAATAGTATAGAGGTAAAATGAAAAAAAAAGGGAGGACCCCACGATATATTTTTATAGAAGTTTATTATATATCATAACCAACCAAAGCACTTAGAAGGCTCCGTAGAAAATTCTTAATGGCGCATACTCTCTAACGACATAACAATATGATTCTTCGAACCTACATGACCCTTCACGTGGACGGCGATTCAAGTGATTTGTCACACAACAGCTGACCTTAGGGGCATCCGATATAAAAAGAAAGGAAGACGGAAGAAGAAAGGAGATTTTTCTCATTATTTTCTATCTACACTCACTGTTTCTGGGAGAATGATGCCGGTGTGCTTCTTTTTCTTCATCCTGAGATACAGGTTTTAATGGAAGGGATCAGAGTGACTTGCAAGGAAAAGGAGCATCCTCGACGAGACAAGATTGAGAGAGAACCATCTGCGTATTATTTCTTTTACTTTGTATAAGCTCTTATCGGTAAGATATTTCTCCACTTCCGGAGGTATTTCCGAGATGGAGAGATTGTAGTGAAGGTGTCTAGCATCAAAATTCTCTCTAGAGCTCATCCGTGGAGTAAAAATTTAAATTTCAAATCACGTTAAATCTCTTGTCCTCATATTATTTACTGTTGTGACCGAAGAAAATCTTAATCTTCTTCAACACCTTCATTCATATAGAAGAGACAGAAAATCGACGTCGCATTACTACTTAACTATGGCATGTGCACCAATTGTAAACGTGTGAATCCTGTTGGATAATTTAACTCAAATGGCTTCAGGTTACAGATTCAATGTATGACTTCATCCCTAAGCCATTAAGATCCTCGGTCAAAATCATAGTTTTCCAGATTTAGATGGTGCATTCATACTAATTTATATATAAGTTAACATATGTATCTACATTCAACATGTGCCCTTTGAATATGAATTTGGACTTGTGAAAATTCAAAAAAATAACATGTGTACCTAGAAGTTGCTGATAAAGATGTTTCCATTTCCTGTTCCAATAAGTTTTCAACAATATGATTATCTGCAGTTGTCATTCTATCACTCTTTTAAGTATGCTTAACGGATCGGTTCGATCCGAAATTAAATCGGAATCAATCCGTTAAATTCGAAATCGGAACCGTTCCGATTCTGATTCGGTTTAGTTCCAAACAATTTCGGAATCGATTCGGAACTGGTTCAGAACTGATTCAAAACCGTTTCGAAACCGGTCCTAATTCCGATTTGGATCCGATTCCGATTGCTAATTTAAAGATGGAAATTTTTAGCATGCTAACATGTCTACGAGATTATTTTGCGATAGAAAAAAATAGAATAGAATCATCAGCACGTTAGGTGAATTTGGAAGCTCAAATTCGGAGAAGATGATCCAAAACCATTTCGGAATCGATCCGGAACCATTTCGAAATCAATTCGGAACCGATCCGAATTGAATTGATTCCAAAGTTAAAACTTTAGAATCGGAACCGATTTGAAATCGATTTTGAACCGGTTCGGACCGGTTCCAGTGTCGACGAATCTGAAATCGGCCAGAACCGAATCGAAATCGGAACCGAAGAACCAATAAACATACCTAACCGCCCCTAAACTTCCATTTTCATTGCCAAATATCCCTTTGTCGAAGAATCGGGTTTTTGGTCATCAGCATAGCTAGCATTTGAGAAACTGGCATGGAGCAAAAGTGGCCCCAAAAGATCTGTTTCAAATAGTTGATCAATGGAAGAACATGAGGGTCAAACTCGATGCCAATTCAATTAAATGCAATGGCCATCACACTCTCTGGGACGTGTTTGCAGAGGAGGTCGATAAAAACCAGATGAACGCTTTCGCGTGCAACATTTGATAATAATCAAACATTACATTCAAACAAAACAAGATGATAGAATAAGAGATCAAGTTTTCTTAATTTGTAGCAATAAACTCACGCAGGAGAAAAGCCACAATACAGTGACAACAGTTGCAGAAATAGTTTGAGCGAAACATTGACTCAGATAGGCTCACATTTATAGTACTATCTGGTAATTATGCTAAAAGTTGATAAACTTAATAATACAAATACACAAAAAGGGAGATTGATACACTGGAGCAACCTTCAGAGGTGCCAGAAACATCATTCTTTTTTATAGTTTAAAACAATTCTACCCATGTATTTCTCTGGACAGCTACCGTAAACATACACCAAGAAAAGAAAATTTTTAGGACTTCAATTTCTTATGGACCTCTGATGGTTTCCTTCACACATTGGTGAGCAAGAAGACAAAGTTGATAAATCTGAGACCGACCCCACAGCCTTGTCCTTGTTGAATGCCATTCTAACGTCCTCCTTGAGCTCGTAGAATCGCAACTTCTTCATCTTTTGCTCATCAGGGGTGCCCTTTTGTAGGTAGAAGGGATCTGGCAAGTTGTTCTCGAGGAACTTATCCAGCACTTGCGAACAATGAGGGAAATAGCGGCGACCAAGATCAACTGAACAATGATGCCATATGGTATCAGTTTTTGCAGTGAATAACATAGATTCTACACTGTAATCTAATGGGAAGCCGTGCGTGAGTTAAGAGAGCATGTGTTTACAGAATCTAATCGAGTGAAAATTACCAGTTCTTGTCAAGGCATTGACTCTAGATCGAAGCCTCTTATTTTGCACCACAGGTGTTTCATTTAGGTCAACTTCCTGGAGGTTACTGGCACTTCCAGAAGCAGGAAGACCAGCTAATTCTAAAGCTTTGTCTGCATGTGCTATTTTCATGGCCAGCTTCGCTTCAGCAGGGAAGAACAATCTCGCAAATGCAACTGAATAGTAAAAAATACTGAATTAGCTAGCATCATTCTTAGCACATCAAAGTCATCATAAGAGAATATTTCAAAAATATATTCTTTTGTTTTCTACGTACTATCACTATATGCAGAAGATTTTCTTCCAGAGCTGATTATATATATATATATATAACAAATTATTTAATAAAACTTTAAGCTATAAATTCACAGAAACGAAACAATTTAAGCTCAAAAGTGTAGCATAGCCAACAAAAGCAGGATCTTCATCTGAGCAAGATAGGTGTTGAAACAAATGCCCTTGTAGAAGGACAGTTTGTACTGAGGGCAAGCATGCATATCATTCATGGATGCCAAAAATACGTACCATCATTTATCTAATTTGTTTCAATAAATGGTAAGAAAAGGTTCAGCTAGCTCAACTAGTAAGGGCCTTGAAAGTTATCGTAGCAAATCTCAAGTTTGTACTTGCATTTTACATAATTATATATAAAAATAAATAAATATTTAATGGAAACTTTGCCTCATGCATATGCTCAAAAATAACACAATCGACAATCGGTCATTTATTCTTCTTTAAATTTACCTCTGTTTTCCAGATAAAGGAATTTCATACGTAGATCATCGGGAAACAATGGTGACGTAACAGAATCTTCAACAGCGATGGAATTCATCATCTCTCTCTCTAGAATATCGATGCACAGCTTATTTTTATTTGACTCATGACCCTGCTCTGTCCTTGTATAATAGTCGTTTGCCCTTGTTAATCTTCTACATATCGTAGCAGCATTTTGGCCATCAGCAGTTGCATCCAATGCAGAGGCACCTTTGGTAAGAAGTGAAACAATTATTGCTGGCTCTCTTCTCATGGCAGCTACATGAAGGGGTGTATAACCTCTGTGGTTCTTTAAATTTACATTGACTGAGTTAAAGTCTAACAACTCAGCAACAACTTTAGAATCACAGTAAGCAGCTGCATGATGTAGAGCACAAGCATCATCTAGAGTAACCCCAGATTCACTCAACAGCAACTTTACAAGTTCAACATCATCACAGTCGAGAGCCCTGTGTATTCTTTTAATACTTTTCTCATGCACAGCGTCCACGATGCCATTAGGTTCTTTGGGTTGTGATTTGTGGCGCAGTGCCTTGATTTCGTCAGCTACTTCAGGTGGAAGCTCCTTCTCAATTGCAACATCATCAAGATCTGACCTACCTACTCTTTGGACACATTTAGAGAGCAACTGATTGAGCTTCGAGTGTGAGGCTACTTGAAGAATACGGATTACATCTTCCACTATGGCTTTCTCCACAAAATTCAGAAGTCGACGCTGTAGAGATCACAGAAATATGATAACTACTCTGGAATTTGATAGTCATGTAGCATATGAATATAAAAAATATATTGATGCCACGATACCAAAGAAGACTCTGAATAACCAGAAGAATTGTGAGTTTATTTGCGTGGAGAAGAAAGTTTTGCTTAACATCAGATAGTCATATGAAACATTATACATATTGCTTGTTTCATAAATTCAACTTGTTCTACAGCTACAAGACAAGCACAGATACAAAGTATTTCGTAAATGCGTAAAAACAGGCGTAAAAACTGTTTAGGATAAAAGCTATGAAATAAACTCAATTTGGATATCAACGTGTAAAAACAGGAACCACATAACTCAACTGGGAAGGAAAAGAAAATTTCTGATCTTTTATCACAAACAATGAAACATTATAGCAAATTTAAACACATTTCAACCAAAAAGTTGCTTTTCTTGGTTTCTAGCAGAAGTTTGCATAATCACTAAATCTTAAAAGAAAAACACTCTGCAATTTCCGTTCATACTCTTTGTGAAATGAATCGTCTTAAAGCCAGATATTGTCCAACAAACAATTATCACAGAATACAGATAAAGATCTCTTAGTTGGCAATCCTATTAGGCATAGCCATTTTCTCCAATCTGTCAACAGATTCCTACAGAAAATAAACTGAAGAGATAAACAAAAATCAGAACACCATTCATCATTCAAAAGTTGGAAACAAGGTAATTCTTCTCCCGAAGATCAACTCAACAGAGAGAGAAAAAAAAAGTATCAGATCTCAATTACCTCATCAACGTAAAACATATGTATACAGTTTCCAACTTGTATATTAAATTTCACCGATAATATCAGTCACAAGATAGTAATAAACCAGCTCAAGATGAATTCTGTATATATATGGTATAAGAACAAAAGCATTGGCGGGAGCTTCCTCCACCGGGCTGCCCTTTAAGAACAAAAGCAGTGAACTAAAGTGTAATGGACACACGACAAACCTGTAAAAGCGAGATAAGCTCTGTTATCTGAAAGACCGAAGATGCATACAAGAGCTCGACAGCGAAGTCAATGGCCGGCCGGCAAGCGTCGTGGAGGCAGAGCCTGTCGGCGCAAATAGACACCTCCTGAGGCGCCGACTTCAGCTTGCCAGTGTACAGATAGCTCAAAAAGACCGTGAAGGCCTCACGGCCAACGCGGCCGCCAGGAACCAGCTTGTCCATCTCGTACCTGGGCTTCCGAGACTCTCCGCTTCCTTCCTGCGAGAAGAGGTCATGGAAGAACCGGCTCCTGGCCGCCAGGATGCAGCGGTGAACTCCGACAGGCGCCCCTTCCACCATGATCTCGGCGTCGGTGCAGTCAAACTCCGTATCGAGGAGGAGGCGCCCCAGGTTGGAACTCAGCTTGCTGAGGCTCAAGACCTCGAGTTTGGTCCCGCACTCCGACTCCGGGGTCCGGGCGTGACGGCTCGGTGAAGAGGCAGGAGCATGGTGACCGCTTGAACCATTGGAGAGGTGGGAAGAGGCTAAGCTTATAGAAGACGATGGTTCGGTGATGTTGAGCATGGCGAGGAAGATTAGAAAGCTTACAGCGTATCCTTTCCAAAACCACTTTTTTCTTCAGAGACCAGCAATCCAAACCCTGCAATCGAACCTTTCTCCCCAATTTCTTCACATCCACAGCTCAAAGAAGGAATTTGCCAAAAATATCTTCGATAAACCCCAAATCTCAATCAAAAACCAATCTTATGACAGGAATTTCACCAAAACCCAAAGAATCACAGAATGAGAGCGACTACATGCCCGATTCCAAGCGAATCGACCAGAAACCCATCGGAAACACGGAGCTACACCAATTCCCGCCCGAAAACAATCAGAACTGAGATCTGCAGTGACGATCGAGTCGGTAATTAGCACTAGATTGGAGAGCATGAGCCAGTTCCCGGGAAATGTTGGGCGGTGGGTTGGGGAGAAAGACGAAGGCGGTGACGGCACTTTCTTGGTTGCGTTTAGATGCTGAAGTCGCCAGGTGACGCGGGGGATGCCGTCACCGTCAGTGCTATAGTTGAATGACGTGGGCGCCATGCCCTCGAAATTTCTCTTAGCTTTTTTGCTTTAGTTCTTTTTTTTTTTTTCAAAATAGAGAAAATGTCATTGTAAACGGAGGCGAACAAATTATGAATTAAATCGAATTAATCGAACGGATCAAAATTGAAATTTTGATTCAGTTAATTTTAAAAATAGTTCGATATTTTGATTTGTTTGGTATCGTCTTGATTGTGAAATTTAAAAATAATTAAATTAAATAAATAGAATTGAAATATTATTCTATTAAGAAATCAAAAAATAATATTAATCAATCGAAAATGATATTTTCAAGAGTAAAATAGTTTGACTATTTGATTAAGAAATAAAAAAAAATCAAATTAATTATTTAATTTGATTGTTCAATTGATTATTTCAATTTTTTTTTTATTTTAGATCGAATTAACTGGTATTATTAGTTATTAAAAAATCGATTTAATAGTTTATAAAATGGTAGCAGATGGACATTGATGATGAAACACTGACGTCTCACATGACGAACGTAAACCATTTTTTGTTAATTATTGATCCTATTGGGTTATCATTAATTAATTGCCAAGTTACAGTGTCAATTATTTAATTACTTGAAGACGTCAGCGGTCAAGATACCGCGTTGACCAACTTATTCTTCAAAAAAAATTAAGAATCTATCCAACTAGTAACCCCTGTCATCCGTCCCAGGGCTACGACGAGAGGGAGGGTAAATCACGAGAGGGGGACTTTGTCCATGGACATTGTGACAAGACAGAGGAGGATCATCTGACGCTAAAGGGGATTTTAGACCCTCATTCGGAATCGATCCCAGCCCATTTCCAAAGTGACCACCCTGTCTTACTATCGCGTCATCCTCGAGGAGACTAACCAACTTATTCTTACCGTCACCAGTTAGATGACCGCCCCCGTCATTTAAATTATACCGCTATGAAATTAATTAACTCAATTTCAGGTTTCGGTTCGACTGTCGCACCGCCCGCCTCTGTAGGTATAGATAGACCTAACAAATCGAATAATGAATCGAATTCGTTTCTTAACACGAGATAGATTTGATCCGAAAGTGTTAATCTATATTCAATCCATTTAATTTTTCATATCAATATATTCAATCTGAATACGAACTATTTAATTTCGAATAGACACAATACGATTCGTTAGATACGAAAAAATACGTGTAAAATGGATTGCAAGATATGATTCGAAACAATAGATACGAAACGAATCATAATTACACGAAAATACAATAACTTAAATAAAGTATAAAATAGATTACTAAATATGATCCAAATCAATAGACACGAAAAGACCCATAAGTACACGATAATGTAATAACTTAAATATAAGAGCTTATAACAAATTAATAATCCACACAATCAAATTGGGAATTCAAGTACATTACATTCTAGAATTATTATAAAAATATAAAATAAATTTTAAAGATTATCATCGTCGTTTAAACTTGTAGAGATTAGGTAAATGTCATCTATTTCCTTTCTTTTTCGTGTCTAGATTTTTTTAAGTAAAAAATAAAAATTAAACGGGTCTAACGGATTTAACGAATCCAGAAGATAAATACTAATCCGACATGTAATTTTTACGTGTCTAACGAATACATACAAAATAGATACAAATTCAAAAATGTACGATCCAACTATGAAAAAAATGAATCGTGTTCATATCGTGTTTTCGTATCGTGTCCAAATTTACTAGGTCTAAGTGTAGAATGTAGATGCCCATGAATTTGCCCGAACCGGACTAATTAAACCAACCGGGTGCTCAACGCCGACCCAGATCAAAGTGGCATGCGTCATGGATGACGACGCCGGAGCAAGATTTCTCGAGGTGTGACGTCAGCAACTTCATCCCCGACGAATTTGAACCCACCGACCCACCCCCCTTCCCCCTCCAAATTTTTCTTTTTTTTTTTTTGAAAAAAAAAACACGTAACTATATTTTTGTGGGGCCATTAAATATATCGTTGGCGATCGAACAGGTCGCTGTCGGTGGTCATTCTCTTGAGTCTCTTCGTATGCTTCAATGTAATGTATGTATTTATGTATGATCTACACGTTTTTCAAGCCTGGAGATGGCCAAAGTCAACCAGAGTCGTGTTGAGTTTGAAATGTGCGCTAACTGTCGCGATCGATACCATTGTTATTTGGGTGAACTTTCACACCTTTTGTCGCTTTTTAATCTCCTCCACCGAAACATAGAAGAAGGATAGATCCTTCGAAAATACAATTTGATTTTTTATTATGATATTATTCGACGATAAATTTTTAAAAAATTTATTCGAACGGCTTTGAAATTCAAAATTTTACTCAATAGACGAAATATGATTTTGACATTGAATCGTCGTTTAGGAATAATACGATTGTGGAGTCCGGATTGAACCGTAAAAAAAAACTACGAGTGTTTTCCTGATTTATCTTTGGTGGTCGATGGAGATCACTTGGGTTCCGACCTTATTCGACTCAGTTGTTGACGAGGTATCTCAAAGGTCTGTGAGGTAGGACTGGTAGTCGGATCGAAGATTCGAATATTCTGGTGTCAACCAAAAAAAAAATAGATTCTTCACGACCGTAACAGTAAATCCTATCAAGATCAATACGTGTCAAAGGACATTATCGGTATTCTATCGACGCCCTCCAATGTTTAAATAAGACAATTGACGTAAAAGAAAGAAAGATATATATAGTATAGTCGAACTGATAGAAAAGAAGAAGCGGATCCTTTCTTTTATATATATATATGAGCTCCTCTCATCTTGTCGACTAGATGATCCACTAGCTATATGACAGTTATGAGACAAATATTGCACAGGACCTCTGACCTCGTGCTCTGATATATTCTCTCTTTGTTATATATGAGTGAGACCAGAAGATTTTAGAAGAATCGTCATATGGGTCACATGAGTGCATTGTAGAAGGATCACATGCACGACTTGGAAAGAGCAACATTCGAGAAGAATTGCTTACATAACTCTGCCTATATGATTCAAAAAGAGTCGTCTGAATGACTCTGTATGACTCTAAATGACCTAACTCGAGAAGAACTATTTGGGAGAAGAATGTCAAAAGAGAACGTTGCAACACGACAGTGAGGAACTCGACACTTGAGAACAGAGTCGATCCTCAGTATTTTAGGAACCTAAGCGAAATAATAAAAATGAATCCTTTTATAGATAAAAAAAAATTATTTTTCAATAAAAATTGAATCCTTCCCCTTATATATTTTGAAAAAAAATTTGGGCTCTGGATGGGACCCAGCTGCTCCTGTCCAGGATCGGCTCTGCTTGGGAACACACTGGTGAGCGATGTTCAAGCGTCTAGGGAGGTCGGGTGCTCGGGTTGCCTAACTCGGGAAGTCAAGTACCTGGGCGACACTCGGGAGCTAGATGCGAGACTCGGGGCACTGTGGGATAATCATGAATTTTTACCAAAATATCTCGGTTATCATCATTTTTCTTGGATGAATTTTAACGGTATCACACTGAGTATTTAAATCTTAGACTCAATTAATTCTTAAAATAATCGATTATATCCTATAAAATTTTTTTTTACTAGAGTATAATAAAAAACACTCGCATAGACAACCTCTGCAGCCGAAGCATTTTAATTTGTCATTCAAAATTTTATCAATATATCACGATAAAAATAGAATCGTATCTATTGCTCAAGTAGGACGAGGACACGTGTTATTTAATAGGTTTGCTATAAAAGAACATAAACATGAAGATTAATTAGGTATGATCTGAGGCTAATTAACCAAGGAACAAAATTTAGGTGCGAGTTCCTTTTCACTGTGATCTTTAGGAAAGCAAAGATCGGGTGCATCTATTTTTTTTTATTTTTTAATTTTTTATTTTTACATCAAGTGCGTTTCTTTAATGGAGAGATTCGCGAGAAGAGTTGCATCAATTAACTTTAGTTTGGGGTGAAACTTTGTGTGCTTTATTTGATCAATAACACATGGAGAATAATATCGTAAGAAAAGAGAAAAAGAAGCAAAAGTCACTTAACCAGAGATTCTCACTTCCACCGAATGAGAAAGAATTGAAGAAAGGTGAAAAAGATAAGAAAAATAAATAAATAAATCTATATCTTTTGAGATTTTATTTTTAAAAATAAATAGAAAAATAAAAAGCTCAAGTGAGAATAAAAATGAGTAAATACTCAAGATTAGAGGTGAAATTAAATTCTTTTTTTTTTCATGTATATTCTTATCCAACTTTAAGATTATGCAACCAAGTCTGCATTAAATGCATGAACTTGATTATCCTCTCATCAAATATTAAAGAGCTAAAAAAAAATCTAGGGTTTTTTTTTCTAATGTAAAGATTAAATTTGAAATCATTCGTTATAAATATTTTTTTTATTTATTCAAATGACCGATGAATAATTTTTATAGAATTGAATCGATCGCTTTCAAAATTAATCGATTCGGATAAATACTTTTTTTGCTTTGCTCTATCTGTAAAGTACTTTACAATTCTAAAAAATATTTTACAAAAATTTCAAACTCGGGATCAAAATAATTATTGATAATTTTAATTATCTATCTAGGATGATAATTATATAATCAAAATATATATGATAATTCGAATCAAATACATTGTTATAACTCTAAAATTATACGAGATGTTTGAAAAAGAAATCGTAAACTCCTAGAGAAATTTTATAATATTAGATCTTAATGAGAATCATAATAGAGTCATCGGTAAAAAATTGAATTGTTAATTTAATGATTTCCATCGATTTATCTTATGATCATTATGAGAGAGATAAATTACGGAGAATCTTATAAATTTTAATTATGATGATCAAGATATGTATGAATTATCTGAATTAAAAAAAAAATAAACCTGGGAAATCACAACATCTATTTCTACATTTCTTACTTCCAATTATTTTTCAAATTAAAAAAAAGAAAATCTATCCTTTTCAAATTGTTTCTAAAAATGATTTTCTTCCATCTTTTTTTACCTCTTTGCGAAGAAAACTCCTAATAAATGCCACCACCTCTAGCACACACACCGAAGCGTAAAAAAGGTTCCTTTTTGAAGGCATCGTGGCTGTCGACGCCAACTCCTCGGAAACAGGAATTCCTCGCTTCATTTTGTTCTTAAATTCTTGATTAATTGGTTTTGAATTCCGCAGGGAGATCATACGTAGCGTGGAGAAGGAGCAGAGTACTGAAATGGGATTCGTTTTGCCACACGCAGATCATTGTTTCCTCCCCCTGTACGACTCTCCGGCGGAGCCGGGTGCTCCGGCGACCGCCGCTTCTGGGAGTGGACGCACCGTCAACGACGTCGCATTTGCGGGGGTGCAGCCGCCCCAGCCCTGCCTTCTTGGCGGCGAAGTTGGTCTTTTCGACGCACACCTTCAGCAAATTGCGCTCGACGTCGATCGTCTCCTCAAGCAACATGTAAGTGATTCTCGCGATTAGTGCTGCGAGAGTTTTGATTTGGGCGTGAAGTTGCGATTTTTGATCGGAATTAATCGGAGGCGATGACAGACGGAGAAGGTGAGAGTAGAGGTGGCGGAGCGGCTGACACGGCGACTCCTCGCGGCCGCGGAATCCGACACGGCGAAGAAGCTGAAGGCGAAGGACGAGGAGATCGCGCAGGTCAGGAAGCTGAACTGCGCGCTGGTGGAGCGCGCCAAGAGCCTGTGCGCCGAGAATCAGATGTGGCGGGAGGTGGCCAGGAGCAACGAGGCTGCGGCCAGCGCACTGCGAACCGAGCTCGGGCGGGTGCTCGTCGCCACTCGGGCGAGGATCGACCAGCTGAGGGCTGCGGCTGCGGCGGACGACGTGGAGTCCTGCTGCTCCGGCGAGGTGAAATGGGAGGAGGAGGAGGAGAAGCTTGGCGGCGCGGAGTGGCGGAGGAGACGGTGCTGGAGATGTCGGGCGCGAGAAGCGGCGGTGCTGCTGCTGCCGTGCCGGCATTTATGCCTCTGCGCGGCCTGCACGCCGTCGGCGTCCGCATGCCCTGTTTGCAATTGCTGCAAAAATGGCAGCGTTACGGTGAACTTCTGTTAATTAAAGTAATATCATTAATTTCTGAAACAAGACCAATCTAAGTATATATATATATATATATATATATATTTAACAGCAAATATCAAGTCAACCATTCACCTCTTTCATTAAATCCCAAACAAAAAAAAAAAACAATCTTGACCAAATCGTTATTCCTAACAATAAAATCACAGAGAAGATATAGTAACCTTCTTTTGGTGAAGAACTCAGTCTGTAACTAAAACATTTCCTGCAAATTTCAGTAGACTCTCTATTCTGTGCAGCTTTGTGTCCTAAGAAAGACGATCCAAACTGGCGACGATAAGTTTTACACGCCACGCCAACACAAGGAATCCATATTACTAAGAAAAAAGTCACAATTAATTGTACATTACAGATATGGCACAATTCAAAATTTAGGCAGTTTAACATCTGTTCGGTGGTCAGTCCACACAAGAACAGGAGTTTCTTGCATCAGCTTTAACCCCTCGTTACAAAAATAAAAGAATCCATGATCGACTTCATGTAACTGGATCTGCAAATTTACAGGTAGCCATGGCAATACCTCTATGCCATTCCTTTTATGTACAGAAGAAGTAGGAGAGATCTGCACAGCGCAAAAAGCTCTTCTTTATTGTTTGGATATTAACAAGCGGTCGATTCGCGAGGTTCTTACAGCTATCTGTAACGAGAATGGGGTTGATCCAGAGAAGAACTGCTTGAATGAGAAGATGACTCTACATTCTCAGGGACCTCCATCTGCGTCGGCAGCAGTTTGAGAAAACTTCCTTGGGCAAGTGGATTTTGGTTCGATGGCGAATCTGTATCTGTGTGACCGCATGGATCAGACACAATTTCATTAGACAATCTGAATAATTAAATAGGAAAAGTAACAAAGAGGTCGTTTACCAAACAAGGATTTAATTGTTGGCCTCTTTGGCTTATTACTTTTCTTCTTCAGTTCAGCTGTATGAAGAACGAAGGAAATATCAGAATACTTTCTCACTCGACCATGCATTTGGCCATGAGTAAATCTTCTAGGCGTTAAAAAACTAAAACAATTAAAGCAAATGGAGTCAAAGACTAACCGATCCCTGGAACTTCATGGTCGTTTACAATCTCAAAATTTTTGTAAGTGTAACCCACAAAGTTGACATCCTTGGATGGAAGCATCTGAGTAATGAGAAGGGAAAACACAATTAAATCGAGCAAAATCTTGTCAGCTTGTCATTAATATATTAGAGAGTTAATCATCAATAGTCGATCCAGAAATATTACGAACTAAAAAATCATGGGGAATAATAAACTAAAATAATACCTTTCTCCATGGGCCAGATTTTGAAGAAGTCTCCACTGATGCCGACGTCTTCATCAAGATACAATAGTATATGTCAATTAAAGTGTTCGACCGAAGGTACAGAACAAAATATGCTTCTCTAGGAAATGATTAAGTTGTGCTTACTGCAATTTTTTTTTAAAATAATTTTCAATTCTTAAAAGAACTCGTAGACACAGCAAGGGAAAGGGAAAAAAAAAAAAAAGTGGAAAGGGAGTGGGAGGAGATAGGCATGGAAGGTAAACCCCTTTGTTAGGATGTTGTTCATCAATGCTCTCTTTTTTCCTTCCCGAAATGAACCAAAGAAAGGTAAAGAAATAAATTGTTTCCACTATTTCTTTGAAAATCTTGTCGACGAACCTGAGGTAGAGAAAGAAGGAATCAACTTCATCCTAAATTTTCCAAAATCACCGATACTTATTTAGGACCTATTTGGGTGGAAATGAAGGAAAGGAATTGACCAGACTAACCGTTTCTTATAACTTAACAAAACAGGGAAAAGGCCAAAAGGGTGCATCAAAGTAAGAAGAGAAATTAGCAACAGGTCACTGTGCACATGTAAAGAAGGCAAGCATCAGTGAGCAATAGCATTATCTTGGAGGGCGGGAAAACAATTCCTTCAATGAAGTGAGATTCCAGTAGACTACAAATTGACACAGATTCAACGTTGTTTGAGATTCGTATACCTCTTCAAACTTCTCAAAGTTCTGAGTATCGAGCTCATCATTAACCTCCGGTTTAAAAGCAGCTTCCATGTGGTACAGTCGCTCCCATTGGATGCCTCTGAACCATGGGTGGGCCTGAAATCAAAATCGTTGCGTCTGATGGCAAGTTTCCACATGCTTTATATGAACTGGCAGCCAAAAAAACATCTTTAATATGCATACCTTTATTTCCTGTGCACCTTTGGTCCCAAGTCTATGTTCTACATTACACAAGAGTCTGCTGATAAGATCTTTAGCTTCAAGCGAAAGTTTTGCCTCTTCAGGGAATTTTAAGTAGTTTCTCCAATTTACAATCTGTGATGCAGGATTGAAGCAATTATAAGAAATGTAAACTGATATTAATACATAATTAAACAATAATTCTAACTCAAGCACATATTCTTGTATGAAGTTCCCAAGGGAAAATGAACACCGACTTTGAACTGTTAAATCCAACACATGTAGAGAGCCATTCTAAATGACAAGTTGATTGCTAGGTCAAGTTCTATTGTTTTTAGGTGGAATGGTTGCATATACAAACAAGTTCAATGCGAGGACCTTATGTTCAGATGGATGCAATGTAAAAAACACTCCATGGAGGGTTAAGACGCATCATGAGGAGCTTATTAGTCACATACCAACCCAAGAGGCAAAAGTAAAGAAAATGAGTGACCAAAGTCTGATTGACAAGAGTATTTTCTGCGGTCACTCTTAAGTCTTAACACAAGGTTATTGATAATCACAAGAATTAAAGTTATATATACAAGCCACATCGTGCCAATAAAGAGGCTTGTGCAAGATAAAATATCCAGGCATGGAGTTGTTGATTGAAGGAACAATACGATACAAGAGAAAACATTGGAGGCATGCCATCTCAGGAAGAAAGCTTGAAACAGAGAAAGGACACATTTTCCTAATTGAATTTCTACCTAAAGGTCTAACATAATGAAGTGACAGCAAAAATACAACAATCATTTCTTAGCAGAATAAAAACACAAAAAATGGGCAATGATACAGAATCAGGTTCTTCATTTCAGATATGATGCAAATGAAGAGCAATTATGTTGACCAACAAAAACATCAATTGCGGGTAAAACCCTGCAATTTTCATGACAAGCACCTTTCTACATGTGGACATTGGATCTTCAGAATAAAATGGTGGATAACCCACGAGCATCTCATACATAATTGCTCCAAGTGACCACCTAAAGAACAATATTCAATCAGGGTATGCATATATGTAGCAAAGAATAAATTATGAAAAACAAGGATCTAACCAGTCACACTCCATTCCATATCCTTTCTTGAGAAGAACTTCTGGAGCAATGTAATCAGGTGTTCCGACAGTTGAGTAAGCCTGGAAACAGTAGAGAACTTGAAACTGAATGACAATATGATAACTTGAACTAAATACAAAGATATTTATAACTATATTCATTATGTGATACTAAAAACCTAAACCTGACACATAGAAGGAAATGAATCTAGTTTGCTTGATTATCTATCATGCACTGAATTTGTAAATTTATTTGCTCTATTTATTCTAATGGTTAATGTGGCTATGCAAGATCAAAAAACAAAAAAGTTTAAATTGAAATTTACCAGCATTCTTCTATTCTTTTGCCAATGTTGCAGTTGTTCCTGTTGAGTACGCCTTGGAGTAGAAGAGGCATTAGCCCACTTATCATCCAAAGGAGCCTTGCCATTTTTTCCTGGTGTGTATTCAGGTTCATTAAGATTTGGAAAACTACTGCTATCCAGAGGCTTGCACAACCCAAAATCAGAAAGTTTCATATGCCCATGTCGATCCAACAATAGGTTATCAGGTTTGATGTCCCTATGAAGATTAAATCATGGTTAATCAAATAAATTACTGTCAAGAACAAATGTAAGTATGAACAACAGGAAGCAGCATGCCTGTGAATGTAGTTATGCCTATGAATAGATTCAATAGCTAAAACTGTTTCTGCAACATAAAATCTGGCCTCGTCGTCTGTCAATGTATCCTTGCGCATAAGTAGAGTCATCATGTCACCCCCCGGAAGATACTCCATGATGAGATATAAATATTCTTCGTCTTGAAAAGAAAAGAGAAGTTTAACAATGTACGGACTGTCCACTTCTGCAAGTAGATTTCTTTCAGCTTTGACATGTTCCACCTATAAATATTAACAAGTAGTCAAAAAAATTGATGACTTCAGTAACACAACTAGATGAATGAGCATAAATCATACCTGACCCCTACGAAGCATTTCAGATTTTTTAAGTTTTTTCATTGCATAGACATTTCCAGTTGCTTTCTCTTTACATATTCTGACCTGCACCAATGTGGCGGAGCTTCAACAATTTCCAAATTAAATAAGAAATACCAACAAGGATATAAAACTGAAGAAATGTTGAATCAAATGACATATGTTCACAGTTTTTTTGTTTGGCAAAGTTGATTCAGGGTCAGTTCATTTTTAGCTGTTTAGCTAATTGCTTTGGGAAGAACCAATGTAAAAATATAGTGATGGGTATCAATCTTAAATAGAAAATGATGCTAACAAAAAACCAAATCACATCAATTCTCATCTGCCATTAAAAGAATTTCAAAAACAAAGCATACATGATCCATGAAAGATTTTGTATATAAAAAGTGATAAGATTAAGTATGAATCTACCTCTCCAAATGCCCCCCTCCCAATAATAGTCAAAAGTTCAAAATCATCCACACCCATTTTATGCCTTTGAAGACGCATATATTCTGTTTCCTTTTTCTCTAAGCTCTTCAAAATGTTATTATGCTCTTCTTTGGAGACTTCAGCATCAGCAAGTTTCTTCTCCAGAGTCCAACGTCTGAAATTGTCATTTAATTAAATTGAAAAGAATATTCTGTAGAATAAAAGAGTGCACAACCAAATTCAAAATTAAACTAGGAAAGTAAAATTAATTTCATAATCAGAACACTTGAGAATTAAGAAACAGATGATTATGATGTCGTCGTCAGTTATGTGCCTCAAGTTTTCAAGATCTACTCAATGGAACTTATTCCACCAGTGAGCTCCATGTAAGATTGTATCGTTTGAAATACAAAAGTTGTTAAGAATCTTAAATCCCTTTAATTTGTCGAGGAGAAATTCCACGATGAATACTTAAATCAAAGACAAGCTGAAAATGATAAAAAGAAAATCAGTTGGGACAACACAACAAAAACTTATCTCGAAGGCAGAGGTATGCAATTTACTTCTAGCTAATTGATAGGAATAAGATAATTGACAGATTGATTCATGCAGGTTACACAGCCAAATGTTATTTACCTATCAGCATATTTCACACGCTTACTTCAGCAACATAAATAGCTATACACACTCCAAGCAACATCGAACAACCAAAGGTTATGTTACCTATCAGCATGTCTCACGCACAAATTTATACACGCTCCAACCAAGAATAGACCAAGATATCTAGGTGCAACTCTGTTAGACTCATGGTTCAGGTAATGATGGAACTACATGTATAACTGGAACTATCTGAATTTTCTCATAAATGCATGAGTAATAACACATCTACACACTGAAACCAGAGTAATAACATAACTAGGAACCAGTCTAATCCAATGCACTTCAAAATGTAAAACTAGAGATCTTAATTAGGTGTAACTGATAAGTTCTAGAATATCTCCTGAAAATAGATTTTCTGATGATATTTATCCAATGCACATTTATTTAAACAGTAATTTTGGCTTAAAAATTCAATCGTTGCAAAAAAAAAAAGACCTCTCTTTGCGGTCTTGCAAGGACTTCATCTGAGACTTGTAATGATTCTCGATGTACTGCTTTGCAGCAGCAACCTTCTGCTTGGTGGCATTAGAAGGTGCATCATCAATTGGAGGCCTTTGCAGATCCTTGGCACTTCCAGCTTCCTTCTTAGTAGATCCAGGCTTTACTTTCTCCTTAGTTTGTAATCTATGAAACCAGCTTCTGGCAGAATCCATCTTCGATTGCAACCAAAAGAACTCCAACTGTTATTCGCAGTCAGCAACTGATTAAGAGAGAGAAAATATCTTCATCCATTCAGAAACTATTCCATCCCCAAGTGCGAAATCACAATTCAAATCGAAGAGCACCAAATTGGAACCTAAAGTAAACAGATTTTTGGACCGAAGAAAGAACCCCAAAATCCAAATTTCCACACTACAATCCAAAATAGAAATAAAATGAGAAGAAAAATTTAGCATAACTTGCCTGTTAGTGTTATCCAATTATGTGAAGGGAATAGTGAAATCTCTGTACAAAGCAATCAAATCCCTAACAATTTCTAGTTGCCCTTCCGTCAATGAACTCTAGAGGATGGCAAAGATCCAGAAAATTCCAGGAATTTTCGCCCGAGTTGACCATAATCCAAATAAAAAAGAAAAACTGCCAACGCCGAAATAAGAAACAGATACCGACCTAGATCTGCAAGTCGTTGACCGATTGGATTTAGCCCTTCCGAAGCACGATGATTCGATCTCGGCGGCAGCGTCGCATTGACTCTCCGCAACTAACACCTCCGCCTGCTTTCCTTCCACTTTCCTGCCACCACGGGATCGTCGCACAAATATATAGCGGCCATTAATTGCTGCAACACTGGATGAGAGATTAGGCACCCTTTTTTTTTTTTTTGCAAATGAACCATTTGAATCTCCATATTTGCTTGAGAGCGATTTAAAAATTATTATAAATTTGAAGAGTCATGATTGAAATTGTTCAGCTTTTTCACCCTCTGGATTTTCAAATATTATAATTTATCACCTAAAATTATAAAAATTGTACCTTGCTCCTCTATTTTGATGTTCTACCTCCATAATTAATGACTCATCCTGTAAAAAATTGAAATTGTCAATTTAACAGTCCTTATTGATCTGTCTCACGGTCATTGTGAGAGAAATAAATCATAAAGACATCTATAAATCTTGACACAATGATCAAGACAAATGGAGTCATCCGAATCCAGAAAAGAACTTTAAATTTTTTACGGAATCGATCCTTGTTTTGTCCGTAAATTTTGTTGTCCCTTAACTATCATATCATTTCCATGGAGAGTATAATGACTCATCCCACACATGTACAAGTAGAGATGAAAAAATAATAAAAGATGACATAAATTGTTAATGCAATTTAATTCAATGTTGATAAGATTAGACAAATATAGGATAGTGGTCAGATAGTGGACAAATAAGGACAACTTCAATATCTCTAGAAGATGAATTGTAATTTTTAAAACCATAGATGGTAAAATGAAAAAGGTCAGCCATTTCAAACATATCTAATGCTTATTTATCAGCGAAGACGTAATTTTGCTAATTAAGAGGGAGAAATCTGCTTAAGTGTCAATTTATCTCAAATCACCAAAACGCCCTTTCTTCCACTCCGCAAGGCACCAGGTTGTTCCCGTAAATTCGAACAATTGCAAGGGTAGTTTTCTGCGCCGGTTGCGGAGGGAAAAGGGCGAAGAGTTGGAGACGGCTAAGGCGCCGCCTGGTGTCGCGGCGAAAAGGCGGCGAAGACGCGTGCGGTGGGGACAGGCCGCCGGCGAAATGGTCAAATGCGCCGGTTCGGTTTGGATATGATCGGCGGGAAACTAATTAGCAGACCGATTTATTTTAATTAAAACCGGCCGATCGGGGCCAAGAATCCTACGGAGGGGGGCTGGGTTCCTTAGGCCGGCCGGCGGCCGTTCGAATTGATTCGAACTTAAATCTCAATATATGGATAAGATTAACTGGACCAATCTCTATTTATTATTTCAATATCAATTTTACTTTCTTATTTCTAAAATAAAGAGAAATGGCATTTATAAAGCATAACCAAAGTGTGTAATTTTAAAATATTCATAAAAAAGTTTCTACGGAAACAACCCGATTTGCAAGCGATATAATGATCATAACGGTAGAGATCGTCACGGCCCTAACGTTACGATGTATCACGGTTCATCTCTTCTCTCGGCCAAAAAACTAGCGGTATTTTGTTCTCCTCTCCGGATCCTTCGGTTCCAAGCAAATTTGGTGGTCTTCTCGTGCGAATTCATCAGGTCAGATCGTTCTTCGAATCCACCTTTCTTCTTCCTGCGAATTAAATCAGAATCGGAGGTTTATTTTCGATCAGTTCATGCCTTGTTTTCTGCAGTCGTCCATGATTGCTCATTAGGTTTTCCTTTCTCGTGCCTGGCTGTGAATTTACTTCGTTGTGATGGATCAAGAAAACCCTAAAAGGTACTACCTTTGCGTTCCAGCGGTCACTGATCTGTTGGCTTGGATCGTCTGCACATGATCTGTTTGACAGAAATCCTCATATTAAAATTCTGGTTGCAGCGGAAAGGATTCTGAAACCGAAATGAATGGGCAAGACGACGGCGAAAGAGATTGGAGCAGCATACCCATGAACTGCTTGGTGGACATCTTCCAAAAGCTTCCCATCTATGACTTGACTCTGGCCATTCCTTTTGTGTGCAAGTCTTGGTATGAAGCTTCCTTGGACCCTTATTCATGGAGGATCTTAGACTTTTCAAACATTGATCCGAGCCAGAACAGCGCATTTGGCGAGAAGTTCAAGCATGAATATCGACTGGAGGAATACAAATTCAAGTTGTTCCTGAGATTCGTCATGCACCGCAGCCGCAAATTAGCAGTCTTGCTCATACCTACACCATACATCTCGATCAACGACATGGCCTACATTCTCGAAGAGTAAGCACATTGTGTGCGCTTCGATAGTTCTTGCTAACTCTTTTTCTCACCTTCTTCCAGTTTACCAAGCGTAGTGATGTTGATTGACTACAGATGCCCCTTGCTGGACATTTACAATCCACCATTGTCGAGCGACAATCCAGGTCTCATGCGGAATTTCCTTTTGGCCACGCACAACATCATGTTGCAGAGAGCTACAGACTTGCGAAGCTTTTAGTCTCTCTGGAAGAGAAGCTCCTTGATGTGTCAGTGAGTTTGGTTGTGCACTTCTTTGGTTGAGACTCTGTATATTTTCCATCATCAATGAATTCCTAAGCATTTTGTGAACCATCATGGAAATTGTTGGTATTTTTATTTCTTTAAACAATCACCCCTTGCATCCCCAAAAATTAGGAATCTGTCCAACTAGCAATCCCTTGATACGGTGATAAAAGAGAAGTAAATTACAGGAGGACAAAATCCTTTGATACGTGACAAAATAGAGAATGATCTATCTGAAATCAAAGAGAATTTTAGATCCCTCGTCCGGAATCGAATCCTGTTCATTCTACAAGCAACACTCTATTTCACTATCACGCTGTCCCCATGAGGACTAGCCCCTGCCTTGCCATCCAATATATACAATTGGTGATTGAAATGTTTTATCAAATCATTAATCATGTATGTTTGCAATATTCAACATCACTTCACCACAAAAAAAAAATGTTGCACTATTGTTGGTCATTTTTTTTACTTGAAGGTCTGATATGAAATGAGAATTCCATCAGACTAATGCTCCTGTTACTTCTTTATAATTGTTATCGATTTTATAAATTCATTTGTTCTTCCTGCAAACATGTCATATTGGAATTCATCTGTGCATCCTGCAATCTTAACTGTTGCCAATTTCAAAAATTCTTATCCTTCCACTGATCTCCAAGCAAAGTTACAAGCTACAATTTACCCTGCATTCAACTTGGAAACCATTATAAAAAAGACTCGATACCCCTGATCAGTGGCAAATGTTTCATCTGAACAAAATTTCACAAGTGAGCATGGTTTTAAACTAGCAACCAGCACTTCAGCTATTTTCTAAATAACAAGCTACGTCGATTAGTTTAACCACATCGATGATCCGATCCCTTTCGACAAACGAACGAGATGACTTAGGCATCAAGATGAGGCCAGCCATTGCATTTGCCAACAACCAAATCTAAGTTTTCCACACTGATCAAACAGCTAGTTTCATATGGATGAGAGATCCTCGTACACGGATTTAATACCTGGTCGCTCGGAGAGAGGGCGAATACACCTCAATGCTATTCCGAGCATCTCCTTCGTCCCCTTGGATGTGACTGGATTTTGCATTTCTGCTGCCATTGTCGGGTCGAAGCAATCGGATCCCCGCCCTTCCGCCACCCGCAACCTTACCCAATCCGTGAGGTCAACTCCTCCTTCCTCTCCTGAGACTACATCCCCAGCACACCTGCCCGTTAACAGCTCCAAGAGGACCACACCAAAGGCATAAACATCTGACTTGAAGGACAGGGATGGTTTCTTGGATGCTGCCAACTCGGGTGCCCGATAGCCCAGCACCCCAGCATCGAGAACTTGCTCGACCGTGCCTGATTGAGTCATCAGGCGATGGAGGCAGTAATCAGCGACGCGCGCATTGAGGTCGAGACCATCAAGTAATATGTTGGTGGCTTTGAGATTGCCGTGAGGCGTGGCTCGGTCGAAATGGAGATAGTTTAGGCCACGTGCAACATCGACTGCGATTTTGAGCCGCTGAGCCCATGTTAATGGAGGCCCTTTCCGCCCAGGTCGGTCTGAATCACAAGAAAAACATGAAGCAAATCTTTCAAAACCAAATACTCTGAAACTTAGTCCAGTTTTGTTAACAATCAGGAAGGATTAAAACTATTTTTTGTAACATGAAAACAAGTGAACCCAACAAAATTGCATCTTTTTACAAACAAAAACATATACAAAAGGAAAGCTCAACGAGAAGTATCCGAAGTGATAGTAAGCGTACCATAAAGAAAGCTAGCAAGGCTTCCCGGTGCGACATAATCTGACAAGAGAAGTTTCTCATGTTGGGTAGGTCCCCAATAGTATCCTCGCAAACCCACTACATTTGGATGCCTGATGTTTGCAAATTTCTTTGCCTCTTTAGCAAATTCCTTTTTCTGCTTTGCTACTCCTTCCCTAAGCCATTTCACTGTCAAGAAAACTCCATTGTCTAAGGTTGCCCGATAAGAAGTTCCATGACTGCTCCTTCCCAACACTTCAGCAGGTGCCCTAGATAACTCCTCTGGAGTCAGCGTTATTGTTTCATCCAAGAAATGTAAATCGCCTGCCAACCTATCTGGCGAGCGTACGTCCAGTCTTCCAAGATTTTCTTGAGCATACATGTCGCTGGAATCAGGTGACCAGGAAAACCGGCTTTTCCTCGACGGTGAAAATCCAGTAACAGCGGCCATTTTTTCATCTGGATCGAGTATCTCTGATGAAGAACCTTTTTGGGTAGCAATGAGGTCATCAGCTGAGATCGCCAATGACCCACCAGATTCTCTGCTCTTGGTTCCAGTGGTTTCTGGAAAGCCTCGTCTATGAAGATTCTTGTCAGAAACCTTGTCTGATCCAGATCCTCTGGAAGCTCTCCTACATCGCATGATGATACCTAAGAGGATCAGAATAACTACAGCCATTACACAAGCAGAGACAATTCCAACAATGATAAAAGTCTTCACTGATTTGTGCCCATGATTCGCCGCTGAAGAACTACCAGATCCAGGTGGACCACTTGGAAACTCTAATCTGGAATTACCTGGGTGGAAAGATGACTCACTGAACTTTACAAGGTTATCTGGAACGATTCCTGATAGGTCATTGTATGAACAATTGAAGTACACAAGTGTATCAGGCAGTGACGACGGCAAAGAACCAGAGAAATGGTTAAGGGAAATATCAAGAGAAGTAAGGGAAGAGAGTTTTGTAAGAGCAGGTGGTAATGCACCAGAAAAACTGTTTGCAGAAATATCCAGGACTTGGAGCGTAGTCAAAGATCCGAGGCTTTCAGGAAAAGAACCATCAAATCTGTTTGCAGATATATCGAGCACATGAAGATTGGACTGGTTGGAAAAAGATGGTGACAGAGTGATATTACCCAAAAGCATATTGTTCTGGAGATGAAGCCCTTGCAATGTGGAGGAGCTTAGTAGATCATCTAGAATAGGGCCAGTGAGCTGATTGAAACTGAGATCTAAGACGGAAAGTTTCGGATAGTGAACTAGAACAGCAGAGAGAGCATCTGTCAGAGAATTATGAGATAGGTTAAGATAACTAAGTAGCAAAAACTGGGAGGTTACATCAGGTATGCGCCCAGTCAATTGATTTCTGCTAAGGTCAATATACTCGAGGTCATTTCCCCACTTTGCAACCAGTGATAAATTGCCAGTAAACTGATTATGAGAGAGATCAAGCACTGAACAGGTTCCTTGCACCACCGGAAGTTCACCGGAAAGAGCATTAGAAGAAAGATTAAGCATTTGCAAACTTGTTGAGGTGATCATATTGATATGTCCTGCCAGACAGAAAACCAACTTGTTATGCAATGAAACATCGATAGTCGTGTACATTAATAAAGCTTCAAGATGAGGGAAGAGTGAAATGTTCCAAACTGCCAAAAAACAACTAATAGGATTAGACCAATAGAAATATCCTTCAGATTTTTGTTAAGCGTCTAAACCCTGACAGAGCAAACCGCCATCAAACTAACTTATTGGTAAATTAGTTGACAAAATTGACATATAGTAGTTCATAGTCTGCTAGACATTTTTTTTTTTGACTTTTAGGAGAAAATTGATTTGACAGACGTTTATCGAAATGGGAAAAAATATATAAAAAAACCATAACTCAAAAATAAATATTGGATCAGTGGATAGCTTTGGAGCAAATAGCATTTCGTAAGGGAAAAAAATGCAATGTACAAAAGCTTTAAGTATTGATGTGCTAATTGTTTGCTGGACTAATCTTTTTAAACTGGTAAATGCATACTTGACAAAAGTAACACAAGCTCCTTCACCTATTTAATATAAATTCAACCTCCAATTACATTGTCACATAGCATCATTAGCAAGCAACCAGAGGAAAATCAACATATCGTATATGTTCAAGTCATTAGAAAGATCCAACTTAGAATAAATAAAAAACAATGTAATAGCTAAACTATCCTTCACACTCTTACTCATCCTGTCAACCTTATCCAACAATAGCAGAAGGACGAACGAGAAAAACAATGCAATAGCTAAAAGTATCCCTCGCACTCATGCTCATCAAGTCAACCTTATTGAACAAGAGCAGGGCAAATATTTTCATTCTCAAAAAAGAATAGTCTTCTTCTACTTAGACCATGTCTGCCACAATTTTTTCCCAAAAAAAAAAATTAAGGAAAATTTTTTAGTCATGACAGATAAGAAAAATCATGGAGAGGGTGCATAGCACACATATCTCACACATGAATTGAGATTTCATAGAAAAAGCATGGTAAAATATCATAGAACATCAAATAAATACCAAAGGAAATGCAGGAGAAACAGATCTTATAAAAAAGAAATAACCACAGACCTGTTAGGTTGTTTGCACTCAAATCCAATTCGCGTAAAACCAGAGAATCACCTTTAAGAAGTCCACCAGGTAGGAAACCACTAAATTTGTTGTTCCCTAGCCTCAGAACCTCAAGATCGTATACATAATTAAATCCAGGCAGCTCACCACTTAACTGATTGTAGCTTAAATCCAACACCTTCAAACTCCCAAAAGTAGAAATCCCAACTCCAATCAGTGAGCCAGTCAATTTGTTGTTGCTGAGATGCAAATACCTGATAGTCTCTGAGATATCCGACAAAGACTTCAACTCCCTTGGGGTGGACGTAAGCCAATTTCCACTGAAATCAACATGGACAACACTAGATGATTGCATAAGAAAGTTCCAATCAACGCTACCATCTAGCTGGTTCCAGCTAATATCAACAGACTCCAGTTTGGAAATCAGTTCCAACCCAGATGGAATGCCTTTGCTAAAAGCATTGTAGGACAGATTCAAAGCAACCAAGTTCCTGAGATCAGTCAGAGATGCAGGCAAGGGACCAGAAAAAGAATTCCAGCTCAAATCAAGCGACTTGATCGAAGCAAGTCCACCAATGGAATCAGGTAAAGACCCTGTGAAGTTGTTTCCAGCCAAGGACAAGTTCTGCAAGCTGTGAAGTTTTCCAAATCTCGAAGGTAACTCGCCCGAGAAGGCATTGTTGGAAATGTCAAGATACTCCAAGTTCTTCAATTCAGAGATGCTGTCAGGCAAGCTCCCAGAAAGGTTATTATTTGCCATGGAGAGCTTCAAAAGCATGGTGAGGTTAGCAAAGACAGATAGATCGGCGTAGCCAGAAATGCCATGGTTATCAAGGACAACACCAGCGACATTCCCACCATTACAGACGATGCCGTTCCAGGACGCAGGGCAGCCATTGAAGTCGATGGACTCCTCGTTCCAAGAGCCATCAATGTATCCGGTAGGATCGCGTGTTATTCCTTTCTTGAACGCTAGCAGTGCCAAGATATCCGGTGAAGGGAGTTGCCCTAAGCAAGGGATGGCAAGGAGAAGCAACACAGAAATTCTTATAAGCAAATCCATTCCTTTTCTACTCCCGCTAGAACTCAAACAGCACGAGGAAAAAGTAAAGAACTTGTAAAACCCTAACTGCTGCTACTTCACCCAAGGCGATTTGCGCTGTCTCCGCTCGATATAGCAAGCGAGATCCACCATCCACCACAGAAGCACGCTCTTCCCAGAGCGACTAGATCATAGAAAAGGCAGTTTTTGCGAAGATTCGAGTCACGAGCAGTAAAGATGGCGGCTTTTCGAGGGAAACAAAGACGTTACCAGCCAAAAAAAAGCGAAGAACTCCACTTTTCTTCCACCACGACGAGGAACGGAGGGCACATTGAAAGCCCTAACAACTCCACCACCGTGAGGGGGCCAAAATCATAGAAAAGCCTCTGCATTTCGTAGCAATCATGGCGCGGGCCATCTACGCTCACTAGAATAACAAAAACCCCCCGACTGAGGGAAAAAAATCTTAAGAGGAAAAAAATAACGGAAGAAGAATGGAGGAAGCAGGAAGGAAGTAGAGGTGGAGAAAGAACCCTAACCCTAGAATGGCGGATTGGCTGGCATGCTCGCTGAAGCTGAGTGTACTGAGGTGGTCGCTGTGTGCGTCTACGGAGCATTTTTGTTGTTGTTGTTTTTTATGGGTTCCCCTGTGCATATTACCCGCCAAAAAGGAAACACGCGCCTCGCGGACGCCAAGCGCCTATAAAATCCAATTAATTACGCCAGGTAGGTGTGCTGGAGACCACATGCTGTTATTACTCTTTCGACTTGCAATCCGAATACTTAAAAATATTTTATTTTATAAAAAAAATATATTTAGTTTTTAATATATTTTTTTATTTTATTTTAAAAGAACAAATAAATTTTGTATCATTCAAATTTATCTAATAAATTAATCTGAATTCAGCCCATTCGAATTTAAAATTAATCAAACCTTTAAAAAGATTATTCAAATTTAGTTTGATTTTTTTTTATAAGATTAAATTTGGTTCGTTTAGATATTATAAGCTCTTAATTTGAGTTTTTTTATTATTTTGAAATTTTTATATATTTTAAAATTTGATTATTGAGTTTGATATTATAAATTTATTTGTTTGTTTTGAATTTTTATTAGCTATTTATAACTTCAATAGTAGATTTTATTGAAAAAACTACTAAAGTGACGACTTCGCAGTAATATTTTACAAAAAATATTTGATGAATAGTTTATAATTTTAATTCATAACAAACTAAACACTATCTATATTTATTTATTTATTTTATTTAATGAGTTATTAAAATTATATATTTAATTAACATTATACATATTAAATGAATTTAAATATTTTTTCCAAATTTAATATTAAACTTATTTACATCTTTTGGAGATCTATAAATAAAATGGGTCTAGTTCCGGATCAACAAAACTTTTCGCAGTGGGATTCTGCGTTCCCTCTACTTAAAGTCTTAAACACGTGAAAAGTTAAAAAAAAAAAAAACGCACACCGAAGAGAGATTCCACGTTCTGTTTCTGTACTGACACTGTATTTAGCTGAGCTGGATGTCATTTCCTCGTTTATACAGAAATTGCTCGTGGGCGAATAATAATTGACAGTGGGCACCCGCGTGGTGCTCATGCGGATTGGTCCTCGCATTTTCTCCTTTCGATTCGGGGGACCACCGATTTCGACGATTCTGATTTATCGTTCAATAAAATCGAAATCGATTCTTTAAATTTTATTCATGAAAATTTAATTTATATCGATTTTATTTATTTTATATAAATTTTTAAATTAAATATTTATCATAAAAAATTATCATTAAATATATTTAATTAATAAATTCATATCAATAAATTAAAAAGAAAATATATTATTATTAGTATTATATATCTTTCATTCTTTTACTTAATAATAATAAATTAAACTTAATTTATATAAATTTAGTTGTTTATGTATCTTTTGAGATGTAAAGAAAATAATTTGAAAAAAAAAATACTCAATTTCGATTCAGTTTAAATTTTGATTTTGATTTCAAAAATTTAAAAATCAAAACCAAACTATATATTTTCAATTTTGATTTTGATTTTCAAATTAAAATCGAGAAAGATATTTCGATTCGATTTTTAAATCATCAAGTCCGATTCAATTTACGATTTGAATCAAACCGTGATCATCTCTACTTTTTTGCTTTCGACTGGCTTTTCGGCATGTGAGAGAGAGAGTGAGAGGAGAATGCTGTTTGTTGACATGGATGGCATTAAAAGTGGGAGGATTAGTTCGACCCACAGAAATTGGCAAAATTACCAAGGAAAAATGTTAATTGGGTCGACTTGATTTGTAAAGCGAGTGCAACCCCACGTGTCAGATCTGTGAGAGAAATATTCAGCTCGCTGAATAGCTTATGCGAACCACACAGGGTTAAAAAGATCTCCATCAGTAAGTGGGAGATGAATTAACCAGAGGAGGGGCAAGGACAAAGCACAAAGGCCAAATGGTCAAGTTTGAGAGAGATTCTCGTTGACGATTGCGTCCCCGAGATGAGATAGAGAGAGTTTTTGATTGATCCGAGTAAGTTAAGTTAGAGGTGTGGCTTCTTGATTGTTTTGATGAGTTCGACTTTCACTGAAAGAGTTCCCTTGGGTGGAAGTGCATTGGATTCCCTCTCAAACCAGAAGCATGCCCGTGTTCAGTGAATCTCACGAGGGAGTAATTAAAGAAGAGTTGTAATTGTAAAATCCTCCTCCTTTTTCCCAGTGGACATACAGAGGACTGGGGAGATGCCAAAATAATTCTTCGCAGAGTGATTTTTCTACTGAAACTCATCGACTGAAGGTTGGGCGATAACCATGAACTCTTCGATCTCCAGTTCGTTAACAGAAATCAATGGTGTCCGGCGGGGGTAGACACAAAGGTCTTGCAGCATGATGGATGGGAGTTCGATGTGGATCAGTGGCCGACAATAATTTCTGGAGTAACTCCTTGTCCTATTTGATCCAAGCGGTGGTAGAGATGAATATGGTGTGGTACCATAGGCACACAAGACAGGCAAGGAGAGCTGCTAAAACAAACAAAAAAAAAAAAAAAAGATGCAAGAACAAGAGATGGCAAAGCATGCCCGGACTAGGAATTGACACCCATCCATGCCTCGCTCACTCGCTACTAGGAAGAAGAAACGACAACCTCAACTGGGTTCGACAGGTGGTAGCCTGGCAGGGCTCAACGTGCAATATTATGAAGAGGCAAGAGTACCCTGATCACTTTCCTCCTCCCTCCTGATCGACGAGGAGTCAAGCTGGCAAGCCTTGAAGGAGGCAAGAGTACTCTCTGGTCTTTATTACTAGATCTCTTCTCTTCCCTCCTGGTCGATGAAGATGATGAATGAATCAGTCTCCCTCTCCGCCCTCTCAACTCCTTACCCCACCAGCAGGTAAACAGGACCGGAAGGAGGCGTGGAGCTGCCACTCGAGCAGCATATGCGCCTGCAAACGAGTGACCCAAAATAATTATGACGAGGCTGGCAGACATAATTAATTAAACCAAGTGGGCTTTCTACAGGATACGAGCCGTAAGAGTTATAAGAAGCTCAAATGCTCTTAATATTTCTCCGACCCTACCCCTCTCTCTCTATCTCTCTATCAGGCAGCATTTGAACTTCTGATGCTGCTGCAGCAGCGAACACGATACAGCGGCAGCGCATGGCATTTGCAAATCATCGCACAAGACTCGCCGCATGGGATAAGACAGATTCGGGCACACTTACTCGCCTTCAAAGAGAAAGGACATGACAGAGGGCCAGGTCCTTACAGTATAACATGGCACCGGTCTGTACTGATGTGACTCCGCCCGTCTCATGTCCAAAGATTGGTACACAGTACTGTTCTGAGCTGGCTGGACCAACTTGTTGCTCCGAAAGCTGCTAAAACCCATTTACTGACAGATTCCAAGTCATCAAGTCTAAAGAATTGGCAGTTCTGCATTTGCACAAGCCGTTTAACAGCAGCCAAATACGGTTTGGCGAGTTGGCAGGTTATGTTTGTGACAAATAGCAAAGTGAACTGGCATCCAGTTTTACATCCCCATTGCACAGGCTTAACATCGTCGTCTTAGCATAGAAGAGTGACAGCGTCATACAATATGTTTTATTCTCACTGACAATTATTAATAATTTGTTTTATGCATAGTGCTTCACACGATGAACTAGGAAAGATGAAGAGTAGCAGACGAACCATTTGTCGAGAGCGGAGGGAGATTCAAATCGTGTACTTGGATACGGCAGTACAGCATCGTTGCTTGAGAGTTTTGAAATTGTGAGCATCCAACGACACGGAAGCGAGAAGGTTGGATATATCCAACTCGGTGACATTGTTGAAATCGGATTGCGTATCGTAGACGAAATAACCTCCACATTCCCAGGCAGAAAGTTGGTACCGAAATGGTGCACGAACCTGCATAGATTGCATCGCATTCTGAGCTACATATTTGGATTGCAAATAATTCTCACGATATCAAAAAGAACTTTGTAGGAATTTCATAGTATCTCATGACTTGCAGAAAATTTGCCATTCTTCAGATGAAATCGAAAGAATCAGTCATTCAGCAAGGGGGAAAGATAAGAAATTATCACCTGAGGAAACAAAAACACCTTTTTGCCGCAGTCGGAGATGAGCAGACTGAATGCAGTACCATTGTCGTACAAGTAAGCACATGTTTCTCCAACTACTTGGACTGTTTCGTTGAAATTCTTGCTAACAAAGACCAAAGCTTTCAAAGCATAGTCTGCTACTTCACCGATATATATACCTGTTGAAAGCAAATTACCATAAACAGGGATGCTAGGAAGAAGCTCCACAGGTAGAGGGTCTGCAAAGTAGCTCGCCTGTTCAAACATGTAAAAAGGTAAATGACTGGTGTTAAGAAGAGAGAAATACTGCTCAGGACAATTAAAGCACTACAGAACATCTTATAGATGACAAACAGCTCTAAGACAACTATTTGATAAACAGGAAAAGGACACTAGGATCCTTGTGCTTACAAAAGTCATGCTAGAACAGTCAGATACAGTTGCCAGACAACAACGATCGAAAAAACAAATACAATATTGAGGAAGAAAAAATAACAAAACAAAGGACACAAAAGCAGGGTGAAATGAGTGTAAGATAGCCACCCCATCTACGAAGAATAAGTGGTGGTCTCCAATTTACAATTCAGGCAATTTGGAGAGCCTAGCCAGCTTGAGCAGTGATTCGAGCAGTTCGGGGTGGAAGAGCAGCTTAGGCAGTAGTTCAAGCAGACTGATCAGCTGCTCGTGTTTTCACTTAAGCTTCTTGACTTTGTCAATACTACAACCACTCAAAATCTAGTGTCCATGCATCAGAAAATGTAAGATCAAGGAACATTTCTCACCTAGAAAATAGCTCAGCATTTAAGCGAGTACCCATATGACAATTATGTAACAAACTTCACACTTCCATACTAGTTCATCCTTGAACCGAGTACAATTCTATTAATGTGCTCATCCTACTTCATCACTCACTTAAATTACGCCTGAAAAAAAACAAGTTATCAATCAGATTTTATAGTTTTATTATGGTGGTCAAAACGTGGTGGATGATGAAGGGCTACGCCTCGTGCTTGAAAAAATATTGGAGCTGTAACATAGTCACCTGCTCATAACAATTACGTAAGACTTGTAGTGAAGGTAAAGCTCATCGAGTTTTAAGTCAATAATTCACATTACCAATGGGTTGGTTGAGACAAACAGACCATGAACATCATTTATTAGATTTCATGTAAAAGAAACATTTCATCAGTATAGTTTTTAATTGTGCCAACCAAGCTACCCACCTACGAAGAATAAGTGATGAACTTCAATTTACGATTCAGGCAGTAGCTCAAGCAGTTCAGACAACTCCAGAGCGCAATTTCTCCTGCGCTACTCTACCCATTCAGATTAAGATTGCAATGTAATGTAAATTGGGAGCGCGTGAGATTGAAAAAAAAAAAAAGGGAAACTCGCACATGCCAGATAGGACAGGTATACAATAAAACGTTTGTGCCCTTACTCTTGCACGTTTGACCCGCATGCAGCAAATTTATAATATGTACATTTTATTGTTCAGCCTTGGCCCTACTTATAATCTATTCCATCACTGCCCACAAAAGGGCCACACAATCTTTACATAGGAATATTCATAGCTCACAGATTATCTATGGCATACACTATAGTCTACAGCAATATAGAGGTTTGCAAACGAATACTCATAAGCTCACAGATTGTTGTGGTCTACAACAGTATTCATTGCTCAAAGGTAATCAAAGTTAAATGCTTGATTTTAGTGTACTGGCGAAGTCCTAGATTTCACAAATAAAGGAATCAATTAGGGTAGTCATGACTGGAAGACCAGAAAGCGCACCTCAAAGCAATGTACAATTTTAAGATAAAATGAGGAAAAGATCAGAAAGCGTAAGACAAATAGGGATATTTCTCCCTATATATAACAAAGTTCTTTCGTGAAGAGCTCCAGTGAAAGAAAAATGTGAACTAGAGGAGCATGAGGTACTGACATAGAAAAAAGTCTCAATTAAATGCAATACCAACTAGAGGTCAGCTCACGGGTTCAAGTTCTAAAAATAACCTTTTGCAAAGCAAAATAAGACAGTGTATAGCGGGAGTTTCGTACACCAAGCTGTCCTTTTACCAATTAAAAGTGAACATATCCCAAATAGCGTACAATACATGCCTTTTTTGTAATGTTTTCTTGAATTAAGGGTGAACTTTTTGATATATACAAGTTATTCCTCAAGTTACCATAATCTCCATTTGTATGATAATTGAAAAATGCTATGAACAAACAAATCAAACCACATCTACAATAAAGCTAATTGCAGGAGAACAGTAACTACAGAATTTAAGAATTTGCAAATACCAAATAAAATTAAGGATCAAAAGAACTGACTGCAACGAAAATCACCTGAAAACCTTTATGATCCAGACTTTCAGAAGCATCATAATCCAAAAAGATATGAAAAGAGGAATTGGCTACTTCAGCTGCAATTCGCGTCATCAATCCAAGAACTCCCTTATCTAAGAGCTGAGGCATCTTATGGACATCATATGGTACCAAGAATATATGGCCATATTCCACAGGATTTGCCTTCAAAAAGAGATTAATTAAGAAAAAAATATTTTATATAAGTTAATCCACAACCTTGGAAGCGTGGACTACTCTAAATAAGTGCTTACATTTGCAATAACTAAAACTCCAGCTTTAGGAAGGATAGACGATGAAACAAGTTCAGAACCCTCCTTTTCTCCAAAAGTCGCACAAATTAGTAAATCTTCCCTGTGAGGTTTAACATCACTAAAGCAGTAAGGCCCACGGGCTTGAAAGCTTTTCTTCTCAAAGTCCATAAGGGTATTTAAGTTCCAATTTTCATTCAGCTGAGCAATGAACTTCTTTGCACCAGAAACTATCTGCAAAAAGCTTCAAAAGCTAATTAATGGATCGATAATACGACATTAAGTGCAACGATTAGTTGGAAAAGGAACCTTCACTTGACAAGTGCTGACATCATATCTAAGATTTCCCTTCAAGGCGTGATCCTCCCACTAGATGTTCATAGTTAGCATTTTAATAACTTAATATATACAAGATTTATAGAAGTAGAAGAAAACAAGCTCACTTAGCAGATATACCTGAGAAAGGAGAAGAATGTCCAATGGACTATGACTTCTTGCCTCAAAGCATGGCAAGTCACTTAAAACATCATCATTCTGTATACCAAGATGATAGACATTCGTAATGCCTGAAAAATTCAAAATGACTATAAATCCTGTATGAAGTATTTACTAGTTTTAATAACAAAAGTAAATTCAGGCAAAACATGACAAACACAAATGTAGCCTACACAGGCTTTAGAGGTTTAATTAAAATACGGCAGACTAATATATGCATGAAGCTTATAAAAGGCCAATCCGGTGCATGAAACTCTTGTCAATGCGAGATTATGGGAATGAGTCTATTATATGCAACCTTACTTGTATTACAAAAGACTATTTCCAAGACTCGAACCATGACCTTTAGGTCATATGACAATAACTTTACCATTGCACCAGGACTCCCCTTCATGCATGAAACCTATCATGCAGAAAATAATCAAAAGCATCTCAAACTTGCTACAAAAGTTGGCACTACTATCTAATAAAAAACTCAGTCAAAGAGCACAGCTTTCTGTGTTAGTTAATGATTGTGACTAAGCCTTGGCCAGTAATGCAGTCTATGTTTGTGCATAAATCTTAACAGTCGGTAGGTTCATGTAACTCAGTGATGCCAGATACATATTCTAAGTAGCATTTATTCATCCCTCCTTGTCCTTTTATTTTGTTTTATGTTTTATTATTGCAACATTTCGTCCCTCTTGAGATGATTTTCTTGGCCTTGGCCAGTAATCAAGCAATCTTACTTGTCTGCAGTATACCTCAGCTAGTTAGATTTTCAAAAATGAAGATGAGCTTGAGCTTGAGCTTGTGCAAGTAAATTATAAAGGATTAGATATCAAACAGAAACTTAGGAAAATCATATTAGCACTGTCAAAATTGGAACAGAACCGCCAATTCATGAAAACCAGATGTATGTAGTATGAACTAAACAATTCACCATTTACTGAAATCAGCTTGTAAAACTTGTTCATAAATATTTCAACTTCTATTCAAATAACAACTTCTTCAGTAGCAATGCCCAAATTAAAGGCGATTTTTTTATCATAAAAAACCTTCCATGCATTCATCACCTCAACAGACACTAGCAAAATGATTAAAATAAAGAAAACGGCAGGGGAATTCTGTGAGTCTAAAAAATCATATGGAGCAGGTTACATACGAATTTCAACAATAATAATATCGAAACTTAATATTATCAAGACTTGTTTATGCCTTCAATTTTCTTATATTGTTTCAACGTAATCTACTCAGTTGTATCCGAAGTGTGACAAAAATTACTAGAATATAAATAACAAATTCCCAAATAGAGGGTGGAGTTTATCCTAAATTAGAAATGACTGATCAAAGCAACAGAAAAGAAAGAAAGCAAAAACGGCGTTGGAAGTAATTAATGCATGAAAAAGTTAGGTGAGTGAAAAAACTAACAATTAGGCACTTGATGACTTTTACACCGCTCGGTTCTCGTGCTCTCCAGCTGAAGTGTACATTCACTTTCAACATGTCCAACTGGGGCCATAACCGTCCTGATAGAAAAGCTTAACCGGAACCAATATCAGAAACTACACACTGAGATATAGTGCAGAACAGTTTGCGCCCGCCGCCAGCAAGGAACGTAAGGTCCGAAGGATGCCCCCCAGCTGAAGGTAGGGCACCCCTGCCGCCGTGGAAAGAAGGGGAGGCAAGCAAAAACTTAGGAAAGTGCTGAAAGCATGGTCTTCCCCTTCGATCTAAAGGACGGTACTCTTTTCTCGGAGCCGTGGTTGAGTTAATGAAGCCAGCCCTCCTAGGACTAGCAATTTTCAAGCCGCAGGAACGAAATCTCAATCATCCACCAGCAGAAGTAAGATCAATCGCCCATCAACTACCACTGCGTCATAAAGAATCAAATAGAAAAATTCCATAAACACGATCAAAACCAGGAGAAGCAACAGCGACGACGAATACATACTAATAAAAACGACTTCACAAAAAAAATCTCTAATCAATTCACGCTCGCTTCATAAACAGTTAAAAATAGGTGGATTCCACCGGAACGACGCCGAAATCAAACCCTAGACGAAATCGCAGAGCAGGGGCGCAGATCCAGAAGCAGGGCTCCCCAGAAGATAAACTCGATGGAGGGAATATGAGGCAGAAATCGAAGAAAGTATAAGGGAGAGACAGCGGCACCTGGACTTGGATTTCGCAGGATGCGGTGCGAGTCAAAGCGACGGATGGCAATTGGGAACGGAAGAAGGTTCGCTGCAGGCGACAACGGATGGCGGAGTTTGAACGATCGTGACAAGACCGTACATTTATAGATAGCTGTGCAAGGTGGATCACAAATGGAGGAATGATTTTTTTTTATTCCTATTCCAATTTTAGCTATCTGATCCTTCTTTGGACAATGGAGTGGGGTAACATCAGGGATCAAATCAGATTGGGAGTATGATATTGGGTTAAACACTTAAACTTGTTTACTCCTGGCAAAGCGCTCCAAAAATGCTGGAAGAATAATGCGTCATTTATATTGCTCAAATCCGTAAGCAAGTGCGTACAGCGTCAACGGCGAGATCATTTTATTTCATCGAATAATACTCTAGTTTATTTTCCGATCAAACTATAAATTATAAATAATAATAATAATAAATCAAACGCATACGATAAACAGAACACTCCTAAAACGAACAAAAAATGCAAAACCCGCGAGAACATTTCAAATTATCCTACAAATTTTATTTTTTTCTAAAAATCATCTACTATATATTGCTCACGTCACTCTGAAAATTACAAAAAAAATTCATATATATATCTTTTCATCATATTAATTTTTAATTAAACAAAATACTCCTATTAATTTTTCATCGTATATATCTCTTTTATAATGATTATGAGATCAATCGGAAGAGTCTTAAATCATGTGTTAATTGAAATAGGACGACATTTGTGAAATGAACATAGATTGATTTTGGAGGAGGGTCTAAAATTCCTCCTTGAACTCAGATAATCTTCCTTTGCCCTGACCAATTACGTTAAGGGCAAATGCCTCGTGATTTATCTCTCTCACAATAACCGTAAGATAGACCGATGAAAATCACTAAATTGACGATTTCAATCTTTACAAAATGAGACCAATCGGAAGAGACCGACAAGTAACGGATTTTATATTTCGCCTCAAGAAATTGATAAATTAAGAGAGCGTTTGATTCGTGTGAAGAATTTTTCATTTTTTATTTTCTAATTTTCTTTTTCAGAAAATAGAAAATGATTTTTTTTATGTTTTTTAATTTTCCAAAAAACACTCTTTTATTTTTTGGAAAACGAAAATACAAACAGAAAATGATTTTTGTATGTTTTCCAATTTTTCAAAAAACACTCTTTTATTTTTGGAAAACGGAGATAAAAAACGTCAACCAAATATATTTTATCATTTTTTCAGAAAATGAAAACAAAAAATAGAAAAAATTTTGTTTATCAAATGCTCCCTAAATCTCTCTTACAATGATGATTACGGGGCCGGTAGAGACCATCTGGATGATAGATTTCACTTTTTGCCCTAAGAAATTGGCAAATTAAAGATTTTGTCTAATTAAACAGGACACAAGAATCCGCCAACAGACTTAAAGTATAAATTGATCCCTCCAAATAAAAATTTGAGAGCACAATGTTTGATTTAGCTACCCTTTATAACCTTATTTCTTACCACATCAGAGGCTCTCTCTCACAAATCTAGATAAATCAATTTGCTCATGGATGAAAAATGTGTTCCTATGTGAAGAAATCACAACAATAGACAACTAATGAGAAAATCACCAAGCAAGAAACTCTGCCTAGTAAACCTCAACGTGCCATTGTTTGTTCTTCTTCAGCTGGGAGAGCTTGGCCTCCCAACTCTCACCTCTCTGCTCCGCAACTCTCTTTAGTGTATCTTGAATTCCAGGCATCATTCCCTTCAAACCACAGAAATATATGTGTGCGCCATCGTCCAAAAGCTTGAAGATTTCATCGCTGTATTCCTCAATCTTGTCTTGAACGTACATCTTTCCACCATTCTTGTTCTTCTGCTCCCTGCTGAGTGCCTTGTCATACCTAACAAAATTGTACCGATGATTAAGGAAAGATGTAAGGAATTGGAGTTAATTCAGAATCTATTTAGCCCAGGGAATGCTTCAGCTACCTGAAGTTATCGGGGTAGTTTTTAAGATAGCTGTTGAACTCCTCATCATAGAGAAGGCTGTCAGAGTTTGCAACCCCCAAGAAGAGCCATGACAGGCCACCAAACTTATATGAGGAAGTTACATCCTCCATGAACATGCGGCGAAGGTATCCCCGGAAAGGAGCAACTCCAGTCCCCGTGGCGACCATGATATGAGTTGCATTTGGGTTATCTTCTGGTAGCAGCATGATTTTTCCAGAGGGTCCTGACATTGTCCATAAACAATGATAAATATGGAGGATTAATGGAGCGGGTCCTTCAATCGACTCTTCCTTAGTATAGCCGAGTTAAAGTACTGAACTACACATTCTGCTAATACAGATCCTGATGGCAAGAATTTACATCGAATAACAAGTGGAGCTCAAAGTAAATCATATACTTTCTGCATTCTGTAAAGATAATGGTAGTGTTAGATCACAATAGAACTCTGACCCAATAGCTGAACTGGTGATCTTCGTGTCAATCTTGCAGTTGCAGATTTATTCTCAAAGGCGTATATGGAGTTGTTTGTGTTGTGCTACATTTAAAGATATCAAGAAGCTGTAGCTAAACTAGGGATGGACATATGTATCCCTAAACCAGTAAATTGAACAGAACCAAAATGACAAATACAATTGCTCACTTTTTCAATTTAGTTTGGAGTTGGAAAGTAACCATTCTTTTCAAGTTTGGTTCAATTATGATTTAGAGTTCTGGTGAAACTGATAAAATTGAACCAAAGTGATTAATAATTATATAAATATAAACATATAATTATATACTTTAATTCACAATTATCATAATATTCAGTATGTATTCGGTTACTGTTTATATTCTTTTTATTATTTCGGATGATAAATAGACAGTATAATGATTATTAGCTACTAATTAAATAACATATTGTTTAGTAACTTAGTAGTTCCTATGTAGTTAGTTTGTGATTTTTTAAATTAAAATCTCAGGTTAATCGAACTGAAAATTGGGTCAATTTTGCTTTCAACGCAAACCGTTTGGTTTTTGGTTGGTTCTGGGTTAATTGTTTCAAACTCAAATAGACCTATGAAACTGGTAAACCGAACCATGCTCACCCCATAAGCTAAACTATAAGTGATCAAATCATACCTGTTAGCTGAATCTTGTCCCCTGGTTTTGAATCACAGAGAAAATTACTGCAAATACCCTTCTTGGAAGGGTCCTCCTTTCCAGTCTCGGGATCATAATAAACAGCTCTTCTGACACATAAGCTGGCTGTCTTTCCATCAAATGAGTCACCATATCTAGTTGATGCAATTGAATAGAGTCGGACATTGTGAGGATTCCCTGGCTTCTTCGGGTTCTCACCCTGAGGAAACAAATAGATAAATTAAAAACAGGAATGCCATAACCACAAAAATGACTAATGTCTTCATTTGAATTAAGAGAGCTAAAAAACAAATGAACAGCCACAGAAAGCCAAGGGTTTTTTTCACTATCAGAAGAAAACAAGAATTCACTTCAACAGGCACCTTAAAATTTGTGGAACTTACTCCTAACATGAAACCTTCAAATGATCATTTTTGCACAACTCATATCAGATTTGTTAAAAGAGTAAAACATGATAACTGATTAGGTAAAAGTCCAATAAAATAAGCACATGGACGAAAATCTAATTACAAGGAGCATCATGACCATAACTACCCAGTTTGTTGCCAATTAACTGTGTTTGCTATTTAAGAGGAAGGATCCAAAAATAAGTTGTGTATGGTCATAAATCACTCGATCAAAAGGTATCTTGTATTCACTTGTATTAGTTGATGGCTAACATAATCACTGATGACTTGTATTTGAAAACAACAATGAAGTAATGAGCATTTAACAAAGGCAAAATCAAACTAAGGAAAGAATCAATTAAAAGTTCTGGAGGAAAATTATAGCAAAGAAAAACATTTAACTGTGAATTGTATTCTACTTACATAAGGCTTGAAAGAATATTAACAGGTTTATCTAATACAGTCTCATGAAATTTGAGTACCAAAAATACCACTTACAGGAGGGATAACACCATAGCTTTGACCTTCCCAATAAGGTACGTTGCCTCCATGATCAATCACAATATGGCATGTCTCACCAGGTGCATTTGGACCCACCAGCCTCTCAACGGAGACAATCGTTGCAGTGTATGGTCCCTTGGGCTTGTATAGATTAAGAGGTGGCTCTTTAGCATTCTCAAGTTCCAAGGGCTGAACTGGGACTTTCTTTTTGAGAGTTTGTTGGACAGACATAGATACCACTTTGCAACGATATGTGGATCCTTTTCCGCTTTTTAAGTTTACTGATGGCAACGACATCCATAATTTATTGTCGAAGAAAAGACTCTTCTGAACCTGAATGAGTGAAACAAGTCTGTTTAGCTGAAAAAGAAAGTCAACTGAACATCAAAACATATAAGATTGAATCATCGAATATCAAGCTACTTTAAGACATTGAGTCATATAAGGAGACAAGTTGTTTGTTACTCACTATTAACAAATTCACAAAAGAATTCTCTTCATTTCAAGATGTGAACAATCAAGAAGCAGGACAGAAATGCAAGTTCCCCAAATTAGATATGCTCAGAAGAATTCAAGAAAATGATGATACTTAAAGTTAACCTAGAAACATCTGCTAAGAACCTGATGAGGCAGAAATGAAGCTGAACAATTAATATAACAAATAAAGAAAGCCAAAAAACTCCAGCTTGCTAAGTTCAAGCAAGAAACTTCGTTTTCAACAATGTACTTAAATTTGGGTACGAAGTTAAATGCTTAAAATTTCGCAACAAAGCTTCAATCCCCGTCCAATCAAACAAGCCAGCTCCTATAAACCAATAAACAGATCATCAGCCAGCCACTATGTTTATCAAATCCCTGCCTTTTTCTCAATAAGGACAAAACCAAGTAACCATCTTGATAAAATTTATCTCACTCGTTCCATCTCACATTTGAAAAGTAGATTTGGGTATTAAAATTATCCAACTAAGCAACGGAGATAAATATCCACGAAACCAGTAAAAAGAAAGCAAGCTACTTAAGTAAACATTAATCTCGACGGCCATCGAGTTTCACCTTCAATCCCGCCTTCCTCAGCGATGCATCCGGCGCAACAGATGCAGATACGGATGCCTGTCAAAGAGTCAACCCGTTAGAAACTACGCCAAACTCTAAAAACCGCACGGAACCAAAGCACTCAAAAACTGGAAGGAGATCAAAGCCTAAGCATCCGCGGATAATAATGCCAAACCAAGGCGAATATCGCATACCATAGCTCCTAGAGCGTGCGCCATCGTTGCGAGATCTGTGGAGATCGTCTACAATTGCTTGGGGAAGCAGAAGGGCAAGGCGGCGATCAGGGAAGGAGAAGCAGCTCTCCTTCCCCGCTATTAAATGCTTGAGTCAGTGAAATGTTGGAAATCATTCGTGTAACCCCTCGTCTATACACAAATTACAAAGTAGTTCTGTTCTCCTTGCCTTCTTATGATGCAAAATTTTACGATTAGAGAGACACCTTTTGTAAGAATTACAAACACGTTTTTTAGGCTTTTCAAAGATCTTCACTTGTTCTAATTAACTTCTTAATAATCTGGGCATTAAATTATTACATAAACTCATTCCTTAATAATTATCTGGTATAATTTAAAAATATTGAAAGGCAAACATCAAGGACCATGCTGCAATAAAAAGCTGTCGATTTGGTAAAATAAAGGAAAAGGAGAGGTTTTCTGAAAAAGTGAGTTCCTACTTCCTATTGCAGTGGCGTGAGTCCACGGGCGTCGCCGTTGCCTTGTGGACTTTCCTTTTTGCCCCGACAAACTTTGAATAAGAGAAATATTTATACAACAGAATGCGTGAATTTTGGAATATTAAAGGATGGCATCGTAGCCACGGCACCATCGATATTTTAATTAAAAAAATGATGGTTGTGATGATTCCTCAGGAAGAAAGAAGGGGAGAAGGAAAAAAATTGCATTGTGATTCTTTCAGAGAGGGTAAACACAGATCAAAGAAAGCAAAATTTGTTTAATTCTTACTGAATCACAACCAAGATAATCAACCCTTTCAGAGAGAGAGAGAAAAAAAAACTACTTTTTTCTCCATAATTTTGGATGTTCCAATGTAGATGAAAGAGGTCTGAGAATTACACTCGATTCAGATTAATGGTATGGAAATCCAAGCAATCTAAAAGAAGTGATCCGAGCATCAGTCCGTTTCGGGCAATGAGGGGTCTTTCCCGGCCAGGCCTTTGATCGATCATTTTCCAGTTTGCTTCTAGCACATCAATAGATTGTCTCTGACGAAGACTGACCGGTGGTTGACCGAGATCTTTGCTGCGGTTGAACGGAAAATTTTGATGCTCAAAACGACGGAAATTATCACCTTTTGCTGTCGACGACGGCCGGCGAAAGGAAGGTGAGATAACTGATGGAGGAGCCACTGTGATGGAGGACGTAAACTTGTCGCCTTTCGTTGCAGGGAGATAGGCAAGAGCGAGAAAGAAAATGCCATTTTGTTAGCAAAAAGAAACGCTTGTGCTCTCTTCTTCCATCTAGGTGGCCGGCGAGAGGTAGGAGAGATGATCAAGATCACAGGGAGCTTCTGAGAGCACTGATGGAAGAGCCATTGTGATAGAAGACCTACAGTTCTCGCCTATTGTTGCAGGGAGATGAGGAAGAGCAAAATAAAAATGCCATTTTGGCAACTAAAAGAAACACCTCCGCTTTCTCCTGCCGGCTGCCGTCGCCGGTGCCCGGCGAGAGAAATGAGGGATGAACGAAATCGCCGGGAGATTCCGCGACAACGATGGAAGGTTCATGCGATTGAACACTCCCGAGATCGTCGAAAGCCCAACCATGAGACAGAAACGGCCCAATTATGATCATCATGATGACGGCAGAAGAGTTCCATGAATGAATCGACGGTATAGATTTGCCGTTCCATTATTATATAAATCTCTCGTTACCCTACTCCGAAGTCATTCCCTAAACCCTTCGACTGGTCCGCCGCTGGTGTTCTACATTCCTCCCTCGTCCCCGTCCTCGTCCTCGTCCTCCTTCCCAGTCGATCCCTCGCCTTCAAGTTCAGTGAACACGATGGCTGCGTAAGCAATTCTGATCCCGTTTTAGATCTCTCGTGATGCTATTATCCATGCGATGCACCTATCAAGCACGAGTTTTGATGATAATTTGATCATATACCTGCATTTTTCCATGTCTAAGAAATATTAGTTTTAGCAGATTCTTGTCCGAGCATGTGTAGATCACCAAGCCTTTTCATTTTTCTCATAATTGCAGCGTAGTTCGTCAAAGAACACATTTCGATCTGCAACCTCTTCCAACCGTTTGCCAAAATTTGCATTTACTGTCAAAATCCGAAAGTTCTCATGAGATAATTGACTTTCAGAACCACAAAAAAAAAAATGAAAAAGGAGGTTCTTTGACATATTGAATCTCTGCATTAGGGATCATTTTAATGTCTTCTATCTGAGATTTTCCGAACTATTTGGAGTTTGACTGTATCATTCTTATCACGGTTTGTCGGAACTGGAACTTCTTATGCCGTTCCAGATTTCTGGCTCAGAACATTCCACGGCGAAGATATTGACAGAGGGAGAAGACGAGTTGACGAAGGCAAGAAAGAGATGGCATTATGGCCGTTCCAAAACGAAATCAGAGGTGTTCCGGAATGAGAACGGAGGAGTTCCGACGAACCTGACACACACACACACACAAAGCTATATCACTGGTTGACGAGGACTCAACCTAATCTCATGGAAAGCAGGAGTAAAATTCATATTCGTAGGTTTAGATAATCTAAAGTCGCTGTATCATTATTAATTCTTATTGAGATCAATGCAAGACAAGACTATATCACTGGATGATGATGACTCAGTCTTATCTTCCGGAAATTAGGAGGAAGATTCATCTTCACAGGTTTAGACAATTTAGAGTCGCTGTATCATTCTTATGTATTATTGAGATCTATGCAACACTATATCACTGGTTGGTGACGATTCAGTCTTATCTTACAGAAAGCAGGGGTAAGATTTATCTTTATAGGCTTAGACAATTTAGAGTTGCTGTATCATTCTTATTTATTATTGAGATCTATGCTCCATTATATCACTAGTTGATGGTAAAACTCAATTTTATCCTAAGACAAGCTGGAGTAAGTTTCATTTTCCTAGGTTTAAACAATTTAGAGTCACTGTATCATACTTATTTATTATCAAGATCTATGCAAGAACATACCACTGGTTGATGACTACTTGATCGTATCTTGTGGAAAGCAGGAGTAATATTCATTTTTTTGATAATTTTCATATGAGTTGAAGCTTGTGAAAACTGCAACATCTTATTTGGTATCTGTACTAAACTGAAGCAAATCTTGTGGTTTGCTTTGATCTCCTGTTTCTAGTTATACTTGCTTGCGACTTGGATAATAATCGATTAGTCTTTTTGATTTGATAGTGAAGATGCTGCTGCTGCCGGATCTGCCCCAGTGCTCGGCGAACCCATGGATTTGATGACAGCCCTGCAGTTGGTACTGAAGAAATCACTGGCACATGATGGACTTATCCGAGGCCTTCGTGAGGCTGCCAAGGCGATCGAAAAACATGCTGCACAGCTTTGCATTCTGGCTGAGGACTGCGACCAGGCTGACTACGTCAAGCTGGTCAAGGCGCTATGTGCAGAACACAATGTGCACTTGGTCACTGTTCCAAGCGCAAAAACTCTCGGCGAGTGGGCTGGGGTTAGTTGTTTTTTTTTTTTTTTACTTGTCTTGATCCAATTCTACACTTGCACACTGATCCTATTGCTTGCAATGAACCTAGATTTAGTTAACCTAAACCATTTTGACTCATTTTCTGCAAGTGTATCGATCCTTGTAAAATGAAATCCATTTATGGTTAGATAAAATGTAAACTACTTTGTATCATGCAGCTTTGCAAGATTGATTCAGAGGGCAAGGCAAGGAAAGTGGTGGGCTGCTCATGTGTGGTCGTGAAGGTAGCAACAAAGAACTTACATTTTGTTTATGGTTCGATAATGACAAACGCTGAATCGAGTTTGACTGCTAATAACCCTTCCAATTATGTTTTCAGGATTACGGGGAAGAATCTGAAGGCCTTCACATAGTTCAGGAATATGTGAAGTCACACTGAAGTATGGAAGCTTTTTAGTTCTGGTTGGTGGTTCATTAAGGTGTCATGAGAACTTATTACTGATGAAGATCATTCAAACATGAGGAATTTGAGGTTTTGTATTTGAATGTTTTCATTCTCGTTCTCAAACGAATTTTTTGATTATTTTGCCGAACAATATTTGCTTAATTAATGGCATTTGGTATTTCGGTATAGTTTATGAGATGTCACACTATTTGGCATTAGAACAAATAGTGAAAATGTGAACGAGATGATTTATTATGGTATCTCATAACTATTTTAAACAAATTGAAACCTAAGTATTCAATTATTTTTGATATTTGGTTATGCTGTTTTTTTGAAATTGCATTAGGATAATTTTTATTTATTTAAATTTTTTTAGGGGAGTTGTAGGCATAATTGAAAACGTATTTTATTGCGAGGTGAGAGAGAATAGTTTGCATGGATGGGAGGTCGAAGGGTGTGATGTCAGTTCAGACAGTAAGTTGACAGATAATACAATTAAAGTTTTATATTAGTAAGATATAAAAAAAATTGATGTGTTTGTAAGATAAAAAGATATTTCTATTGATATGAGTTATTTTGAATAAAGTCAAGAAATAAAATCACGAGGATTTAAATTTGATGGATAATATCATATCATTATGGACATATATGAATTTTATTAGCACTAACAATTGGTATCAAAGAGAGTTATGATTTATGTCAAATCATAAATCTCGAACGAAGAAAGTAGAGCTCCTATGTTTAGATCAAAAGAATCAGACGTCAAACAGAAAGTTTAGTTGGGTCGAGAGGATCAAACAACTGATAGGAAGTCCAGTTGGGTCAGAAGAGTTGAACAACTGATAGGAAGTCCAACTAGGTCAAGGAGACCAAACAATTGACACGAAGTTCTGGTGGATTGAGGATCGGACATCAAGCAAAAGAAGTTATTCGAGGACGAATAGGCTTGAGGAGGCTCAATGTGATCCTTCATTTGGGGGATGATTGTTGGGAGTATATGAAATATAATTAAACTCCCGCGTTAGTAAAAGATGGAAAAAATCATGTACTTATAAGATAAAAAGATATTTCTATTGGTATGAGACATTTAGGATAAAGCACAAAAATAAAACCATGAGGGTTTAGGTCTAAAGTGGACAATATCATGTCATTGTAGATATATATGAATCTTATAAACACTAATAAAATTAACTCGGAGAATAAATTGAGAGCTGAGGAAGGTCAGCTCGGAGAATAAATTGAGAACTAAGCTGAAGGAGGTCAATAAGTCAAGGGCCGATATGAGGGAGATTAGCTTGGATAATAAATTGAGATTGAGATCAGAGAGAATAACTTAGGAAATAAGTTGAATAACATATTAGAAAGAAAGAAGGCAAACTTAGAAGACAGAGCAATTGGTGGGCTAGGAATTATTTAGAAAATATATTTGATTATTGAGTTTCACAGGGCTTTTTTTACTTAAGGAGTAGGTGCTCAGTTGATTAAAAGATTGGATGAAATATTTTTTTATCAATTTATTATAATAAAAGCATATGCATTATCCTCTAAGACAATCGTCGGAGAGAGTTCCATGAAATAATCATTTTCTAACCATCTAAAAAAACAGCCTTGTCCGAATCCACATGGACGATTATCATCGCATGTGGTTACACAAAAAAACTTGCCCTTGGACCAAAGGAAAATGAAAAGAGAGGGGGGAGAAGTCTCTCTTTGAAAAAAAATACTGTTCTTATATTATTCTGATAAACTATTTATTTGTCTTGATCACCGTTTTACATTGATTACTTTGACAATTGCATTTCTTGCTATTTTTCTTCGACCTTCTTTGACTTAAGCATCATGTCGAATTGGCCGGTATTTGATTTCGTCTGTGTTAATTTTTTTAGATTTTTATTACTGTGGACGGAGAAAATCCTCTTCCATGACAAAACTTAAAAAGCGAAAAATCTGTACCATCAATAAATCTTTAACTTTATGGACATGCTACATGGTAGATTTAGAAATTTATGATTGTACTGTCTTTATAAAAAAAAATCAAAAAAATAATATAAAAGGCTTAAAAATTATTATTTTTATTTAAAGTTGGATTTCTATCTTCAAATTTTAAGTACGGCTCTGACTACGACAGTACTAAATTGGTCAGCAAAAATCAAAAACGCACTCATCGGTCCTTTTCTGAAGGGACGGGTGGGCCCCCAGCTGGACCGACCCTTCAAAGTAAATTATAGTAAACTGTTAACAGAGACGGAAATTTTGACCTTTTGTTGTAGTGCGATTTTTTAAAAAGAGATTTATTTGGAACTCGAGCCAAATTTGACATTATCTTGACTTTTCGTGCCATAATTTAAAAAAAAAAAAAGATTTATTTTGACATTAGTTCATAAAACATGTAAATTTTGTCGAACGATCTTTGAAACTAGTAATCCTGAATTGACTTTAGCCATGGTTGCTCTAAAACTTTAATCGTCCAAATCTAGGGGAGGATATATCATACTCGAGTTTGGATAAGCTTAAATTAGTCATACATTTTATTATATATTTTGAGTACGAGAATATTTTAAAAAATAATAATAACTAATAAATAACAATTCGTATTGCCTCATCATCTTCTACGAACAAATTATTATGAAAAAAAAAAACAAAAAATTAACAAGGGCAATGAGTAATTTAGATGAATAAAAACTTATTAATTTACACATATAACACAACACACTTTGTCCCCCTTAAATTATATCTGATTTTAAGGCACATAATCCATCACAAACAACTCATAATTTCTCCCCGGAAGGATTTAATTTATCTTCATTTTTTCTAAAATACTTGGCCCGTCCAATTTAGAAGTGTAGAATGCCTTTTGGTACTCTTTGTAGCTACACGTCATGAAATTTTCTTTGCATCCTTTAACTATCCCCGGAAGCGGTCCGATCCGCGCATCATCCTTCGCAAAAAGGAACGTAGCGATCGAGAGCCGCTCTTTGTTTGGGTTTATCATGGCTCTATGCTCGACACTCTTGTATTTGCCATTCGTCAATATCTGAAACAACAAAGAAAAAAAAAAGTGTTATATTTTTAATTTCTATTTTTTTAAAAAAAAACACACATATGCGATGTGAGACCCCTTGCCAAAGAGATGGCCGTTTGTTTCTTCGAAAATTTCACAGAAAAGTCCTTAGAATATGCTCGCTTTAAATATAGAGATATCTTCCGAAACCATAATAATTCAGGAGGAGTCGAGAACGTGTAAAATGTTCTATTTTTTATTTTTATTTTCTGAAAAAAAAAAGAAAAAGTATATTTTCATCTTCGTTTTCAAAAAAATGAAAGGATATTTTCTGAAAAATTAGAAAACATAGAAGTATTATTTTTTTTTAAAAAAAATTGGAACCAATAGCGTCGCTATCTCTACAGCTTTTACGTCGCCACGAAAAAAAGGGTTTCTAAGATAAGTTTGTCTTTTCTTTCTCATTTTCTAAGATAACGTCAGAAAGATAAATTAAATAGAAAAATTCTTTAAATTGTTAGATAGTTTTGTATTTAAAAAAAAAAGAATTAGAAGATAAAAAAATATTTAAAAAATAAATAAATGGAACTTTTTGGGAAAATGAGAACAAAAATGCTGCTTTAATTTTTATTTATTTTTTATTTTTTACCTCGAGGATGTCACCGGCGTTGACGATGAACGCTCCCGGCAGCGGCTCCACGGGAAGCCAAAAACCCTCGTGCTTGACCTGGAGCCCGTTGACGGCGTTGGCCTGAAGCAGCAGTGTTATCGCGCAGACCCCGTCGGTGTGCGGCGACAGCCCCACCACCATGTCGCTTTCCCGGCACGGCGGGTAGTAATTCATCCTCATTCCCTGCGGCATCCCCTCGAACGCCTCCATCAACTCCTCCTCCGCCACCTCCAAACTCTCAGCCATCGGCGCCAGCAAGCTACTCACCACTCGCTTCACCTCCAAGCTGTAGCGCTCCAGCGTCCCCCTGGTTAATTAATGGTACAGAAACGTATATTTAACTAGCAATTAATGGTTAATTCCTGCTTGATCCATTGGGAAGGAAGGAATTGACCTGAAGGAAGGAGGATGAGTGGGCCAAAATCTCATATTTCTCTGGTGGAGGGGTCGAGTGAGGACGAAGTGCATGTCGGCCCAGTCCAGCTTCTGCTCGTTGGACACGACGAACGCTTGGCCGTAGCCTTGTAAGCCGTCGGGTAACTGGGCGAACGCCTTCTTCTCTTCCAGAGGGAGGTTGAAGTACTCCGCCATGTCCGATTTCAGTTGCTCGACCAGGTCGTCGGGCACTTGGTGATTGATCAGCTTCACAGGACGGGCAGATCATCAGTCAGTTCGCCGGAGATGGTATTTAAATTTAATTTGCAAACTTCGCCAATTTTCGAAGCTTTGAATTACTTGCCTGGAAGAAACCCCATTGCGCGCAGGCGTCGTGGAGTTTGGCGGCCTCTTCGCCGCGGGAGCCAGCGTCGAGGAGCCTGCGGAGGTCGATGACCGGGAGGGAGGTTTGGTTGGGCGGAGCAACGGGGTCGGCGGCGAATTCCGGACGGAGGTAGCGAGGAGGGACGTCGGCTACGACTGCCGCGAGGGCTTGGACGTTGTCCACCGGAATCGAGGTTGCCACGTCCACGAAGGTCACTTCCGCGGCCATCTAGTTAGCGCAGCCTGCGACTTCGCCGAGTTCTTCCGGTGAGGATAAAGAAGGAGGGAGGCGGCCGAGGGTTATATTATATATAATTACTCGATAATTACGTAATTAAAATGGTGTTTGGTAATTGGAATCGCACTCTAAACATGAAGTGCTACGTTACCTGAAGTCACTGTATTAAAATAATAAAATAATATTGATATGGAGCTGTTTTAGTTAAAATAATTTTAAGATGAGAATATACAGAAATATTTTAAATAAAAAATTATAGATAAGATTTTTCTTTTAAAAAAAAAGTGGTGCACTTTTCCCTTGATTATGATAATAAATACTGTTTTTTAAATTTGCTAAATAATTCAACGGTTAGTTTTGTCCATGCGAAAAGTCTTTCCCATCATTGATGATCGAGATGAAATTCAAAATGATAAGATTTATATTTATATTTATTCAAAATGATCGCGACCATAAATCTTTGTAAGTTGACGATTGAGTGGTGGTCGGTAGGTTTCAGTCGGGCTCAATTTAAATTTTTTATTATATAAAAATATTTTTTTCTAATTAATTTTAAATTAAATTTCATAATTAATCCTGAAATTTTTAATTAAAATTTTAATATGGTCAGATTATAATTTTTTTCTTAATTATAATCTATCCATTTATGCAAAGAAAAGAAGCATGTGATAAGGGTGTGCAACATTTGTTCCTCAATTATGAATGAATAAACTACTTGCAATATAAAATTTAAAAATAAATAAATAAATAAATTTTAAGCTTTCGAATCATAATTTAAAATTGAACAATATATTTATGAAGTGGATTGATAGTGGTGTTAAAATATTTTTATCTATAGATTATTAAAATATTTTATAACATTTAAGAGTTCCAATTATTAAAAAATAAAATAAAATGATATTCTTTATTATCATTTTGTATCTTGGTTTAAAAAAAATAACATTTCATCGTATTTGCATCTAAAAAATACTAAAAATACTTTTTATTGTTATAGTAATTTTATTAAAATTGTTACAACATAAAATATTTTTAGTTAAACATGCTGAATAGATTTAAAACTATTATGTACAATAATAATTTTGATGGCGCAAGAGTATTTTCAAAACGCAAGTAGAATAAACAAAATTTTAAAAAAATTGGGGCACTTTTAAAATTTTTACCTTTTATTCTATCTCTAACTATTAAAATTGTCATGACTTTTTTTTTAATATTAAATAAATTGTCAAGACTTTTTTTTAATATTAAATAAATGAGTAAATATTAGAAGAATTTTTAATAAAAATAACCTTTTAATTCAATTTAATTCGTGGTCGTATTGCAATCTAAACATAAAGCCAACGAAAAATAAAATAAAATAAACAAGTTTAAGCGGCCGAGATATGAAAATATTTTTCAAATTAATAATTGAGTTCCCTGTTAAGATAACTGAATTATTAAGCCTACTCAAGACCTATATAAATATTTTAAGTATTGATGTGATGTGTCCACGGAGATGACTAGTTGAGGTATTATCAGCATGTTAATTCAGTGTAAATATAATATAATATATTTAATAAAATAAATTAAAAAATTTAATAAAAACTGAAGGCGAGGGACATTGAGCGCGCAGGTTCGGCTTTTTGCTACAGTAATTAACATTTCGGCCCAAGCCCAAGTTGAGCCTGCTTATTTCAACCCATGTTTTCACTTTGATCCATCACAATTTGACAATTTTAAATTTTGTCTCAAATGATCCCTTCGCGAATCGTGATGAAATGTTAGGAAGAGGTCGGCTTAAACCGGTTCGAGGCCGAGTTAAAATGTCCTTGGTTTAGGAAGGGTTTAAGAGAGTTAGGTTTAGGGCGAGAGGTCGACGGAAGCGTTGCGAATTGCGATCATGGCGACGCTGGTGGCGGGCTCGTACGAGAAGTTCGTCTGGGGCTTTTCCTTCCACCCCGAAGCTCCAACCTTGAAGTCCCTTTTCTCCTACCCCTCCCACATAGCCCCTATCAAGTCCGTCGCAGCCTCCGGCCCCGTAGCTGCTTCCGGCGGCGCCGATGACTCCATCAAGCTCTACGACCTGTCTTCCGCCACCGAGATCGGTACCCTCCTCGACCACAACGGCGCCGTCACCGCGCTCGCCTTCTACACGCCGCCCTCCTCCCCCGCTGGCCTGCCTCGCAACCTTCTGTCCGCCTCCGACGACGGCGCCGTGTGCATCTTCGATGCCGACCCTTTCGTGCACCTGAAGACCATCCATGTCCACCGAAAGGGAGTAACGGACCTGGCAGTCCACCCGTCCGGCCGCGCTGCGCTCACGGTCGGCCGGGACTGTTCCCTCGCGCTGATCAATCTGGTGAGGGGACGGCGGAGCTTCTCGTGTCGGCTTGACCGCGAGGCCTCGATCGTGAGGTACGGATGCGGAGATGGGGGAAGATTCTTCATGGTTTCGGAGGAAAAGATTACGGTGCATGATTCGGAGGACGCGAAGATCATCCATGAATTGAGCGGACAGAAGAGGGTCCTCTGTGTTGCTCCTGCCGAGGTATCTTACTATTTCCTAAAAGGTGCCCTCTTCGTTACTATTTGTCATGGAATCTATTCCATGCTCTTTACTAGAGTTACAATTAAATATATCTTCGTTGAAAATTTATTAACGCAAGAGCTCCTGGTAGTTCATCAAATATCAATCTTCTTCTTTCAAATTGACTGCTGATGCTGCCGATTCCTGATTGGTAACTGCAATTTGGTTCACTTAAGATATAAGTTTGTCTGCTATGGGCTGCTTGGAACACACCATTGCATTTTCACTTGAACAGGAAGTGTTTTGTTCAAAATTTATGCTGGTATCTTGTTGGTTACAATGGCAGTGCTTGTGATTTGAAATTTGATCGGACTATGATATTTGATGACAAATCTTAGAAGGCTGTACGAGCCATACTAAGCTACGGAACTCCAGTTCTCAAAGATCTTTTCACGTTATTGCGAATTTTTCATGATATTTGACTGCTGATAAACTTCTTTGATATTCAGTGTTTATGTAGAGAATTTTTCTCCGAGGGCTTCCTTTGCTAATTGATCTTTGATCTGATTTGGTGATAATCGATGCAAAATTTTCTCACATAGGATTTGTGAATTCCACATATAGATATTATATTTAGGTGTTTAAAACGTTGTTATATTTAGGTGTTTTTTCTACTGTTATCCATCAGTTTTCACACATTAATGCTTTCTGATTCTCTTATGTCTTTTTAAGTTTGTCCTCTCAAGAAATATCCAAAATGCTCAATTTTGTGAAAAAGTAAAGTAATTCACATCTATTAAAGGTATTGAGTTTATTCCAATGTTATATCAAGACCTTGTGGACCTTAATTATATTTTGTGTTATGGTTATCACCTGTCTGGTGGTGCCAAGATCTTCATTACCTTTATACTCTGATAGGATATATATATTACTATGAATTAAGCTCGTTGATGGTAAAATCCATGCAATCGGCCTCAAGAGCTAAAATATACAGCTTGGTGTTGTTGTAGGTGTGCCCATGAAAGCACTGTGATTCTTTTATTTTTACTTGGTTTTGAACTTACCTTTTCAATTTAGTGAATTGATGTCTGTGGGAGTTTGCTTGTCATATTTGAGTTGTATTCTTGCTCTGGCAAAACCTGTAGAATGTACTTCAGATCAGCATGTCATGCGGTTTTTCGATATTAAGAAACTAATAGGAATAACACTCATGTAAAGGTTGATTTATTAATTTTCAAAAACCACAATGTATTTGCGGGTATGCATTGATTGAATTTTTTTTTTCCTTGCTGCAGGTAACTAGAAGCAAGATTTTTTTTTTTTCGTCTGAAATCTTGAATTTGAGTAGATTCGGTCAATGTCTTCTGCATGTAAACTATAATTTAGATAAGTTCCAAATTGATATAACAAGATTTTTTGTTACGCCACATGATAACAGAATGGAGTGCTGTTTACTAGTGGAGAGGACCGCTGTATCACTGCTTGGGATACAACAAGTGGAAAAATTGCTTATAGCATTGAAAATGCTCATTCAACGCGGGTGAAAGGACTCGTTCTTTTGAAAAACAGAAGCATGTCAGAGACTTCTGAAGAATCAAGTGTGATTGCTTCTGCATCATCTGATGGTGCAATACGTGTATGGGATGCTAGGATGATTGCCAAAGAAAAACCAACTCATTTGGCTGAGGTTGATACAAAATCTAGACTGACTTGTCTTGCTGGATCATTTAGGAAATGTGAGTTCTTGAACTTTTTCTGTCCTTTATATTTATGTCTGCTGTGGTTATCTTCTTGCCATTAAACTTTGCTGCTGTGGTGTAAGTATTCTATTCTTTCATGTATGTTAATTGCTAATTTGTTGTTACATTCCGTTGCAGAAAAATTTGTGGATCTGGTTATTCAAAGATTCAATAAATCCCTATATGCCTTAATTTAGGGGAAATTTCATTTGACCACCTAGGTTTGCTTGCTTTTTCAAAACGCCTCCCATAATTTTAGAATTGTCAAAATGTCCCCTAGGATTTGAAGTCTTGTTATTTTACTCTTCAACCACTAACGCTATTAAATAACAACAAAATCAACTCTAATAAAATGATGCCACATTTGCTTTGCGATCATTCATCAAGTAATTAATATAAGAGACTTAAACTCTGGGGGCATTTTGGAAAAGCAAGTAAAAACCTTGGGTATATTTTTATGCATTTTATGCTGCAAATGAAATTTCTTTATGATAAACTGCTTCATGTAGAACATTAACGATTGATACATGTAATGCTTGTGATCTTTCAGCAATGGCTCATTAGATATATTCCACTGATCAATGGGGTGCCAGTATGCCATAATTCTCTTACAATTGCATTCCTTTGAAACAATGTTCTTGTTAAGTGTTTTAGCTCTAGAACCCACAACACAGCTAAACTTGGCATAGGTGTTTTCATGCATTCAGCAGAGAAATCTTTTGTGATGTTTATGTTTAGTTAGTTTTCAGTGTTCTGACTGTTGCCAGCGTCTTAAACTCAAAGTTTAGGAAGTTTTCTTCTCCGTGGAGCAAATTCAGTGTCAGATGATTTTAATAGGCACAATGCTGACAATATGGCCTTCATTTATTTCAGGACTGTGTTTCTATTCAAATACGGATACTCTGAGCTTGCTGTTGGTTCTTCTGCATTGGCTTATGGCACAAGCCCGTCTTGAATATCCAGCGTCTACAAGAACCTTGTTATGTGGAACAAATTATTTGCCTGTGGATGTCTCTAAAGTATTTTTTTAATACCCAGTCTGAAGAAGCTATCGATTATAATTTCTGAAGAGTGACTGTGTAATTTATGTTTCCTCATTCCACAATGCTAATAGGAATTAAAAGCTTGGAATTTTTCGCCATTATGCTGCAACAGATCATCCATTACTTAATGGAAGATACAAAGCGGAGGGAAAGAAAAATGACAAAAAAAAATGTACATAATACGAAGCCGTTCTAGTGCTTCACTTGGAATTATCTTTTCATTGGGCGCCTCTATGTTTTATTAATTCCTCTCTAGGTCCTCCCTTTCGTAGTTTTGTTCCTCTCGTTCGATTCTTACTTCCCCATCAAGCCGTCCCGATCAGCTTCGACGGCACTGATCGCGCTAAATCGTACCAGCGACGTGAGTTGAGGTACCAGTTGCGGATCCGGATCCGGATCCATTCTCATCGGCTCCGCCGTCGTGTACTTTAAATTTCAAATGATACTCGATCAGATCGGGAACCGGCCCCTTTTTCGTCGGCTTCATCGAAGAGATGAAGACAAGGGAGGGAAGCGTGCAGGTTGTGACGCCGTCGGTTTCTGTGGATTTCCTTCGTCGTCGCCACGGGAGCTGATTCTCCATCTGTAGGTCGGTGATTCTTTCGTTCTCTTTTAGTTTCGGTTACCGTTTCTTCCATTTCCATATCGCATTGGTACGGATCCGCCTCGATCCGTGGGATTCCCCAGATTTTCTGAAGTCCTCTCGCTAGACTCTCGATGATATTGGGCGAACGTTGCAGTGGAGGCCCATTTTGTGGATTTCCTTCTCCGTTGCCGTGGGAGTCGATTCTCCATCTTCTGGTTGGTGATTCATTCGTTCCCTTTTGTTATTAGTCGCCTATTCTTTCATAGTTTCATTCCTCATCACTTGATCCGTGGTATTCCTCTGGTTTTTGGAGCCGTCTTGTGAGAATTTCATTAGGATCGATCGATTAGCTTTCCTGCGTTTTGCGGATCTAACCGATGCGATGTTCTGATCTGACAGATTATTGCTAGGGTTCCGTAGTGGTTATACAGCTTCCATGCATTGATGCATGCGAATGAAATAAAGAGTCAACCTTCCTGTTCGTGCCTTTAGTTTGAGCTTCCCAAACAAGTAGTTCAAAGGGAGAGAAGTCTGGTTTACTAATCACGATGATAACACAGCTTAATAACTTGATTATTTCTTCATAGAGTTAGATTAGCTTGAATATTCTTTGGCTCTATTAGTTTCTATTTTCTATTGTGATAATGCAATAATAATATTGTAGACCTAGATCTGATCATCTAATGTTACATTTCCGTATCACAAATGCTTTTAATATCATTGAATAGGCCGAGAAACTACTTTAGCACCTTTTCTTGCTAGAATCCACTAGCTCGAACCACAATTATAAACTCAAAATCGGTTGTCTCTGTAATGCATAATAATCTTCACTGTAAAATATCACAACAACTAATATAAGTTAACATAACTGTATGTCCATGGAACAAATCCAAGTTATGTAATATGTGAGTAAAAGTACAATAAAAATTGTACAATTGTGATGCCTTTCCTTCGTAAAGGGGCTTTCAAATAAAGACAGCTTGGTGCACTAAGCTCCTGTCAATGCAAAGGCTTGAATTCTTTCTAAATTTTTCTGCGAACCTTGAAGAAGACCATTAAGTGCAAACCCTCTTTTCGGTAATGCTTATGGTTTGCCATCTCCCCTACAAGTTCACCAAGTTCTTTGCCATCATCGATTTTTTTTTTTTGTTCTACAAGAATGGAAATAAACATGCATCTCTCAGTTTTTTCTTGCTAGGTTTTTAAAATGTCGAGCTTATTTGCTTTATTCATGCATCTGTTTTAAACATTGTGAAATTGTCGGGACTTGCTGACTTATAAATGCAAGGATCAAGGTTCAGTTTGCCATCTCCATGGTGAATGATATGAAATCGACTTTCCTTCTGGTTCTGGAGACAAAATCTCGGTTTACAAACTAATTAGGTTTCGATAATCTTAGTGTTCAACTGTATGTATGAAAAGCCTAGGAAATGTGATGGATCTCTCTATTTCACATGCTGAATAAGAAATCAATTGTGTGTGAGAAAAGCACCCGTTGAGCAATAAAAAATATTTCTATCGTCACTAATATCTAATGTTATCACCTTTTCAGAGCTGGACATTGCAATAAGATATATTTGGTTATTGCTACGAGAATTTCTGTCATGCATGGACAACGTCGCCTTCCAATTCTTTCTTGTTTCTAGGTACGTTTTCCTTTCGTTCCATGAATTTGTGTAAATTTAAGTGTGGCAATTGCATAATATTCAAATTTCAGGACCAGCTTATTTTGAGCCTCAGGTTTTAAACTTTCGTCTCTCTTCTAAATCAAGAAAGATAGGAATAGAACACGCAAAAACAAACTTGCATCGGAAAAGCAATTGAGTTTGCATTTTGAGAACTGGCAGGAGAGGCGCCGATTGGGCTGCTCTACAGTGCCCTCTTACAGTCCCGACGTGAATTGAGGCGAAGTTCCTTGGCTCCTTGCGGCAGAGCAGATGTGGATCAGGCAGGTAAAGTTGAATTTGGTGGATTGTGTCCAGATCGAGGTGCAGCTTGATATATGTCCTAACGGAGGTTTGGAAGGAAAAGGAATATACTTTCCTGTCTTACAGTTAAAATTGAAAAAAAAAAAAAAACACACACACACACACACAATTGTTTTCTATGGAATTTTCTTGAAAATTCCATTCCCCATTTTTTCCTCGAAACAAGTGGACCTAGTTCGCGGACTACGCTTCCCAAAATAGCAGGTGAGAAATCAATACTGGCATGAAAGTAAGAGATTGTGGTAAGCTTTACTGTTAACATGCGCAATGTAGGACAGTTACTGCGGTCGCTTTTGGAAGATCTGCGGAAGTAAAGATGACGACGAAGCAGGTAAAAACTGTTTTTAAAAGTCGAACCTCATTAATTTGGTACCCAAATCTTTGGGCAAACAGGCGTTTCCTTCTCGTTTTCTGTCAAATTTTGCTCTTTTGTTTTCAGCAAGTCGGTAATGTAATTGACTATTTGACCGTGGTATTATTTTTTTTTTTTTTTTTAAAGGACACGTGCGATGTGTACCATAAGTTTTTGAAAGCATTTAAATAAGTTTTCTAAATCATTTTACTTTTGCGAATTTGAGTTATAATTTGTATGCTTGCCATATTTGAATTTATGATTGAATTGTTTTTAAAAATTTGTTTTCTATTTTCTTTTAATCACTGCGATCTAAATTTATTATTTTTTAAATATAATCTTAGCAGAGTTTAAAGCCATCTCAGTTGCAAATCAATAAGCTAAACGGCCAGCTACGGTTGGCATATCAAGAGGGCCTAATTTAATTTAATAAGGTAGGCATGTCTTTCCAAATAATTATTTTTATCGGGCCATTAATACGCCACTGTTTAAATTTATCGAACAATGGGCTGTTTTGGAGGCCCAATTAATTGCGGTTGACTAATTTTGCTAGTATTAGGTATCAAACTAGCTCAGTTCATTTTTATTGGGCCATCGTGTCGGCCTAGTCCTTTTCAATTGGGCCTTATGACGGTCCAGTTCACTTTATTGGGTCATCGTGACGGCTCACTAACTTTTTGAGACCCGCCTTATAGGCCCATTAAAACTGGAATTTGCTTCGGCCCATTTAAGGTTTGTTGGCCCAAGGAACTAGCCCAGTTACCCTTAAAAAAGAATTTTTTTTGTTGGGCCAGACTACTAGCCCAGTTAGACTATATTGGGTTGTCTTATTGACCCACTTTTATTGGGTTCGCCTGTTTAGTTTTTATTTGGGCCGCCATGTCGCCCAATTTAAAATTTAATGGGCTGGATTTGTGGCCCGTTAGGTTAGGCCGATAAAGCGATGCTCTGAACAGGCCGTATGAGTGAAATCATGACCCAATACAATTTTTTGGCCACCCTAATTAAACTGGGCTTGGTCGTTGGTCGTTGGCTCAATAAATCGGTCGATGGATTCTTAGCCTACATATGCCTTAGCCTAAAAGGCCTAAATTTGAACTGATTTTAGTGTAGGTTTATTTTTATGTGCTCGCGTAATTTTAATGGATCGTGACAATTAGTGGAACTCTGGCTTATGGCGAGTTCAATAAAAAAAATAGTCATTTTTAAAAAATATATAATTTAAAAGGAAAACTAAATATTTTTTATTATTCTGTTCTGTCTCGCAATTTCATAGGCGACCAAAAGGTTATAAGTATTTATTTTTTTAAAATGATAGCGATAAGAATTCGAAAGTTTACACAAACCAATTGATCATTTGTTGACATAATTGCCAAAAAAGTAAAAGCATCAGAAGAAACATTTGCCAAAAAGAACATGTGCTCTTGTCCCTGGTCGAGTTGGATTTTATTGCAGCTTTCACAGCGAGAGATCGTGGGGCAAATAATCGGAGGACACAACAAACAGCGTGAAGGCACAATTCATAGGAGGATTGGTAAAGGATGATTCGTTCGTTTTCAGTATCTCTGTCACGATTTTATAATCAATACGAAAGAAGTAAATCACGAAGAATATATTGTCAAATTCAAAATTAACACGATAGGAGAATAGACACTCCAAAAGACTTACAACTCTCAAGAATTGATCTTTACTTCGTTTGCATAATTTTACTAATGACTAGTACAAGCTTCAAGGCACTTCAAGGAGGCTGGAGGTTGGCGTTCGCAAAAATAAAATCATTAATCTAAAGACTTATCGGTATGTCTTGGCCATTATGAGAGAGTGAATCGCAAAGAGTCTTATGAGTCATTAATGGTCAAAATACGTGACATGGTCTCAATCCAAAAAGTCATCTATCTGCTATCTATTATACCTTAGTCACTACGTCATTCTCGTGGAGACTAGGAGGTCGGCAACATTGCATATGAGATGGACAACACTCCAATAATTTGTTCACATAATTGTACAATTTTCATAAGCTCCACATAATTGTACGATCTCTTGAAGCTTAAAGATGATATACGTATGGAGAAGCAGGGCAGTAGACTTGACCAAAGGCATGTCTAAGTGGGCATGGTACTTCCTCTTGTTAACCCAGTCCAATTAATAATTGGGTCATCTCTTTTGGTTGAAGGTGTCTATAGTATAATTATTACCCTAGGTCCCTAATGCATATGCCGTCGTCGCTATCAACGTGCTTGTCGCGTCTATAATTGATGTGATCTCTTGCATTATATGTTTAATGCCAAGGCTAGACAAAACTCTCAATGTTCCATACTTACGTACCCAAATATATATGATAATTATGAACACTCACGTTACCAATCTAAGTCTAATTTTAGTCGCCACTTAGATCTGACAAAAAAAGTCGGACCAAATCCATTTCACCGTGATGTTTGGATTTCCAAATGATGTTCCATAAAGACGTTGTTTTATTATGTAAACAAATGGAAGTGTGGCCGGATGTTTGCAAGGTGCCACCTCTTCAATATAGTTGTCATCGTGGGAATCTTCTTTACATCCTCTATGGATTTTGACATAATAATCAAGATACGTGGAGATCATCTGACAAAAAAAGTCGGACCAAATCCATTTCACCGTGATGTTTGGGTTTCCAAATGATGTTCCATAAAGACGTTGTTTTATTATGTAAACAAATGGAAGTGTGGCTGGATGTTTGCAAGGTGCCACCTCTTCAATATAGTTATCATCGTGGGAATCTTCTTTACAAAGATTGGAACCGTCGTTACAGAGGATTCTATGAATTTTGACATAATAATCAAGATACGTGGAGATCATCTGAATTCAAAAAATAACTTTATATATCCTCCAAAATTGATCAACGTTATATCTGTAAACACCGTTATATCTTAATTATCACGTCATCCCGTACATCCCCATAGGAACTACCATTATGAGAACCTTGAAAAATACATCCGAGGACATTGGAAGTCAATCATTGCATGGCAAGTGGCAAGTATATATGGTGCACACTTCTTCTATTGTGTTGGAGAATATTATCAAATGCGCACAAGCAGACCTAATTAAATGATCAACGCCAATTCGACATGTGGGTAAGTCCTCAATTATTGGGAGCTACTGATTCATTCATTAATATCCGTGCGTGCCGAGTGGTGGAATAATATGGCTGAAAACACCCTAAAAGGAACTCAAATCCTACATGTACAGTAATGGCTCCTAGTGGAGGGCATTCTCTTAGCCGTCTCATTCGATGGAGGTTAATTAAATTCCACCGTCGATCGCAAACAGCCGAAATAAAACTCCAATCAGATCACAGTCCCATTATACAAGTCATATATAAGAGCAAGTGAGCAGTTGGTTGAGTACGTGGCTATATCTTCTTCATGGAAAGACCAATAGCAACTTGTGCGAGCCACCTCCATTTGTTTGCACTCGCATAATTACCAGGAATTAATAGGTGAGAAACTGTGAACTATAATGTTGGTAGTCATGGATTGGTCAAAAAAATAAAATTTAAAATTTAAAAAAAAAAAAAGGAAAAAGAAAAATTCAAGGAGCTGTCGCTAGCTTTTGCTGTTTCAGTCAAAACTCTAAAGTGGTCTTTGGCGGAAGCAACATTTTTGCGTGGAAGGGACCTGGCGGCCTGCTTGGTCGCCGTACGTGGACAAGCTAGTGAATAGTGATGGTATTATTTTTTTTGTTCTTGTGGCTGTGAGTATAAAAAATAAACAAAAAAAAAAAAAAAATGGAAATGCAACCTCTTTCACATGGAACATGCATGTAAACGGCACGTGAAGGTTGGAAATGCAACCTCTTTTCACATGAACATGCATGTAAACGGCACGTGAACGTGGGTGATCTTGCCATTTATTATGGCCAGGAGCAAAGTGCAGCCATGTTATGCGAAGGTTTCGCTTAAGATGCATGTGTACGTTGTAAGGTTGTAAACGAGTCCAGTTAAATTAAATTTTATAATATTTAAATTTATTTAATAAAATAATTAAATCGAGTCAAATTCAATTTAAGATTAACTAAATTATTAAAAAATCTATTCAAGATCGATTTGTTTTTTTTTTAAATTGAGCTTGATTTAAACTTAACTTGTTTATTGAATATCAAACTTTTAATCAAACTCGATTCAAATTTGAATCGAACTTATTTAAATTTGATTTATTTAAACATTATCAAGTTCTTAAGTTAAATTTGTTTGTTTATTTTAAACTTTTAATCTTTGTTTATAAATGAGTATAAATAAATTTATAAATAATTTTTAAATGAATTTGTTCACGAATACTATTTATCAATACCATTCACGAATAATATTCACGAACATTAACAGACTGAACTCCTATTAGTTCAATCTTGTTTATTAAATTTATTAAGTTGTTCAAATTTGTTTATTAATTGACTTTGATGCACATTGAACGAACATAAATAAACTCTTATAGAGTCGAATATCAAATTTATTCATGAACGTTTGATTTATTTACGACCCTAGATGGATGGACAAGTTGTGTAAGGCTAGCTACAAACAAATTTCATCAAAATGCAAGAGCGAAAGTGAGATAAGAAAATGAAAAAAAAAAAAAAAAGTTTTGAATGCTATTTCTAGATGGAATGAAGGGGCAGTTAAATCCTCGTGCAAAGATATATTTAAAATATTATATATATAAAAGAAAACAATGAAGAAAACTTTTACCTTTTTAATTAATTCTACATCCTCTGTCCTCTGATCAGAACTCGAAGCGAGATGTGTACTCTGACCCGGCCTCCTCGATCAGTTACCACCAGCTTCCCCTGTTGGCATCGCATGCAACCCTCCATGTGAATAAAGCTACGTGCCGAGTTTAGATCGACCATGACTTTTATGCACGAATGGCATCTAGTGCTAGTTAACATCTTCTGAGCATGCAGCCATGCAGTCCAAATTAATGCCACATGTTTTTCTCAGAGAACAAAAAGCTGATCAAAGACAGAGGCAACGGCCAACGTGCATGTCAATGTGTCCACCACTATTAATTTTAGATTTCTGTAGTAGTTAGTGTGAGACATTCGTAATTAGTTACGCCATTATATATCACTAGCTATAGAACTGACTACTGAGGCTAGGCCTACTACTATACTTGAGATTCTGACATGCATACATGACGTTCTTAATTAATTGTGCATGCAATCTCTCAGTATTTGATGCTTCTAATTTATTTCAGTACATTAATGACACATTATATATGCATGTGATTGCTACTTGATGATTCTGTTGGATATCATGATGAAGAGAAAAGAGACACTAAACTAGCTATAGAACTAATGCATGACGTTCTTAATTAATTGTGCATGCAATCTCTCAGTCTTTGATGCTTCTAATTTATTTCAGTACATGACGTCTTCATGCATGCTCCGGATACATCCGAGTAGCCTCTAGCTAGTCGCACAATATACATTAATGACACATTATGCATGTAATTGCTACTTGATGATTCTGTTAGATGATGAAGAGAAAAGAGATACTACTAACATGAGAGAGAACATGGGAGATTATTTAATCGGTTGATTGATCATAATTTATGAAAAAAGTAGAGAAATTTCAGAAGAACCATATTTCAACTCGATCGAGAAGAAAAAAAATTGTCAAGCATTGTCAGCCTTAGTCAGGTCATGCATGCATGTTGGGTACGACGTAGCAAGTGTTCTAATTAACTTCACGGTTGCAATATCTTAGTGTCGATCGTGAGGTCCAAGTTGGAACACAAAGACTAGCCACATTTGCAGTGATTACCAATAAAGTTTCTAAATAGTAGTGGTCATCTACTTCAAATAAAAGAAGTAAAAGAAATCAAAAGAATTAAGACTCATGTTTAGGCAACTTTGTGAATCGATATATATATATATATATATATATATATATATATATATATATATATATAAAGTTCATATTCCTAATCTTCAAAGGTAAAACCTAATACAAAATTGTAATCCAGCTACAAAGAAAATATGTTTTTTTTTAAAGAACATGCATGCTCATTCATCAATATTTCAATATAAAAATAAAAATGCAATTAACTAAAAGTGCAATATGCTACATTGATTGATAAACTTATTAATAATGACTACGAGTGTAAGTGAATCGATAAAGTAGATTAGTTGGGAAAATTAATCTCAATATAAGCTAAGCAAATTCAACAGATTAATCAAAGTGGATAAGTCAGACGATCTAAATTAATCAAGCAAGCAAGTTGCCTAAGCAAATGTTGCAAGTCGAACGACTTAATAAATTATTTTATGTAGAAATATCTATCAATATGAATGATATTCCTTGCCTACTTAGGTTAATTATGCCAAACCAAACAACTCTCAGTAACTGAATAAAGTATATTATCATTGTGATAGTTATATCTAACTTTCCATGTATATTATCAAAAAAGAAATAAATTCAAATGAATTTCATTTCATGTATAAGTAATATTTCCATATTACCCTTTCCAATTCTTATCAATAATCCATCGCACCAAACACCTTAGAAGTGCGATCGATGTGTTGTAAGCAATTAACACGTAACATTTCCACTACCAAGGACGCTTATATATGCAACCAATTAGCTAGCCACCTCTTGGTTTCAAATAATGCAGTTTCAATTCGGCAACGTGCGCGTTTAGTGCAATCAAATCTTTGCAGAAAGTGTATACGCTTTGTCACAACTACTTAAAAGTGCTAGACCAGTAAAAAAAGATTAATGAAACATGTGCTGCAATGATTACTTCCGGCTAAGCAAAGTTTTCAAGGTTGGAAGATAGAGCCGAGAAAAGGCTGATCAGAGAAAAATCGAGAAGAGAGATAGAGTATTGGTTGTAATGTTGGGTAAAGTGCTAAGTATATATGGTATAGTTACGGAACCAACCTGGGCATTATCCCCCATCAATCTGGGCTAAGTATTGGTTGTAGCTTGTAGTTACAAAACAAGCTACAAAATATCTCCTGTATGTGCATACGTTTTTATTATATACATTGATTGTTGTATTTTTGATTATTGCATATAATTGTCATACACATACATGAGGTACTTTGTAGCTTGTTTTGGTGATTCTACATATACTTGTGTGGACGTATTTTATATCAACTTAGGTGATTCTGCTATGTACAGTTTCAGGTATGTTTCTATTTTTTTTATTTATTGTCGAGAGACTATACCAGCATGATTATTATTGCTACTTATAGTTTACTATGCATGACTATTAGATATCCGCTGAGTTTTACTCACTCCATTGATATCTCTTTTATTTCAGGATGAAGTCTTCCGGAGGGTCCAGTTGTCAATCCTCTAATCTGACAACTCCGTCATTTGTTTTTTTTTCAGGCTTCCGCATGTTTTTGTTGTCTCTAGTATTCTATATTTCAAACTTGTAATACTTTATACTCGTGGTTGTTTTGATGGTACTTGGTTATATTTTTGTATGGTCTCTTTGTTCGATTGGTTTTGGTTATGTGTGTATGATTGTGTATTCCTGCTCAGATGACAGTAGGGGTAAGTCTGAAAGTTTTAGACTTAGTATGTATTTTGGTAGTTGGCCTGAGGCCATTATGTTATATGTATTGTGGTGTTTGATGTTCCAGCCGTGTTGGCCGATGTATAATGGGTCGTGTAGGCCTTGTATATCGATTTCAATTGTCCGCAGTACAGGAGAGGTGCTGTTCGATTTTCGTCAGACAAGTACCCCTCTCGGGGCGTGACAATTTATTTGGTATTAGAACATCGATGTCGATCATACCTCGGTACCGGTGCAATATTAATCACAACCTCGTATATCGATGCAGATCGGTAGTCATTGGTTCCATATCAACAGAGTATTTATATCACCTCCGATAGCGGTTTCAAGACCGCCTCGTGGCGCCTGCACACCGTGTAGTCTCGACAATGCTACCACCTCCACCCTAGTCAGAGACTTGACATATTCATGCAGTTACCTGAGAGGATGCGCAGCGAGCCGACGGATCTATTTTTCGGGGTACAGTTTTACTTTATGCATTTTCTATGATATGTTAGTTGACACTAGTAGTTCATATTCGTTTATTATTTTTGTAAAAAAAAATATTAAAAGAGATATCTAGCTATAATACGAGTATGATAATTGAAATAGAGAGTGTCATATATATTTCATTTAGGATCATAAAATATCTTTAATATATATATATATATATATATATATATATATATATATATATATATATATATATATATATATATATATATGCTATGTCATATAAAGTTATACGTTATATTATAAAATATAAGAGTGTAGAAATAAGGATGGTAAAAATATGCGAATATGCGAAAATAGATAAAATAAGAATATTAAAAAACAAGTCCAAGTTAAAAAAATTCAAAGAGACATATTATATATTTAAATATTTAATAAGTGTTCCAATTAAATAATATAAAATTATTATAAGATTAAAAAAAGATTTATTTGATAATGATAAAATATAATAAAATTTATTTAAATATAAATTATAATATAGAAGGAATTAAAGACTAACAATATAAAAGGGTTCATTTAATCGATCTCAAGTAATAGAATGAGTTAAATGGCTCCTACTAAAGATTCTCATTGTTCAACTTCTCCTGCACGAAGAATGCACATCCCCAAATTCAAGGTGTCTATATATATTTATTTACATCAAGTACCTTTGGTTTGGTTAGTCTATTTCCATTGAATGCCAAAATTACCAAATCAATATTTTTGAAATCCAATCTGCCAAGAGTCAAGCCAAATTGTTTTAGACAAGCATACTGGTCGGTCACAAATATATGCACTGTCACCCTTTCAGTTTAATCAGGTAGCGTACATTTCACCCAATCTCACCGTCCAAAAGATAAAGAAAGAAAGAAAAAAAAAAAGGAGACGTGAGAAGGACCTGGCTAAATACGCAAATAAGGGACTAGCATACTGTGGACTCCAATTTGACTGGGCACACATAAAGCGTGCTCCATGGCCAGAGAAACAAGACAGAACTAGAAGTTTCATTCATGAACCTGGACATGACGGGCGCGATGACACCATCCATCACTCACCGACACCCCTCCCCTTTTTAACGGCCTTTTTTTTTTTTTCTTTTTCTACAATTAATTAAACTCTTTTTTAAAGAAAAAGAAATGCACGTCTTCGATCATGAATCTGACAGGTAATACAACCTTCTAATCAGCAATGCAATTGCACATTAGAAAATAATTAAAAGGAAGGAATGTAAGACTAGAAACCTCATTCTGTGTTGACGGCTGCGGATGTGTAGTTCAGTGGACCATTGAATGGGCAGAGTGGCCCAGGCACCACTATAAAAGTTGTTGAATTGGTAACGTCTCTCTCCAGTGTCTCCACTTTTTAAGACAGCCAACAAATTTTCCAATTGAAGTGGCTAATTGATTTTTGATTCATTCTTGAACTTTGAAGATGAAGAAATCTATTCGTATGCCAGAAGAACAATAGGCAAAAGAAGATTCTCAAGTTTGTCCCTATTCATCCCTTCTTCTTATACTTCTGGAAGCTCTAATTTTCGATATCATTTGCTTGCAAAATTAGAGTTTGACATGCTAGGACTCATTTTTTTGATGTAAGAACAATACAACAAATTGCAGCTAAGATAGTACATTAATCTGACAGAGACAATGAATGAGTACAAAAAGTGTCAGCAAAGTTGGTTCAAATGTCAATCTAAACGTCGGTGAAGAGGGATGAAGATTGAAGAGCTAGCTAAGGATGAAGAAGCCAAGAAGGGATAAAGAATGGAGAGAAATTAATTTATTAGTTGAGGGATTAAGAATGGAGACAAATTAATTAATTGAGCGGGTGATTTAGTTTTTTTTTTTAAATATTTAACATGATTTTTTATTGCAACAAATATTAAAAAATTAAAAAAAAATTATTAAAAAAAATTAATGAAACAAATACAGCTTTTAAATCTCATGCAAATAGGACAAGCAAATATTAATGAAAGCTCATTCAGAGCTCATCTAGACGGAATGCTTCCTCCAAAGCTTGTGCAGGTTCATTGACATATGCAAGCTTAGAATTAATCCAAACACGTGAATGTCATGTTATATCTTGGCACATTATCATGGTCGAGAGGCCTAGGCACAATTGCATAAAAAGTATTTATTTCTAAATTTGTGGCCTTAAATGTAAATATCAACATAAGATGCACCCGATATAAAACTCCTCTCAATATGAACTAATCTTTGTGAATTAATATGCATCAAAAGACATCAAACATCGAAAATGTTTCACAAAAGTTCTTTGATGCTTAATTTAATTTTTGATGACGGAGTAATAATGACATAACAATGTTAGAGGGAGGAAAAAAATCCTTGTTTACCATGGATGATGAATTTTTATCTCAAGTCAATTATATGGATCCTCTTAAGTCATTAATTTTGTTGTTGTTTATATTTAAATAAATTTTATTCTATTTTATCGTTGCAAATTATTATTATTTTATCTTTCTTTCTCTATCTATTAATATATAAATTCATTATAATCTTACAATGTCTAATTTTGATATTTATTGGACGCTTAAATATGTATCTATATTATCTTAAACATGCTCAATTTACTTCTAATATTTATATGAATTTGATAGAAACACATAGATATATATAGAGAGCTTATTAAGTATATAAAAAGAAAAAAAAAAAAAGGGCAAACTTTCTTTTCTCCCTAAACCACAATGGAATTCATCTAGACTAAGTTTTGGGCATAATTGAAGGATTGGTTAGGAACCGAGTCTTGAATGCTTCCATGTGAGAAGTGGCCGGGGCCGCCCACGCATATTTATTCGTCAAGTAATCTGTAACGGATCTCAGTCGCTAATTACTTGCCTTCACTGCGTAACCCCCAAAACGCCCTGAAAATTTGTCTCTTTACCGCTGAGCACGAGGCATGAGAGGGGATCTCTCTTATTTAATTATACTCTGAGCATTCTGACTCAATGCAGTTTAATAAGAGTAAATAAAAAGACAAAGAAGAGAAAGAAGGAAGACAAGCATGAGATTGGTGGGCATTTGCAGTTTGTAGTTTTTTCTGGTGGATGTGGCCAAGTTGATAAGGAATCCCTATCATTTGAGAGTTAATAAGCCGACGTGACACTATCCTTACAAGATGGGGCGAGGCAGTGATTGCCTGTGGGCCCCAAGAAAAGCAAACCACATGAATGCTCTGCACCAGCCGCCCTGATACTATATTAATACCCATTGTGATCGAGGAACATGCATGGGTTCAATTAACAATAGTCTCTAATGATGAGGAAGAATAGCAATCTGCATTTATTTTAATTTAAACATAAGATTTAGCATTTGAATAATGGATTTGGCAAATCAACCTTCCCTCGAGGCCTCTGCTGGCATGTGCCGGCATGTGTAGCGTAAACCGTTCCGCCGGCGACTGCCGTCCTAATTGATGTAATTAATTTTATGACCAATAATCGTAGACTATGATTCTGCAGTTGATTAATGATGAAGTCAGGTGCGGTGGTTTACAGTTGATTTTAACTGAACTAACTAACATAAGACATGGAATTTTGAGCAAGGAATGACCTTCACCAGTTGAGACCCACACCGGAATATTCCTGGTCGTTCAAGTTTGTAGGTGCAAGAGCACATTGGATTGTTCTCTCAGGTGGGGCGGAATCACAAGTTGGAGGCACATTAAGTTAACGGTGGCCATGCAATGCATTATGCATGGTCAGGACCCCATGTGCCCAACTGCATGCTTAGGGGCCGGTCTGTTGGCCGGTCACCCACAACAATGTACTAACTTAGGAACATGGTTGACATATCGTGGCCCCCTCCATCGGCAACAGGCTCACATTGTATTGTTTGTTGCCCATCATGTGTGTTCAATTGAATTAGTGTTGAGATTTGAGCTGATTAATCAAAGTTAGATTCCTGCATGCCCCCGGGTTTAACAAGAGGAAGGTTATTGATCATGTGTCTCCATCCCTCGAGCCGAACAACGCATGCAATTAAGTAAAAGTAACACTAGGACCACTCTATATCAAAATAAACATTCTTAGAAGTAGATATTTCCAAGTCCACGTCAAGTAAAATGTTCTGTTGTTGACCAATTTAAAGGACCTAAATTCATAACAGAAAAAGAAAAAGAAAGAGAAAGAGGTTCATATGGATAGTGATACGAGACTCTCTTCTCCATCATTAAAGATCTAATGAAGTATATATACTTGCATTAGTTGCATATTATGACACCTATAATTAAACTAAATTTAAATTAGCTTTGTTTTGTATAATGTTATAGCTTGATTTTCAGCAGTGTCACCAATCAATTATAGTCAAGCTTCTAGTTTGGTTGAGATGTCAATTCGATTTAATTTGACGTAATTAACATAATAGATATATTCCATAATTCAATTATAGTATGCACTGCAATTAAATTTGTATTTTAGCACAGTAGATAAATGTCACAATTCAATTATAATTGTTAAGTCTAACTGTAATAGGTTGAGTTAAAGAGTCACAGTTTGGTTTCATTAATTGTACATTGGCACAGCGGATAGGTGTTAAAGTTATGGTAAATATTGTAGTTCAACCATAATAATAGATGTCATTATTTAATTAAAGTGACACAATTCAGATGTATTATATATTGGTACACTAGGTGAAAGTTGTAATTTTAGTTATACTAGATATTAAATCTAGTTATAATAGATGCTCTAAGTTAATTATAGTACTTCGTAGATGTTACAATTAATTTGATCAAGGTGTGATTAATTTTGATCTATATTGACACTGTAGATAAACATAACAATTCAATTTCACGTGATATTAATTATAATTGATATTATTAAATATATAAAATTAAATATTTGTAAAATTTGAAAGTAAAAAAATTTACATCATATCATAGGTATCATATTATCTTCTTCCAGATGAAAAAGAAGATAAGAACTTCATACTTAATTAAATAGGGTAATATTTTTTTTGTTGTAGCTATATATTTGCAATAATATAATTACCTATGTTTCGATACTTGATTGAGGCTAATAAGATTTGTAATATCCTGCAATTGATTTATTATTTTAAGCAGGTAGGCATTTAAATAATGTGAAAATGTCACATTAGTGGTTATCTTTAATTGTCCCTATCGATAGAGGAGATAAATCAGGAATCTAAATAGCAAATGTAAAGAAGGAGATCAATCGATAGCTTATAGTTATGTTCTTCTTGAAAATTGATTCCGGTTCATTTAAGAGTTATTATTTTATATTTATCAATCAGGTTAATTTTGGAGACTAGTTAGGCATTTAAATGATATCGTTGATGGGGGGAGATCTATATGTGAAAAAAGAAACATATATAAAATGTCTCCTTTTCTTTAAAAAAAAGAAAGAAAGAAAACTAGCACCTGAAAAGAACTGAAGCCCATAACTAGAACATGTTATGATAATTGACTAGGCATCAGAAATGACAGCGCACGTTAATATTTAGTATTAACAAACAGAATATATGGACTAGTCTTTATCAGAAGATTTTAAGCAAGCCAGCCATGGACCAATAGAAAATTGGCAAGTGAACGAAGGAAGAGAGTAGATTAATTCGGAACCAAACTAGTGAGAAATGATGGAGACGGACACCAACTGTAACTAACCCCTAACGTGGCAGTCAAGAAATGCATGATCCAATTAAGGCCGAACAAGAATCGATTTTTAAACAAAAATGGATATGATGCGGTCGGCGGTCAGCCATGACACCACGGCTGGGGTTCAAAGCCAAACTTATGATTAGTTAATTAATTGTGGGAGTTTCATGGAAATTTACGTTACAAATAAGTTAGGAGGGAGATGTTCCTGGTGGCTAATGACTGGAAGTTAGGATCCCTTCTAGCATAGTTTAATTTACCCTCCCGATTTGATAGAGGAAGGGGAGGCGGAAAGGGTGTTGATTAATTAAATCTGGTTGGGAGAGTTGACGAAGATTTCTGTTTACAAGAATTTGACTTGGGGACCGCGAGCTTGGGCGGTGCCGTCTACCTCTGCACGCCTAGATCAGAAACAAGGGACTCGGTAAAGGTTCAATTAATTAAGCAAGGAACGTAACGAACAACCCAGTAATATTACATCGAGTGTCCTATATATGTGTGGCAATGATTTTTTTTTTCTTAAAACAAAAGAGAAATAAATATCTCTAATTCATACCTAAAAAGTTGTCCAACACTTAGATAATAAGGGGAAAAAATCTAACGAAATAACAATAAATTTTTTTTCCCTTTCTAATCCAAAATAAGAGCCACATTTGATATCATAGAACGTATATATCCATTGGGTGCACTTGTGGCCTCATCCTCCAATCACGCTTACCTTTCGGCTTAATTAATCTGTCAATTTCTCTCTTATGACTATTTTTTTTATTTTTAATCTTTTTTTTCCAAAACTAGACTTGAGGTCGAATTTATTGAAAAACTATGTCAACACTAAGTCAAGTACACCATGCCACAACCATTGAACCTTGTTCCATATTTGTTCCTCTAATCGCCCAATCTCGAATCATGACCAACATTCCTCTTTTCACCTAATGTCAATATCAACAACACCATCGGACGCTTAAGATAAATATCCCCTCAAAGATCACCATGCCACAATCTATTAGTCTATTTTCCTCTTTGATATATCAATATCAAAGCTTGACAATTTGCACAAAATCTCCTTCATCCCACATAGCTCATTTCCTTTGTCACGTTACTTAGTTGAGGGGAAAACAAAGCCTAGAGCAAGATGACCCAACCAAACCATTAAAAAAAATGTTCTATCGCTATATTGGAGATTCCCCGTCTCATTTTTCTCTTCCTATCCTTTCGTTTTCTCTTTCTTTTTCTCCTACTACTACTTTAGTTTCTCCATTTTTTCTCGCTTCATTTTTGGATGCACATGTTCTTTGTGGCCTTCTCCTCTTTGTTGAGAATCTTTCAAAGTAGCAAAGAAGGTTTGTTCAAATCCTATTAAGTTCACAAATACCTATCTTAACCGACAATTATATTCAATTTCCCATTCAATTGTGTTCTTGGTTGTAGGAGATGTTACGGGGTGATCATATCCTCCCCTTATCATTTAATATTGTTTTCCTTGTCGTTCTTTTCTATCAATAGCCATGATAAATTCGTATCCAATAATGACCACCATTCCCACATTTGATTGACTCTCTAGAGTTACTTGTTAGTTAACCTTAACTATGCCTTGCCAATTGAAATTGATTGATCACTCTTGCTCCATCAATGGATCAATGTTCCTTTATTATTTTGTAAAATGCACACCCTTGGTGATTCTTTTTAGACGTTATTCCATCATCTCATAAACCATGTACACCAATCTTTTATAAAAAAATAAAATCGTCATATTAACATGCCTTCTACGATTGGCCCACACCCGGAGGAGGGAGATAAATTGAAATGTGCTTGTGTAAGTAGCTTCAACTTTCTTGGATTGTCACCCCATTAGAAGGAAAATCCTATAAATTCATTAAAGTTGGAGATTGAATTGTGAATACCTGAGAATCAAGTTGGACGCTCTACTACTGCACCGTAATCCTGAGGACTACACTAATCATCTATAGAACACGTGGGTTCATTGAATTTGTTAACATGTTTTAGATTCCTATCGTATCAAAGTTTATACAAATCATTCTAGGCTAGTTGTGTTTTCTGATTTGGCTTCGAAAATCCAAAATATCTTGAGTTGGATCATCACCATTCATATTTAATGCAAACAGAAGATACTTTTAATATCTTCAATTCGAGGAGAGGTGTTAACAAATATGAAGCTAGAATTAGTCTAGAAGATCAAGTATATCAATTAGAGAAGCATTAATTAAGAACCAATCATTTAGACAAAATAGCAAGGATGACTTAATCAAATCCTGATAACTTTGTAGAAACATGTCGTAATTGGAACTAAGAATTGATCATTTAAAGGTCAATCAAACATATAAGAAGGTAGATTAGTGCAACAAGGTAGTCCAAACAAAAAAAATGTTGTCTAGGCATAACAAAACAACTAAGCTCATTTTGAGCACAATGGCGAGTTTATTAAGCTTCATGATAAGTTGATTGAGGCTAGATGGATTGGTAAGGCCATTGAGAGCTCGTACATGTGGATAACCATCAATGCGACGTAGACAAGGAATGAAGGTTGATGAGAGAAAGGGTAATCCTTTCTTCTCCTTCCTCTTCCTAAGATCATGTCACCTCCTTTATTTTCCATTTCTCTAGTTAATGTCTGATCTTTAATCCATTAGGTTTTCTTGACTCAATTGGATTTACTGTCTGATGTTTAATTCTTTTAATCCGGATACGAGAGCCTCTACATCTTTCATTCAAGGCTCATGGCTCGACTTGGACCATTGACTATGATGCCACTTGTTGGGTCCGATGAAATTCATATATCTTCATAATCATATGATATTGTTCACTTTAGATTTAAATTCTCATAGATTTATTTTTAGATTTTATATAAAAAATTTCATACCAACGGAGATATCTTTTTCATTTTATATGTCTATATTTCATCAATATGAAATTTTGATTTTAGTCTCAACAATTCCAACAATGTTACCAAATGATATATATGATATGCAATAATCACACAAATAAATACTTTACAATACTAACACTAAGATAATTAGTTACCTAAATCAATTACTATAATTATCAAGCCACAAAAACTGCTTCACTTTAACTTGGGACGATTCTATCGTCCTGCTTCTCTTTAACGGTACTACTTCATAAGTGATGTCATGAGAAAATAAATAACCCACCGCCAAGAGGCCGAGGGCCGTGAGGTTCTTTCTCTTTTCTTTTAATTTACCCAGAAAACTTGTTTCCACACGCACCTTTGTCGGTCCTAATTATCTAGAGAATCCATAATGAAGAAGATGATCCAACCCGATCGAGGAAGGCTGACTGGCGTGCAAATTGAGTAACCTAATGGAATATTGTCGTAGGAGCACTGCGGCAGCATCATGATTGATAAAGAATTATTAGAAGCAGTCGCACCAAGAGCGAGATTTAGTAAAGAAATTATAGAGCGAGATTTAACAAATGATCGAGGGCTCATGGCGAGCAATTTGGAGATGCATGTACGTCTGTGCTAGCTTCTCTTAATTTAGCAAACTTCTCGAGACATCCAAATCGTTTAGTCCATCAATAAGTTGGCCGATAGGGTTAGTCGACGATCCGTATATATCAAAATAACTGATAATAGGGTTCATTTGTTCCGTGAATAATCTTTTTATTTTTTTAAGAATTTAATATGATAAAAAATTATAGTCAACGATTTTTCTGACCAATGCAATCATCAGGTACGAATCAAGCTGACCTTTCAATGCATCTAGCCAGTTTCTCTCAGTGCGCAACTCCTCTTTAGACGGAGCAAACACAAATCAAACAATTCTTCCACTTCATCCAAACAGTGAGAATAGACGCGAAAGCTCACTTTGACAAAGCAGATGCACGTTCCAACTTACTTACTAATTAAGTGGAGTTCACGGCAGAAATTGATTCAACAAAGATTGTTCAGAATATGAAAACCTAAAAAAAAAGGTTATTTTTATTGTCTCAAAGCTAAATAAGAGAAACCAGTTGACTTAGAACAAGGACATAAATAACAAATTAACCCTGCCTCGTGGAATCCAAATAATGAATCGACGGTTCAGACAAGCAGGCTGCGGTATATCTTAAAAAGTACGCAACTTTAATCTCACGAGCATGAAAGCCATATATGCTCTACAGTGATACCAAACATGATATGAATCAAAATGCAGGATAATCACTTTCCATCCTAATCCCGCTTTAATATTTTCTTTCACGCCTAGCACGTAGTCAATTCGAAGATCGTTGGTCAATTTTATGATGTGAGAATTGATATTCTGGAAAATCACAGAAATCACTCACCTTATTAGGAGAGGGCATGTGGCCTGTAAGGGGTAGAGAGAGGGCAGACCACTGGGACCAGTTCAACGCAAATACACCTGAGCCCACCGGCGGTAATACCACCCACTCAGTGGGTCAACAACGGGAGAACATACGATATGTCCCCCCCTTCTCACTATCTCCAATTTACAATCGACCACGTGGGATGTGCGAGGTGTCGAGGTAGGAGCTGCACTAAATAACTCCTCCTCTTCACTAACTCTTATCTATATATTGAACCTTCTGCCCCATTTTCTCATTTCAAATCAAAAAGCACTCCTCTCCGCTCTCAATTTCTTGTTAGCGAAAGGGCTCACTTTGCTAGTTCATTCTCTCCCCGCTTCTCTCTCACTGGAAGCGTGTGCAGGTAGGTAGGTATTCAGGAAGGAGAACATTATGTCTTCTGCCATGGCTTCTTCAGCCCTGCAATCTGCAGGCAATCCAATCTCCAAAACCAACCAATTTAATCCACTGTTGCGACCTAAATCTGTCCAGGTTCAAAGAAATCAGTCCTTTAGAATACTGTCTTCAGCTTCGTCCAACTCCCTACTGAATCTGACGAACACCGCCCCGGCGTTCTACCCAGCTCCGGGTCGGCGAGAGACAGCACAGACTATTATCCAAAAACCGACTACTAAGCCAGGGCAATCGACGGGAAACAGCTACTCAAAGCCGATATGGAATTTGTTCCAGCAGCTAGCGGCGGCCGCCTTGGACAAAATCGAGGAGGGTTTCATAGCGAAAGTGCTCGAGCGGCCACACCCTCTGCCCAAGACTGCCGATCCTTCCGTCCAGATCGCCGGCAATTTCGCCCCGGTCGACGAGCACTCCCCTTCCTACAATCTCCCGGTGGAGGGTCGCATCCCGACGTTCATCAACGGCGTCTACGTCCGCAACGGTGCCAATCCCCTCTTCGAGCCGGTCGCCGGGCACCACTTCTTCGACGGGGACGGGATGGTGCACGCTGTCCACCTCCGGAAGGGCACCGCCGCCTACGCATGCCGGTACACCGAGACAGAGCGCCTCTGCCAGGAACGAGCCATCGGGAAGCCCACCTTCCCCAAAGCGATCGGCGAACTGCACGGCCACTCGGGGATCGCGCGGCTACTGCTCTTCTATGCGAGGAGCCTTTTCGGCATCGTCGACGGCAGTCACGGGATTGGGGTGGCAAACGCCGGCCTCGTCTACTTCAACGATCGCCTGCTCGCCATGTCGGAGGACGACATCCCGTACCACGTCCGAATCGCTGCCTCCGGCGATCTGGAGACCGTTGGGAGGTACGACTTCCATAGCCAGCTCCGGTCCTCCATGATTGCGCACCCGAAGGTGGATCCAGTCTCCCGGGAGCTCTTCGCGCTGAGTTACGACGTCATCCAGAAGCCCTATCTCAAGTATTTCTACTTCTCCCCCGACGGAAAGAAGTCCCCCGACGTGGAGATCCCTCTCGACCAGCCAACGATGATGCACGACTTCGCCATCACCGAAAATTACGTGGTGGTGCCAGACCAACAGGTGGTATTCAAGCTGCAGGAGATGATTCGCGGGGGCTCTCCTGTCGTCTACGATCGGCAAAAGACTGCCCGCTTCGGTGTCCTGCCGAAGTACGCCGCCAACGCCTCTGAGATGCGGTGGGTGGATGTCCCTGACTGCTTCTGTTTCCACCTGTGGAACGCGTGGGAGGAGCCCGCCACCGGCGAGGTGGTGGTGATCGGTTCCTGCATGACGCCGGCCGATTCGGTGTTCAACGAATGCGAGGAGAGCCTTGAAAGCGTTCTCTCGGAGATCCGGCTCGACCTCAACACTGGCAAGTCGACACGGCGCCCCATTCTGGCCCCGGAAAACCAATTGAACCTGGAAGCTGGAATGGTGAACAAGAACGCGTTGGGGAGGAAGACCCGGTACGCCTACCTGGCCATTGCCGAGCCATGGCCCAAGGTCTCGGGGTTCGCCAAGGTCGACCTCTCCACAGGGGAGCTGCAGAAGTTCATCTACGGAGAGGGCCGGTACGGAGGCGAGCCATTCTTCGTGCCGATGGACAAGAACTCACCGAGGGAGGACGATGGCTACGTTCTATCCTTCGTGCACGATGAGAATACGTCCAAGTCGGAGCTAGTGATTCTGAACGCCCGCAATATGCTGGTCGAGGCCACAGTGAAGCTGCCATCGCGCGTTCCCTATGGCTTCCATGGGACATTCATCAACGCTAGGGAGTTGGAGACACAGGCTTGACGATTCCCCTCTTGCTGTGGCCGGAGGAGACTTCCTGAGGGATGCCCGTCGAGCACCCCGGAGTCACCTCTGTTCTAGTTTGTTGCTTATTTTGTGCTTCGGAGCTCTGTTTTTTCATCAGTTACGTTACGGTTACTGGTAGTTAGGAGACCGATAGAGAGTACGTGGGAGAGACCAGCTTGTAGCTTTTGGGGTTGTTTAGGTAGGTGCCTGCCGAGCTCAGCTGGTCTCTGTTATTATTTTTTTCTTTTGTCTACAGATATATGTCACCGAGTTAATCCCTGTAATAACCAACCCACTCACCATGCCGTTTGTGCACTGAGGGGTTCAGTGGTTGATACGTTCAGTGAGGAAAGTGGAGGGCCTCCCCCTGTGCTTCCTCCGTTTCTGTACATCGCTCAGTTTCGTGCAATACATATTTTTCTACTACCACCTCAACCGCTCTTCTTTTGAATAGACATTTTGGTTGCTTCTCTAAATTTCTTAGAAATGGACCACAGCGAAAACTCTAGATGATTAGAGGAAGGACTCAAGCTGCGGAATTTGAGATCTTTGCCGGAGCAATTGGAGGTGGGGCGATGGGAGCACGTGGTAGCTGGCGGAGATGGTTTCAATGATGGGCCAATTTTGAGACGCAAAATTAAATGACTGATAGAGAGAGATTATGGTGGAAACATTTTGATTCCATTGGATTGCAGCATAATTGATGGTGACAGATTATGGTGCAAACATTTTGGTTTCAGTGGATAGTAGCGATGTTTATGCCCTGTTTACGTCAAAGCTGAGAATTTTTTCTGTTGATCTATAAAAAAAAATAATAGACGGGTATATTTTAAATTCGTCGGCAGGATGTTTTGTTAATCAATTTTTGTATCTACCTAAAATTGAATAAACTTCAGATTGTCTAAATATTTTTAACTATGAATGACTACAAATCTCGATCCCTATGGCAGCCATGGACTTGCAGCGAGGATGTAAACTCACGAAGAGGCCGCTAGTTAGCGGCCTGCCTGACTGCGTGGCATCCAGCTCATATGGTCGGTCCCAGCTGCCGAAGGAATTCTTTTCCTCGTTCCCTTTTTGCATTTCCTCCTTTCTTCTTCTTCTTCTCTTTTCTTTTCCTTGCCTGACTGCGTGGCATCGAGCTCATATGGTCGGTCCCAGCTGCCGAAGGAATTCTTTTCCTCGTTCCCTTTTTGCATTTCCTCCTCTTTTCTTTTCCTAAGATTTTTTTTCTTTCCCTAAAATATATATATATATATATATTTTTACTGTTGTTTCCTTTTCCTCCATCGTCTGTCCGTGTGGGTCGGAGTAAACAGAGGATTATCATCTGGTCATCTCTTCCCTTGCTGAGGTATACAGGGCAAGTGACCATCATCTGATCATCTCGTCCCTTGCGGAGGTATATAGGGCATGTGACCCGCACTGGAAAGCTCCCTTGTAGTGGTGGTTGTCCTCATCGGCCACATGCAAATTGGATAGCAGCCGTTTCTTTTCAAATAGGACATGTATTCAAAACACTCTAAAATTTGATCCTAAAGACGTGGAGATCCTTTCAAAGGATAGGTAGTAAGAAAAAAGTTCATAGCTCGACAAATAACAAGGGAGACTGTTTCATATTTCAGAATGGAAATGGACAGGAGAAAATTTTCCCCTAGGACACTGAAGAATCCTAATGGATCGAGCTTTAAATCAATTATATCCAAGTATTGTCAGTGATGTGAGACAAAGATTACCTGACGAAGAGATTCAGTCAAAGCTGATCAGAACTCAACAGTTCTACCAAAAAAAAAAAATATCTTGCTTGTTCCCAAGATACCTCTTCCATTGCTAAAAGGACTTCGTATTATTTAAGTACGTTTGGAAGGAAAAAAGAAAAGAGGAGGAAAGGGAAGCATAAATTTTAATGTTCTCCTTCCGTTAATAAATCTCCTCTCACTCCATCTAAAAAGAGGCTAAGGCTACGTTGGGAGGAGAGTTAATTTTCTCGTCCCCGGAAAGTAAATGTCCTTTGCCTCCATGATTCTTCAATATGATACTCGCCACTGGAACATACTAGAAGTGGACCTTGAGACTTTGGTCTGCAAGGTGACAAGTGTCGCTGCACAAGGTGAATTTAGAGAATTCTTCGATAAGTAATCATCCTTACAACTTTCTTTCCCTTCCCTTTCTCTTTGTCCCTTCTATGTGAACTTAGAGAATTCATCAAGAAGTAATCACCCTTGCAACTTTCTTTCCCTTCCCTTTCTCTCTTTTCTCTTATACCTTCTTAAAGTAATCATAACTAAGTAAAAGATTATCCAATTAACAGATACATCTATTTGTGCTACCTGCGGTTAATAATTGCATGATCAAGAATACACACAAAGGATCCTTTTGGATTAATGTCCCCAGAGGTCAACCATTTTTCTTACCCATAAAATCTCTTATTTGCAGCATGTGATCAAAATCTGATCATTATGATCGGTATATCCAAATTCACTCAAACCGGGTAATCGGCATCTATGTTATGATCCATTTTAATCTGTAGCAAGGAGAATCGTAGCATCCCAACTTTAGTCTCATAATCAGGCAGTTCAACCTAACTTCCAAAGCACAATTCAAATTCAAGTGAATTTTAATTTTGTCAATAATTGTAAAAGAAATCACCAAGCGAACAACATCCACCTCCAAACCAATGTTGGCTCATGCGTAGAAAACCGATTGATTTAGCTAGGTGGTGGACCATTAGGAAGGAGATGAAGCTCCCATCCTTGTCAAGATGTCAGCTCATTAGTTTGTATCACATTAATCCCAGTCTCCATTATGAAATTCACTACTACATCCTCTTGCAACAACTCGCTTCATATCCACCATCAAAAATCAATGTTGACGTACCCACCTAGAGTCCTCCACAAATACACCTCTGGTGCCCACTACGTATGCTCGTTTTCTCCCTCACTACTAAACACTTTGTATTCAACCTCACAATACTCACACTGACTTCCAAGTATACTGTAAGAAGCAAAGCAACTTGTTCGCCAATTTTCTAGGGCATGTTGCGATCCACATATCCTCCTCTATAATTGAAGGTGCCCAAGAATCATCCCCAGTTGCATAACAGGTCTTTCTCTGCAATCAATGTTGATAATGCAGGTCCCAACTTTCTAATTTTTTTTTAGTTAACACTAGATATCTAAACCCCGACTAATCCTGATAGAATAATGATTGGAGATTTGAACGACCTGATAATGTGATTAGTCTGACGGAGGCTAGAAAAATAGTTAAATGGAAATTAAGAACTTCGATCTCTAAAAATCTTAGTCCAAGGAGGCATAAGTAATAATTTTAAGTACTTTATGATGAGGGGATTTACCATTCAATGATGAGGGGTGTTCATGAATTATCTAGATCCTTCTTTAAGAGCCAAATGAAGTTTGGCAGGCCAAGTGTCCTTAATTATTTGAAACAGAAGGTGACAAAGGATAAGTGTTCATGCAAAGTCGCCTACCAATCCCTCTTGAAACAGAAGGTGCCAAATGCATGGATAATGGATTGATAGACTATTCCATTTTATCTGTAACCAAAAGGTAGAAGATATGATTATTATGGCTCAAACATTTGCATGATCAATTGTTGCTCGGAGTAACATTGAGCATTATTCTTCTAGTTACCACCGTTCATGACCTTGCCAGTCAGGTTGTCAAGATGGTGAGGATGCCAGATGGTAAGGATAAATTGATTAAAGATGGAGCCAAAGTTAATGGAGACCACATGACCTATAAGGATATTAAACCCAAAGTAGTTGATCGAGATGTGACAAAAAAAAAAAAGTTGCAAAGCAAATATCTAACAGAAAAAAGTTAATCGAGAAAGTTCAAATCATTAAAAGGCTAAAACGAGACTATCACAAAGGTCAAGATGTATTCAAACATGAAAGATAGACAACTTAAATAGAAGAGGTTGATTAATATGAAAGGAGACTCCACTCCAAGTTAAAGAAAAAGGTCCACGAGATTGAGATATCCAAAGAGAAATTAATATCTCACCATGGAAAATGCTATTTTGTACTTCTCAAAGGAGACAGTTACATGTTAATCTAAACTTGCAATAAATAAATGCTTTGGGGTCGTCATGAATAGCTGTATGGTTGTTGATCCATTCAATGACCAACAAAGTGGCAAGTTATGTTCAACTACCTCCTACTTGCCATTGGGAGAGAATTTCTATGATAATTCTCCAACTTAATCTTTGATAGCCTTGCTCGCACTAGATGTCCAAGTGTCATCATACTCTTTGCTCCAACTAGACCCTTTATTGATCACTAAGATTAGTTGTCGTACAAGGATGGTGTGATTAGTATTACCCTCACTAAGATCAGATTCCTTAATTCCAGCATCTCCAACTACCCAGCTCTTCCAAACAAGACATCAATACTCTTGGACTGTTTGAGACTTATATTTTAGTTTTGTTCTTATTACATTTCTCTTAGAATGGCTTGTCTAATTAGCTTTCCTGGATATACTTCATCCAACCTTAACAATTCATCATAACAATTCCTGCACACCATAATATGCAATCAAGCTTGCTTGTATTAAGAAGAGCTCCAATGAGAAAACCTAAAGACTGCTCAACAGTGTACAAATTTTTAAACTTATCCCAAATTGTTCGTCTATTCATTCTTTATGAGAACTGAGGGTTTCTTCCTCGACCTCCATCACCTAGCGAAGAACTCCATAAACTAATAGAGTAATTAAACAAAGCTTGGAATTAGGTTTGAAGGAAGATCCTCTATTAGTACTATTGAGTCACCACCTTTCAAACTTGATGGAAAAGTTTGGCACATCAACAAAATATCGAAGAATCCATCTCAGCTTGATATTACAGATATTAAATTTATAATATTAACCATCAAAGATTTGAATATCAAGGGAATCCAAACTTCAATATTACTAACACTGTTTCTATGTAGTCAACATTCCAATCTTCTCTGTTAGTGCTCCTGTATGCTCATCCTTGTATTGTCATCTTCTCCTCATTCTGATTTTGGTTCAAGTTGGAAAGTCATGAGTTCGTTTCAATTTTAACGTCTTAAGATAACTGCCCCCGCTTCCTGTATCATTGCTTTTTGATTGTGTTAGTATAAAAATAAAAATACCCCATTTCTCTCCCTTCCTCTCTATTCCTTCATGTACGCAGCCATTTCCTCATCCCATACCTCACGTGCCGCCTCGTTCTTCGCGCGTCCATTTCTTCTTCCTCTCCTCTTCTTCTCCTTCCCTGATCGTTTTCTTTCTCTCGCAAGGCAGCCACAGCTTCGCAAAAAGGGCAACCTTCTCTTCTTCTTCCTCCTCTCTTTTCTCCTTCATATTCTAGGGCTTTTGGTTTCCAAAGCAAGAGGAGTTGAGTGTTGATTCTTTCCTTGCTCTTTGGCGCCGTTGTCAAAGCCGTCGAGTTCACCGGAACCAAGTGAGGCTACCAACAAAGAGGGCAAGGTTTTCTCCTTCTCAACTCTTGGTTTCCTTTTTGTTGTTTGTTTTGCAGCCTCCTTTCTGATATTTCTTTTCCCTTCCGGTGACCTATCTTGGCAAAACCTGGCGAAATTGATTCCATCATTGTCCACATGAACAGGTAAAAAAGTTATTTACTCCACTTGTGTTACTAGCATGGCTATGTGGTCTTTCTCTATATCCATATTGACAAGCAAAATCGTTCCAAACTAAAAAAGTTATCACTGATCGATGGCCATTGCCCATTGCTATGGGATTTACACTAACCTCGTACAGTCGTATGGATAATATAACTATAAGTGGGGTTTTTTTTTAAATAACCACGATATTTGATTGTCTTCAGGAATGGTATAACTAATATGTGAAACAATGCTAACAGTTGACTGCTACTAGGTAAGTGGATGAAATCCTTTCGTGGAACGAATGACCTCAGTCAAAACCAGACCTAAATAGAAAATAGCAGCAGGCGCGCCAAGATATTAACCAAACACTCGTATCATTTGCTATTCATAGGCAATGCTAAGTATAGCCAACAACTTTTAGACAGCTTTTCTAAGCACAAGCAACGCTCAAAAAGCAATTGTCTGCATTTGTGTGTGAGTCAAGTAGAGCCATGCGCGCTGTATGTTTACCTTGGCAAGTTAGCCTCATCTCAGTAAAGACGCACCTGAACCGAGATCAATTCCAATGATACGCATCTCGAATGTGGTTGATCTTAAAACAGTTCAAATCACTTCGACCCAAAGTTTACGAACCTCAACGGCTCAACCAAACTCACAGTCCGCGTAACGGAGTGTACTAATACACTTTGGGGGGCTTTTTATATTTATTTGCAGTCCAGAACTCCAAATCCTAATAGGAATCAACATGGATCACCTTAAGTCATTCACACGGCCTCAACAACTCTTGTATCGTCGAACTCAATAGTCATGTTAAATACTATGAAAGAATTGATACTTTAGGCAAACTAGACACACTGCCATCTTAATATCAAATGAGTTCAATTTATACTTAACCAATTATAAGCTAACATTGTGGTCCAATTTAATAAGTTACTGTAATCTGTCTAGTGTAGAATTTACAGATAGCCCGCAGTCCGTATATGTTACTATATATTTAATTGTTAGCCGGACGCGGTACTATTATGCCAAAAAATGGATCATTATTGTCATTAACTAGTTGGAGTGAGGTGTTTGTGCTAGTGCAAAACCACAAACAAAATGGAGAGTGAGGGTCCATGTTCCTCCACGCGTTCATCGATACTTTGGAGACGTGGCCAAACAAGACAATGACATGGGATTAAAAAAAAAAAAGAAAATAGAATGCAATAAAATATAAGCAAGAAATTAGGGGTTCGTAGCTATGTAGGGAGAAAAATGGACAGCCTCGGAGGTCTAAATAGAGTATATATGTGATCAGCATTAATCACAAGATTTGCTGATGACTAAAAACTAATGCAAACATCAATAACATATGTTGTAGATCAGGAATAAAAAATTAAAAAGTGACTACTTTTTTTATTTCAATTGCTCAGCCATCGTAAAAAAGTCCTTTATCTAGTTTCTTCTACAGGTTCTCTTTTTTCTTTCCCCCCAACAAAAAAAGAGAAAAAGAAAATTGACTAGAAAAGAATCAAGTGGCATGCGTACTTTGCATAAAGAGAAAAAGGACAAACTGCCATGAATACTTAATACTAGATAGACCAATGGTACCTACCTTACGAGCCCGTAGTCATCTGTAAAAGCATACCAGCTACTTCATCCAAGCCCATAGACTAGAGGGATAGCTAGCAGCACATTCAATTTCGTACTGCTCTGATCCTCACAATTCTACCAAAAATGAGTTGGAGATTTTTTACTCAATATGTGAAATCTAAAACTTCTAATTAGAGAACCATATCTTTCTTTTTTTCAGGATCCTAAAGGTGATTCGATAAGCAGGATAAAACGTCGCCCATAATGAAGTTTATCATGATCCTAAGGTTACTCAGGACGGTGATTGCACTCTGATGAGGAGCAGGATAAAACCTCGATTATGATGATTGCGTCTTTCCACTTAGATTGTTGGCAAACGCAGACGGCAAAAGGCTAATCAAAATACTTCTACAGAGTAAGAAATTTGAAATTGCCAAGGAAATAAGGGCTAGGTGCAGATGTAAATATAAACAGTCGAATGACCTTAATTTTGACTAGAAATTATGTTCTACCACTTGGTAAGAAGCAAAATTCAAATATGCATCATTTGCATGGTGTCACGAAGACTTGTGTATACTTTATTGCGATCACTGAAGGAAAATATGAGTGGGAACAAAAATACTTACCTGGAAATTGAATGAAGAAATAAATGTCATGGACAATTTGTAAAGACATATATACGGATATCAATTTTTTTGGACCACTAAAGACATCACCTGCTGTCTGCACCTGCTAAGATGGTTTTAATTTTTGCTGAGATAGTGAGTTATTTAATATAGAAAATATTTAACTCATTTTAGTTAAAAAAAAAAAAACATAGTTCACCATCTTGTATTGAAGGCAAGGCTAAGGGCTACATGAAAGGAGAAAATTGCAATGAACTAAGAACATATCCACAGCCAAATGGCACATAAAGATAGTAGCTATAGCGGAACAAACTTAAATTTTCTAATGCCGATTGCCAAGGGAGATGGTAACTAGCAAGTTGTGAAGACACAAGAGATATGCCACTCTGAGTGAGTGAGTCAATTGCACTCTCCAACACAGTAAAACACATATAAAGAGAAAAAATAGATTATTTTCCTTGCTTTTATCAACGTCTAGAGCATTCCATAAGTCTGAAAAAAAATGTTGTACACTTGTACTCCAAGAAGAGGTTAGTTGAAGCTTTTAATGCATCTAAAGAACATTGGAGAATATGTTCACCCTCTAGTGCCACTTTATCATTGGTTGGATTTGGTCCAATCTGCATCTAGCAACTTATATTTGCTTCCTGACATTCTCAATTCTCATAATCGCCTGGGAGACATTTTATATTAACTAAGCTAAGAGTTGCTAAAACATCAATATTTACAAAGTACTTCAATCGAATGCACTATCTTTTAGGCTAGGAATTGCTAAAACGTCAAAATTTACACTCATGTACTTCAGTTGGGTGCATGCCTGGCAAATTTAAGTATCTAGCATGCACGCGATCATATAGATATCTGGTTTCCACTAAAGAGTTTTGGTGTTATAGTGAGTTGATAGATGAAGAATCCACCTAGATAACATAATCATAAATAGACCATTAAGATACCCCTTGATATTGAGTGCTAATAGGGATTCGTTCGAGAAGAAATGAAAGGTTCCCAAAGTTGAAGATCGAGACATGAACTAGAAACTGAAAAGTAATTATCACAACCAGAGATGCCCAAACAAATGCTTATTTTCATATGGCTGGAACTTCAACTTTCATAATCATAACTAATAAAAGGGAAAGAATGATGCAAATACAAACTGAAGATGATTACGTTTAGATGACTGGAGTTCTATATAGATTCAAATTCCATGACATCCGTACATACTATCCAACTTCAAATGGAGGACTTACCAAGATAATTAAACAGTGGCAAAATGTCAATCTACTCGATAGATCTCGACAGTGTTCTTAGATATACTGCTGAAGTGCCTCGCGATATACCCTCACTGTTTCCATACTCTTCTATGGCAAATAGAGGAGTCACCAAGCGTAAGAAACAGTGACAAACCGTCAATCTACTGAATTAGATTAAACATGGTTAACAATATTTGTTGTGCTGAAACACCTCGTGAACACACCTTCCGCACTAATCTATCTATGCCAATCACTTAGAATGTGAACAAAATCAATCAGATTAACATAGGAATGCATGCTTTGGCCAGCTTCTAATATGCTAACTCGTGGACCTCATCTAACTTAAACTGATCTAGATATTCTGAAAAACTGTATGGGATTAATCAACAATCTCGTCACACTGGTTTGAGAAAGCTTTATTTCTTTATCCAGAATACAACTCAATCTGAAAATGTCTTGTGGGTTTGTCCATAAGTGTAGCAAAAGGACAGTTACAAACCATCCAAAACCAGTGACAATACATATATTCTTCATATCAAAATGTTGTAGTCTTAAACTAATAATAAATCTACAACAAGAGATTTATATGAAACTCGAGAACTTTTTTTTATCGGCACAAACTTTGGAAGGTAAGTAACTGACAACTCAACCAGTAGTTATTTATCTGACGTGTGTGAATGATTAGGATATCCATAACACTGCTAATCTGTGCATAAACATTAAAACCACTAGTTTTTAGGAATGGAAAACGAATTTGAAATAAAGAAAGAAACGAAGACCAAACACGAGATAGCATCTTATGAGTGGAAGTATAAGATCAACAACAATGAGAAAGAATAAGCTAAGAAAAGTCAAGTGGAGAAAACAAACCTTAATCTCTCACTAGCGGCGATCCATCGCGATTCCTTCACCATATCACAGAACAGAGGTCAACCCTGCAATCAAAAGTAGATAGTATCAACTAGAACCACCCGATGATGCTGAAGAGAGAGCGATTGACCGAGAAAAACAACTCGAACAAAATCATTGAAAAAATAAATGACGGAAGACGAACATATCAATTCCTCGGCTTACAACAAAAGCTCAACGATAGCAGCGCTTCGCCAATCAACATGCTAGAGAACGAAACAAGATAGTATCAAAGAGAAACACTCGAATATGAGGAAGCAACAGCGACTGACCGAGAATAACATCTAGAACAAAATCATTGAAAAAAAACGACGGAATAAAACAGATTCCAGAGCTTACCCCGAAAACTCAACGATCCATCGGTTCGCCGATCAACATTGCAGTCAATGAAACCATAAAACGTTGACGAGAAACACTCGATGATGAGTAAACAAGAGAGATCGATCGAGAATAGCAACAAAATCATTGAAAAGAAAAATCCGACGAAGAAAAACAGATTCGTGAGCTTACCACAAAAACTCTACGATCGCATTGCTTCACAGATCAACATCCTAGACTTGATGATGAAGACGTAGGAGAGAGAGATCGAGACGAACTCGAACAAAATCGTCGAAGAAGAAAAAATCGAACGGAAAGAAAGACAGATTCCAGAGCTTACCACAAACACTCAACGATCGCATCGCTTCAACGATCAATATCCCAGCAAACGAACTCAGATCATATCCACCAAAAAGGACAGATCGGATAAAAAACACAACGGCATTGGGCGAGGAATGCCACTACTTCGACCCATCTCGCCGCTTCCCGTCGTCAATGGCAGAAAAGGAACGGAATGCAAGAGCAGCAGATTCGGAAGGTCCGAGCGGCTCCTCGTATATAGGCCTTTGCCTCAATTTAGGATTTTATGCAAATGATACAGATGCTTCTATCATTACAATTGGTTCATCCACCTTTCGACTTGTTCTGGTGTCGAATCTGATCTGTTCATGTGGGGAGACGAATGGACGTCTGGGATTCGACGATAGAGAGATCATGGAGGAATTGTAGTGAGTTCGTACTACTCTTTTTAAACGTTTTCGTAATGGGTCGGTTTTAACTCGCGATGCGACTCGGACTACCGACTCACTGAGTCCAGTTAGAACGACGGAAATTGGAATAATTTCATTTCACTCCACTGGTTCTCTATTGTTTTCAAAATGCCCCTAGCTCATAGCTTTCAAGTTTGTGAAAATGCCCTTCGAAGTCTGGAAAGTCGTCGATTCATCCTCTATACATTGGTCCCATTAATGTACTAACAGAAAAACAATGCAGTGGCTTTCAGCTCTAATGAAATAATATTATGTATCTATCACACACTTATTGATATTAATAATCAGGGGCGGTAAAATAATAATAATTTTTAAATTTTATGGGAAATTTTGTAATAAAAAAATAAAGTGCGTTACTAAGAATGGATAAGTATAATTTTTATTATGAGATAGAACAATAAAAAAAATATAAAAGTGCAATGTTTTACTGATGAAGTTCTTTCATAAAATCACTAATAGAAATGCACTCTCTAAATGACTCTATTTGTATATATTCACGTTGCATACTATTTTAACATTCATATTTTCCTAATGAAAATCGTATGATGTGTGTCTTTTATATATGTATCTAAACACTATTTTCTTATCTCCACAGAATTCTAAAGTATTTAGAGAAACAAATAAGAGGACCATGCATGATTCAAATTCTAGGAGAGGAATATTATAGATCAAAATCAACCTCTAAATGAGCATAAGTTATTCTCTAAATTTATCAGATAAGTGAATTAGAAGGAAAAATCATCTACTTATGTCTTTCTTTCCACGTAGTAATTAGCAAGTTAATTATTTGGAATGACCACATGACTTGTTACCCTAAAGACACACATTATCAAGCGTTCACAAGTAACAAGCAATCGATTGTTCACAAGTTAATTATTCGGATTTATTAGTTTAATCCGACGAAACGTGATGATCTAGTCATCTAGAGCATAATTACCACGAGCTTAACTTTAACCGCACTTGATTGGTCCCATTTACGTGACATTCTACTTGAACAATGACCCCAACAACTTACTAAAAACATGCACAATATATGGCTTGTTTTTTGCGATACAATTAACTACGTCATGCAATAATTACTGTGCATAATAACTAATTAAAATGAGAAGCAGGAGATGTGCTCATGTGCATGTCGCAGTACCAGTCCATGACTGGAACTCTTGCGCTAAAAAAGTGTGGCAAAATTTGTCGCCTTGTTTGTATTCGAGTCCTTCATGTCATCAGCCATTGCAAAACTCAACTCCATTGCTGTACGTAGTGCACAGCACTTTTGCTGTTTTATCTATCTTCTTCTTCTGATCTTGTCAAGTTTATCCACAGATACTTACTTCATATCGCTCTTCGTTCCATTGCTTTTACTGTTTTCCTACTGCAAGTGGGTCTTTCTCATGGAGGTTCTCCCTTTAACCCTCGATAGATAGATTTTGTTCCACTAATTATTTTGATGATAATAGCTATTAAATTCCTGATGAATTGTCATTGAAAATACCAATTTTTGTACTGAAACAAAAGAAAAAGAAAATAAGGGAGGCATCTTTCTCTTTCTCTTTCTCTTTCTCTCTCTCTCTCCAAATTAATGCAACACTGGCTCTCCCTTCCCCCACATAATATAATTGCTCGTGAGTTACTGAGATTGGATATGGAAATCAAGGCAGTAGAAATCCTCCCACCCACTCATTGTTTCAATCATAGCCACTCCACCTCCACTACTGCTGAGCCACCACCAATCTCCTTGCCCCACAGTACGTACTACCATCCTCATGTTTATATTTTGATCCAGCTATCTGATATCTAAAAGCATTTGGGGCAAGAGAGAGATAAGGGATTTCCTTCCCCTTTCCTGTATGGCTAACTATGCTCTCAATTTGCTACCCAAGATCCACCTCTTGTAAATTAAACCCTCTTTCCCCTTTCTTCGATCCCTCGACGATCATAGAGACATCGATCAGTCGTTGCTAGTGCGCGATCTAGGCTAATTCTTTGGCACAATGGCAACGCAAGCTTTACCTCATGATCAGCATATTTGCTATGTCCAGTGCATCTTCTGCAACACCATCCTTGTGGTACAAATATTTTGGCAAAACTAGTTCAATTCATAATAAATATTCGATATTTGGCCTTATTCCTTTTTCCAAGATTCAGTTTAGAAATTAACCGACATTTTTTCCTTGATATATATGATCTAGCTAGGTCAACATATGCATGTATGTGACAGTAAAGGAGGCAAAGTTTCATTCATTGTTGAAGTCTTTTTAGGTTTTCTTCTAGGGTTCTAGCTAGGGTTTCGTCTTTATAGCTAGTAAGCTATATGTGGAGACTGCCGTATTTGACTGATATTATATTATTATTATATACTTGATGATTTGACAGAATCTGATCCCCCAATGTTTTTTTTATAAATTTGACATCTGAATGACAAGCATAAACTCTATAATATAGATCTTCCACTCGTTTCATTGTTGGTCCTACCAACTTTCAAGGTCAGAAGTTTTTTTTTTTTGACTTTTTATGTATATTATTATTCTTTGATTCGTTTCTACTGTTTTTGAGTGATTATACTTTTGCGTGTGTTTGAGCAGATCTCGCTATATATCCATTTTGTTAGAAGAAATATATGAAACAAATTTGTAGCTAGTTAGCACATGAGTTTCCATTATGAAAATTATCCTCGTTAATTCTTTCCAGATTTAGAAACGATTTCCATCATTTTTTTCCTTTTTATTTTTTCTTGTTTCAGTGATTTGAAAACTTAAAGAGAAGAAACAAAGAACCCACCTTCTTCTTCTTCTTCATCTTCTTCTTCAGTTTTGATGTTGTTGTCTCTAATTTTCCTTTTTTTTTCTCACTAACTTGGAAACTGGAAGAGAAGAGATCAACAAAATAAGCTGCTGTTACTCCTTCTCTACATCTTGTGATATTATTGTATTTTCTCTTGTTTTCCAATGACTTGAAAACTGAAAGAAAGAAACAAAGAAAGCTGCTTCTTCTTCATTATCATCACATTGTGATATATATTATTTTCTTCTTCGTCTTCTTTTGTGATATTACTATTTTTTCAGTGACTTAAAAACTGAAAGAGATTAAAAGAATTCTTCTCCTTCTTTGTGATAGTATTATCTTTCCTTAGTTTTGCGATATTAATGTCTTCTTTCATTTCTCTTCAATAACTTGAAAAGTTAAAGATAAGAAACAAAGTGATTTTCTTCTTCCTCTTCATTTTGTGATGTCATTGTATTTTCTTAATTTGAAGCTTGGTCTTATTATTCTTCATTTTTGTGATATTATTGTACATCCTTCATTTCAACCTTCTTCTTCTTCTTACGATATCATTGTCTTTTCTTCATTTTGTGATTCTTTCCAATGACTTGAAAAACTCAAAGAGAAAAGAAACAAATAATAAATCTTTTTAGCTTCTTCTTCTCCATTTCATGGTATCACTGTCTTTTATTCTTTTATGAAAAATCAAAGAAAAAAACAAAGGCAACTTCTCCTTCTCTTTCCTTTAATATTCAAAAGTTTTTTTTTTTAAATTCTTCTGACTCATGTTCTGTCACATTGATTTACGAGAGTGAGTGCAACATTTGTTTCCCTCTGATAGAAATTGCCTAAAAGGCAGGCCTTCAGACATATTTAGCTCTAAAATTTAGGCATCGGGAACGAAAAAGGTAAAGTTTACACATCAATGCAAATAAATAAGGACACAGAAGAGACTAATCATCTTTTCCATCCCACTACCCTATCACAGACCACTAGCCTTTTGCCCTTCTCCTCCTCATGCTACAAAGGCAATAAATATCCTCTCTGCGTGTAGCAGCTCATGAGTAGCATCTTCTTCTTCTCACTCGATCTCCAACCCCAAACGAACTTAAAATAATAATTATTCAAACATATTCTACAGTTAGAAGAGTTGATGATGCATTACATTTGTGCAGGTCTGTGTTCCAGGAAACAACTTGCCCAACATTAGCATTGTAACAGTAAGATGTGGGCATTGCTCAAACCTGCTCTCTGTGAACATGGGAGCCTTGCTTCAAACACCCACTTTTCATGATCATTTTCAGGTTTCCTTGAGATCCTCATGGGAAAACTAATTAGTGTACATGAATCCAAAGAAAAAAATGTGAACAAAAATAATAAAAGGTTTTAATTTGTTTCACAGTCTTTAACTTAATATTTGTTGACTCTGCAGAAACAAAACATGGCCTCTCATCGAGGAAATAAAAGGATAGATTATGGTACGCATTCCAATTGTACGAGTCCATCCTTTCTTTACACAATGGCAAAGGATCAAAAACAAATGCCCCAGCCGCGTAAGCTTAAATAAGTCTCATTCAGTTTTATTTTTTTATTAGAAAAAATAAAATAAAACGTTGGTATTAATTATATTATATTCGACTAAAAATGTTTTTTTTCTAACTCTAATTACCAAACTTTGCATCAGCAATTAATTGTGTAATTGATACAACTCTCTTTGTTGTACTATATTAATCAGCACCCGAGAAGCGACAACGTGTTCCTTCTGTGTACAACAGATTTATCAAGTAAGTTTTCTGAATATTTTAGATTGATATATTTACAAAATGAATGTTTGTATGTTTATTCGTGTCATATAATATATATATTTACTTAGATTAATAATATTTAATTATTATGTTAATTAGTAGTTCAAATTATACAGGGAGGAAATACAAAGGATAAAGGCAAACGTTCCAGACATCAGCCACAGAGAAGCTTTCAGTACTGCGGCAAAAAATGTACGTATATATATATATATATATATATTTGAAATATTTTTTGAAGATTAAAGAAATAAAAAATAGATACCACCTGCATTAGAATTTCCTATATATCTTCTCTCTTTTGCAATAAATGTGCTAATTATGTTAATGAAGACACTGAAGCAGTAATAAACTTAGGCTTAAAACATCTGTGGAATAGTTTTCTTTTACTATTATTTAAATTTTAGTGTAAATTATATTTTCTAATTAACTTTTTGCTGCAGTGGGCTCACCTTCCTCACATCCAATTTGGGTTAACGTTTGATAGCAATAAGCAAAAGGAGACTGATGAAGAAATGGCTGCACCAGCAGGCCAACAATTAGAACACGAGACCTTCTTCTGATAATACAAATATATATCATTTATGATGCATGAAAAATAATCAATTATATATTTATAAATATAAATATAAATATAAATATGCATGCTGTAATGTGTTGAGTTTGACTTTAATTAGTTTGATTTATGTACCTTAATATGTCTATATATATATTTGATATTTGTATTTGGAGAGAGTTTAATCTCTAAGGACTCTGTCATTTGTTGTTATTCTGAAGAAAAACTTGCATTTTATGTCTCATTAGCATAGTCTTTATTTCTTTTACTTTTAAGAATTATTTTTATATGTAGCTTGGACTTTAAAGAGCTTTTCGATAGGAATGCACACATGATAATGTTCATGTCAAATAACATCCTTTATGGTTGACTCCTCGATTTAATGAAGAATGATAAATCATGAAGAATTTAATTCTCCCTTTGTATAGAAAAGATATATGATATGACACGAAATTTTTTTCTCAAGGATGTATTGTGGAGGAGGGGTTCTCTCCGACCACAATAGTAAGAATTTCTTTACTCTTTTCCTGTAAAAGCTAACATATTTTAGACCACCGTCGGCCTACTCGACAGGGATCCTTCGATGTCTAAGTTAGAGCTTGTATCAGGAAAAGAAAATAAATAGTAGCAATAATGAAGAAAAATAAATATAGTAGAGAATAGTAACCATGTATGTAAAATAAAATCATATCCCTCCTTCCTTCTTCCTTTCTCCCATTTATCCCCCCTCTAACCCTAAAGCAAGTCATTGTATAACTAATTGTAATGGTGACCATCCACGTGGAAAGACCACGTGGACCCAGGTGAGGCTCTTTCTTAGACCGTTAGAGAATGATTTCTTTATGAGACCCTTGAAGAGTCCCTGATGCTTATCCTCAAAGATGGCAAGTATGCTCTCGTTATATATAATAAACTGATAAAAGAATATTTTATAAGATCCTCACCTCTTAACAACCCGATCGCTCCCTCCTTCGGAAAGAGGCCCCACGGTCATTACTATATTGTTCTCCTTTCTCATTATTTCTTCCATAAAGCTCAATAATCGGACATTTATCCTAAGTAACTCTTAATCCATCAGCCGATATGCCTTTTGAGTTGTCATCTTTCTGATATATCATTCACCTTGCTTTTCGAGTTATTCCCTTTAAGCTTCGTCTTCAATCTGCTTCCCAAGCTGATTTTACTCAACTCGGCTCTCAATTTATTTCTCGAACTGACCTTCTTCAATTTAGCTCTCTACTTGTTCTCCGAGCTTACCTATCTTAGCTCGGCTCTCACTTTATTTCCTGAGTTGTCCTTCTTTAACTCAGTTTTTCACTTGTTCTCCGAGCTGATCTACTTCAGCTCGACTCTCATTTTATTCCCTAAGTTGTCATTCTTCAGCTCAATTCTTCACTTGTTCTCCGAGCTGATCTACCTTAGCTCGGCTCTCACTTTATTCTCTGAACCGACATTCTCCAGCTTAGTTCCCTATTTATTTTCTGAACTGACCTTCGTTAACTCAGTTCTCCACTTATTCTCCGAATTGACCTATCTTAATTAGCTTGACCCTTGACTTAATTATTCTCCAAGCTGATCTTGACCTTTAGTCTACGCAAATCATCCTTTCAACTCCTCAATTTCTACAATTAGCTAGATTATGGTAGTATCAATATATATATATATATATATATATATATATATATAGGATAAATACCAATTATCAAGTGCATTAATCCATAAAAACTCGGAGGGAACGCACAGAGCCCATTATGAGTGGTCAGCACTGGAAAATATTGGCTCCCTGACTTAGTGTAATAATTGTATGCCCTCTTAAAGAGCAAAGATGACTTGTAATTCTAAACGCACACGTACACTGACCCGTGGCCATTTAGATTCCTGTACCTAAAATGAATAAACTCCAAATTTGCCCCAGTGGGAAGGGGCTAGTGGCTAACGCATATAGAAAATTATACAAATGGATAACGGGTCAATCCCTCGCAAATGCGAGCTCCGTCCCTCCATACGCTAGTTACTAGTCTCAAGGGTCAAAAGTTCCACCGTGATTTACCTCCCTTAAGATGGATCGGGGGCGGACTAGTAGGAGTCGCTAGATTGACAGTTCCAATCTTTTGCACAAATAAACTCCAAATTTTATTAATTTTAGAAAATAATTAAATTCTTAGGTGATGGGTATAAAAAAAAAGCTACACAAATAAAGAGTTACGTGACAACGAAGAGTTTCGATCAAAATCCACATAAATAAATTTTGAGTGAGGTAATTAAGTTGGCTAAAGATTCGAGTAGTTAAAAGATTAAAGACTATAATTAAAGAAGTTCTTTAATTAACACTATAATGAATATAAAATTATTGTAATTTAGTGACTTCGAATTTATATAAATTAAGATAAATAATGTCTAAATAAACATAAGGTATTTTTAAATAAATAAATATATAATGAAATAATGTTGACTTTTTAGTCAATATTCTTTTGGTATAAATATCCGAAAGATACTCTGGAACATTTAGATTATTAAAAAAAAATGAACCGTAAATTTGAGTTGTAATATTAATATAATAATAATAAAAGTAGAAAGTAACCCTAGCTATGAAATCTTAGTATACTTGAAATATAATGAAGTGTCAGCGTCAACAGTGTTTCAGAATGTGTCAATGACAAGTCACACTTTTCACTTTGCGTGGGATTCCTAACCATTGATATCATAACACTCCACTCACCCATTAAAAATGTTTTCTTAATATTTTTATTTTAATAATATTGCTCGAGAGAGGTTGATCTAAATTTTATTATAAATATTTGTTTTTGTCAAATTAGCGAGTCAACTATTTTTTATTTTTTATTTATTATTATCGATGAACTTCAATGGCCTCCTGTTTTTTTTTTTTTAATTTACAATTTAATAATATTTATTTATTTTCCGTTGATCCCCGTTACGTGTCCTCCTCCTTCCTCTGCGCGCACTCCGTTCTCCCCGCATTTCTTCTTTCTTCTTCTTCTTCTTCGATTCGCATTCCATTTGCAGGTTCGTTTGCAGGATCACGTTTTTCTCCATCAATCGAGTGACTTTTCTCCATTTCTTTTTTTGGTTGTTGCTGCACATGATGATGGGAGCCATTTCTTCCTACCGAAAGGCAAAAGCTTTTTTGTGATTCCTCATCGTTTTCCTCCATTTTCATCGGTTTTCATCGTATAAATCTCGAATGCACATCCGTTCTCGAGTGCAAGATCCAGTTTTTGTTTATGTGGCTTCGATCTTAAAGTCGTTGCTTTGGAGGTCATCTCGATCGGTCTACAGGTGTTTAATCTAATGCCGAAGAGACGTCAATGGGACCATTAATTGCTCAATCGGGATGGGGAATCTGTGCGTCGTGCCACGCTTCTCCAAGAGTGGATTCTTCCAATCCTTGTCCGCTATTCTATGGCGCAACCGATCGAAGCAAGACGCTCTTCCAGTTTCCAATGGCAAGGGGCAAAGCGGCGAGACGTCCTTGCCCTCGTCCTTGCCCTCGCCCTCGCCCTCGCCCTTGCCCTTCCCACCCGAAGCAGTCATCGAAGCGCCCCAACCAATTAAGATCCAGGAGAACGGGACAAAGCCGGCGCCCAATCGATCATCGACAGATCGACCCCATAGGCCTACCCATGTGAAGAGAGCTTCCAGTGTCGCCGGACTGCAAGTCGATTTCGTGCTTAGGCGCCAAACCGAGAACTTGAAGAACCTCTACAGCTTAGGCAGGAAGCTTGGACAGGGACAATTTGGCACGACATATCTCTGCGTAGAGAAGGCGAGCGGAAATGAGTTTGCTTGCAAGTCCATTCTGAAGAGGAAGTTGACAATGGAGGAGGATGTGGAGGATGTGAGGAGGGAGATCCAGATAATGCATCACTTGGCTGGCCACCCAAATGTGATCTCCATCAAGGAGGCTTATGAAGACGCAGTGGCTGTTCATGTTGTGATGGAGCTCTGTGCAGGCGGTGAATTGTTCGATAGGATCATTCAAAAGGGCCATTACACAGAGAGGAAGGCGGCAGAGCTTGCCAGGGTGATCGTAGGAGTAGTGGAGGCTTGTCATTCCATGGGAGTCATGCACCGCGATTTGAAGCCGGAAAATTTTCTCTTCGTTAACCAATTGGAGGATGCACCTCTTAAAACAATCGACTTCGGATTGTCTATTTTCTTCCAGCCAGGTACTCTTTTCTTCTTCTTCTTCTTCTTCTCTTTTGAGTATTGTTGTTGTTAAATTCTTGTTGAAGCTCAGAATGAATCTTTGCTCCATTATGTTTGTGCTCAAAGCTTGATGAACGTCAAATCACCCCCAAGATTTCCATTTTGTTGTCAAAATGCTTCCTCTCCATTAACAAACGATTTTTTTAGGTTTTTTAGTCTAGAAGGGTAAGATAGTTATTTTTATCTTAATTAGATAGGTGGCATTTTGACAACAAAATGGAAAGCTTAATTAAGAGGCAACAAAGATCAAGCTTCAAATGGTCTGTAAGAGAGTATATATACTCCATCTAGTCATGGTTATCGCCTTGTTGGAATTGAAAATATACGTAGAAATAGTAAAAGAAGCGCAAGAACAAATCATGGATTCATAGGATATTGATCATTTAGGTAAATTCTGACCGTAAGAATGTAAGATCCTAAGGTTCAATCACAATCTTGACTAATATGACTTGGAGGACAACAAAGTTAGTCCAAAGATGAGTTTGCTCTATATAATTTTGTCATGTTACTTGTTATGAATTGTTGGTAGCCCCTTTTCAGGAGAGATCTTCACTGATGTTGTTGGTAGCCCTTACTATGTTGCTCCTGAAGTCCTAAAGAAACACTATGGTCAAGAGGCAGATGTATGGAGTGCTGGAGTCATCATTTATATTCTCCTTAGTGGAGTTCCTCCATTTTGGGCTGGTGAGAAGTTGTTCTTCAGTTTTTTCATCAGACTGCTGAACTGATTATGTTTATGTATATATCTTTAGGTAGACATGATTTTATATATTATCTTTCTAACTATATTTGTTATTCTTTATCTCTCAGAAACCGAGCAAGGTATTTTTGAAGAAGTACTACATGGTAATGTTGATTTTCAGTCAGATCCATGGCCAAGCATCTCAGAGAGTGCGAAAGATCTAATAAAAAGAATGCTTGTTAGGGATCCCAAGCAGCGGTTGAGTGCCCATCAAGTGTTGTGTAAGTATTTATTTTTTATGTAGAGATAAACTTCACCCACCTTTCAAAGTTTTTTTTTTTTTTTTTTTTTTTTTTTTAAACAAGAAAACTATGACGATCTGGTTCAATGGTGAATTGTGTTTGCGGAGCTTGCTTTTGGTTTGTTCTCAGGTCATCCATGGGTCCAAACAAATGGAGTAGCCCCTGATAGGCCTCTAGATTCTGCTGTTCTATCTCGGCTGAAACAATTCTCTGCCATGAATAAGCTGAAGAAGATGGCTATCAGAGTAAGCTTTTAAATTTTTTTGAAGAATTCATTTCATACTTTTAATGCAATTATGATGTGCTTCATTTTTATTTTATTTTTTTGAAGATTTTATGTTGTCTGGCAAGTTTGGATCACTTACTTCCTTTTCTTTAAAGCTAATGTCGTTTTAAAATGGTTTTTATGTAGGTGATTGTGGAACATCTTTCTGAGGATGAAATTGTTGGCCTTAAAGAAATGTTTAAGATGATAGATACGGACAATAGCGGGCAGATAACATTCGAAGAACTCAAAATTGGATTAGAGAGGGTCGGTGCTAATCTAAAGGAGTCCGAAATTTATGCACTTATGCAAGCGGTAAGTATTCAAAGATAAGAAAGTTATTCTAGTGTGCATTTGACGATGAGAATTCTTTTTAAACATCATTTGTAGCAAGAAGCATGATCACGGATGCTTTTGCTGATGATCAGCTCCTTTTATCACAAAAACTAGTTAGTTTTTGCACTCAAACCTCCTTCTTATATATCCATCTTTTTCTTGAAATTTGAACATTTTAGGCAGACGTCGATAACAGTGGGACTATTGATTACGGCGAGTTCGTCGCTGCAACCTTGCACCTAAACAAGATAGAGAGGGAGGACCACTTGTTCATGGCTTTCTCCTACTTCGACAAAGATGGGAGCGGTTATATAACTCAAGATGAACTGCAACAGGCTTGCGAAGAGCTCGGTATAGCCGACGTCAAGCTAGAGGACATGATTAAAGAAGTTGATCAAGATAATGTAAATAACCCTCGGCATCATCTATAAGTTTTGGCTACAAAACTATCTATCAGAAAGATAAAAGTTTCTCACCTTTCGATATATCTTTCGTTTTTGCAGGATGGACGAATAGATTACAATGAATTCGTAGCCATGATGCACAAAGGAAACAATGGGATCGACAAGAAAGGGATGCAGGCTAATTTCAGTATTGGTTTTAGAGATGCATTGAAGATTGGTTGAGGAGGAAATTTTGCTGAGGTTCTTATAATTTTTTTCTTTCTTTCTTTCTTTCTTTGTAACTACTATCCAGAGTTTTAGGAGCTAAAGTTGTACTTTGTTGTATGTACGAATGACTGCAAAATAGTTTGGATTTACGTATACTTAATTTATTGATGAGATTCGAATTCATATAGTTGTCTTGTATTAAAATTGTAACAGGAATATATCTAAAGTTCAAATCATTTTTGTCAACTAGCATTCCAAATTGTCATAGTAATTATAGATTTGTAGCGGCATTTCACATACGGTCGCGCAATTCGTTGGAACAGAAAAATTTATATTTGATGGTTTTGAGCTAAGTACTAAACATGGCCTGCATGTTGGATCTAAGAGTTTGCCTTGAATACGATTTCGATATTAGACGATGTTACATGGACTATATGATTATGAGATTGAGTTTCGTTGTCAAGTAATAAGCGCTCCCCGGATTTACCCTGATGATGATGATTGACCCTGATGATGATTGATGATAAATGAATCGATCATCCCATCATTCCTAGAATTAATAATATTTTTTTTAGAAAAGGTTGATTTTTTACCCCCTTCGTTGGGAGGCAATTTCCAAAATCACATAACAAATCGTTTTAATTTCTGATAAAGAAAAAAATGTTTAATTTCGAGCTTTCACATGAATACTTTATTCATAAAAAATAAAATAATATTAATAACCATTTTATTAAAGGAATATTTCTTTTACTCTTAACAATTAAATAATATATACGTTATTTGATTAAAAAAATAAATTTTTATATAAGAATATTAAATTGATAATAAATTTTCATGTTGAATTTGTTAAAAGTCGATGCCAATGTAGT